>CM023103.1:47986723-48174181 GCA_013103745.1 Gardenia jasminoides | reverse complement strand
TCAATTACTTCGTTCAGTTTATTGCTCTGGTTTTACTAAAAAGGTTCTTTGAAACCAAATACTGCTCAAGTGCAATAATGCCTTTTTTCACCAAAATCCATACTTTTAGGTGAGGCACAAGGTTAACCAGCAGTATCTTCTACTTGCTCAAATGTTAAAATATCTTTTTTGGCATAAATAATAACTTAGGTGAGATTAGAGTTCTGAGCATTTTACTTATTCGAACTACTTCGTAATTTCGAAGATGTCAAGTTTCTGAAAGTTAACGGCTTGTGGTCACCACAACCTCGATTGCCAGTACTAAGAATCGTTGGGTGAACTTTTAGTTCTCATTTCTTTGCCACTACTTTTCTCTCTTTTTTTCTTTTTTTACTTTTTTTCCTTTCTCATACTTTTTTTTTAGCATATCAATTAGAGGGATCAACACTACTTCTGTCAATCATTTTGTTTTCAAAATCAATAAGAAGGAAATCTCATTTAATGGGAAAAAGCGAGCATAATTTTTCCCTATTTTACAAACATATTTTCTAAAATGTAATGTCTTAATCTGTAATAGTATTTCTAAGTAAATGAAAATGGATCACTCATCCTTGCAGACTTTATTTCAGAAGGATGAAAGCAATTATAGCAAATTGGACATTTATTTCTTTTTGAATCAGAATTTTGAAAAATGAAGTGAATTTGTAGGGCAAAATGCTTAATTTTAGACAAAGTTTTTTTTGAAAAATTTGGCAGAGTTTCTATAGCTGGATAAAACTCTCCCTACCGGCCAACCAAGTGCAAACACATTTCATACATATAAGCACAAAAGAGCCAAATTTAATAAATATATACACATTACGTCTGTAATTTAACAAAATATTTCTAACAGTTAAACCTATATACAAAAAAAAGCGAACCACGGATCAGTATAGAGGTGAAATCCCACGTGAGGATGGTCCTTTTCATCAGGGATGAGTATGTGTTACCAAATCCAACATACGCCTCAGGTGAAATGGGATAAGCGTCTCGGGAAGCGGGAATGTTGAAGGCCGTCCGTCTCGAAAAAAATTGCTTAAGAAGCTGGGCTACCTTTTAAGTGAATTATGCGTGTGAAACTGGTTCCAAATTTTTAAAAGACATATCCTTTCTCAATTTTGCAATTAATCTTTTAAAATGATTTAATCATAGGTCGGCTTATTACTCAAAGTAAAGTGGTCTCGCTGGTGGGTAGATGGGTCCAACATCACTTACTTTTTTTTGCTTAAAAGAAAATGGTGAAAAGTATCGCATATATAGATTTGATCCCTTTTATCTAATTATCCAGTAAACATGAGTTCTTAGACCGATAAGGCGGTGTTAAACGTTTCACTTTTTGTTTCTGGAATGCGGATACGTTACTGTCGTTCAGTACAACCCCGAACTATAATATCTTTATACCTTGGTAATCTAAGAATTCCAATGTCCTTTGGTAAGTGCCCTTTGTGTGGTGAAATATATTACAAAATTTGTACAAAAGAAAAATTTTATTACAAAATGGCTTATCATAATATAGAATAGATTTCATGATGATTTAAATCAATAGCCTTAGCCGGAGAAAACTTATTTAAAACAAAGCGTCGCGCAGTCCCCTTTGGATATGATCTCCTTGCATTCTGTGAGGTCTTGTCTCGGAAGTAAATAAACCTAATCCAAACTTCTTGTCCATGAACTTTTTAGCTACCCTTGTTGCTTTTCAAAACACCTTAGTGCCGGCTGATTTTACGGGGTTGGTAAGGTGATAATGCGATGAACTTAACCTTAATTTGTGGTGAAATGGGTGGGTATCGGTGGAACGTCGCCCGACCAAAGTGGGAAGTGTTTACATCGTTACCTTTTGGTTGAAGTTCATTCAATTTTTTAAGGATTGGGAGTTTAACACTAGAGGGTTTGCAAAGTAGGTGTGGTGTAGGAGCAAGTTACCCAAGCTTCTGACATACGAAAAATCTACCCAGAGTTTGATCATTTTCTCACTTTTCCTGCTTTTTTCGAGATACCGTACCCCAGTGTTGGGGTTTGCAGTTCTGGGGTTTGCTAAATAATTGCTTGTTCTTTTTTATCGACTCGAAGCGGAGGTTGGGGTTGGGGTGTTTAAGCGAAAGGAAGAAGATTCTTTTGATTCCTTTAAATTCTAAAATCTTTTCGATCATGAAATTTTTGCGTGTCGAATTAATTGGTTGAGAAAAATTGTCCGATCATCGCGAGAACAATGCTCCTCAATTGCCTGCTGCAGATAATAAAGCAGCCTGCATGATTTGGGCGTTTCCTTCTGCGCCGGGAAGATTCGCTTCAAAACCTTATCCAAGCCCGAACATACAGGTCCGGCTTTCCTTTGTTTGCAGCCGAGCCATTACTCTGATATTAGCTATGACAAATGGCATTCAACCTCCTTTCATCGATCAGACAGTTGCGTGATGGCGCTTGGTCCATTGACTTCACTGGCGAGTTTTCTTCAGAATCCCTTAAAGATGGGATTTCAACTTATTGAGATAAAATATTCCATCCATTATGAGGTGGGGTGTTTTGATGAAAATCAGTTGCAATTCTGTGCAAAAGGGTAGTTTCTCATGCAATCTGGTGTGTTTGATCATCTTACAAATGGTAACATCCAAATTCTCATGAGAATATCAAATTTTTGTCTATCAATTCAAAATGGTGGCGTCAAGGTCAAGATTTTTTTATTAGTGATTAGAGCAAATAAAATAGAAGTAATAGAAATAAAATAGATTGAAACGCTATTTGAAAGGACAAAGGGAGAATTTCATTTGTAAAGAGCAGATGGCAGAATAATAACAGCAAGAGCATAGTGTTTTGAGGCATACAAGCAAAAGGTAAAATAACAGGGTGCGTTGTTTTTGAAGACATGATTGATATTAAAAGCATGGTTATTTTTTTAAGAACAATCCTAGAATTCTGAGGCTCCTTTAGGCGGTAGACAATGCAGTAGCCCAATTTTGTATATGCTTGAGGGAATCAAAGAATCCACATTCTTACGTGGGATGTCGATTGTCAAATTGGCCACGACAAATATTTGAAATAACCTAGTCTCTATATTATCCTTCGGACCTTTCCTTAAATGGTCCACCACCATCCTCATCTTATTTATTAATAGGCGAGCATGGTCCAACAAATTCCTCCTCCTGTTTGGTCGCTGACGGCGTTTTATGTTGCGGGAGAGGTTTCTATTGGCGTTAAAGCCTTTTCATTCTTTTGCTTCGAACTTATATCCGATATCTGATAATAACTTGCGTCCCCGCCACTTGAGGTCAACAATTAATCCTTCAATTATCCCAGGTTTCCAGGAAGTGATAAATTCACGGTCGCGTAGGGATGTTACCGGAGGGAAGTGCCAGTTACAATTAGAAGAGACGATCTGGGAACCCTGACCTTTACAAGTGCAATTCGATGGCCAAATTGGTACGAAATCAAGAAAGTCTCCAATTTTACATATTATCTTGAAAATTTTGGTAAAGATTGTGGGAAATGGGAGGTCTAGGAACGCATAGTTTGTAGAGGTGGAGGTGGCTGGGAAGTTTGAAAAGCTCAAGATGGGGTCAAATAAGCGTAGGTGGATGGGAGAGCATCTAGCTGGCAGTGTGATAGCAGGCAGTAAGGCAGAATGAATAAGTGCAAGTTTAGGTGGTGGGGTAACCTAGAACTAAGACTGGTGGAATACAGGTAACCTAAAAGTATTACCTTCCTTCTTTCTTAAATTGGGTTTTATTCTATGTTATTTACGTTCTGGAGACTTTAATTCGCGTGTCGTTATTATGCTTCCATTTGGTAAATTCATCCTTATTCTTCCAACTTGTGTAATTACGTGGAAATAGACTCAGTCGTCTGAAAATTCTTCTAAAATAGGTTGGATTGTATGATAAGTACAGACAATCTCTTCTTCAGTCATAGGGCTCAACCTGTGACTAATTTTCAGCAACAGCATATATTTTAGCCAATCTTGAAGGTCTCCATGCAGTTCTTCCAATGTTATTAAATGTCAGTTACCAACTTCACTTGGTGGAATTCCATAGTAGCCCATAAAAAGGCATTTGACAAATCAACCCAGTTTGAAATCTCTTAGAGATTCCGGGTTGGTACCAATTGGCCAGCACATCCCGCCAGAACCACCGGGAATGGCCTTTTAGGCAAGTTCTCATCCATCCAGCAGTTACAAGTTTGTTTGGTAGGCTTATTTTAAAAAGTCTTTGTCTTACGGTTCACGATACCATCTATACTAATTTGAGGTCTTGGCTCAGCTGCCTTTTATCGAGGCGACAAGTCATGCATAGTTCAAAGGTACTTGATGTGATTTAGTCACAATTCTTGCTTATAGACCTCCTTTCAATTTATCAGTCTTTTAAACCAAATCTTTGTCATTTGGTGCAATGGGTCATCCCACAGCTGGTTTTCCGTGGAGTGGTATAGGTGTAGGGCACAAGAGTGAGGAGGCATGTTTTAAAGTGATGCAGGGTTGAAATTATGAGTTTGTCTTTAAATTAGGGAGTTCAATAAGATATAGTGAAAATTTAGAGTATACTTTGAAAACCCGGTATTGGTGAAGGAAAAAAAACAATCTCATGGGGTTAGAATAAATGGAACAAGCGATTTATTGGTGGAAAAGGGGTGGATTACCTGTCCAGAGGATTACTTAACTGCTTTATGTATGATAAATTAAAATTTCCCTCTCAAAATACTAGTAACCTCAGCCCTACATTCGATTACGCCTATGGCAGCCATCTAGACTCATCTCATTAACCTTACGATTTTTAATGGCGGGCTCTAAGGCAGCAAGAATTAAGTATTCCTGTCGAACCTTACATTTGGGAACTAGTATTTCACGGGTTAAAACAGGCTCTTTAACTTTGGATCAGTGCTGCTTGATGGAACTTCATTGGAGCTATTTTTAAAATTACGGAATGGGAACACACTTTGAGCTTATTTCAAAGAGGAGCTATGGAGATTTATTTGGAAGAAAAAAGAAAAAAGAGTTAAAATTAGTGATTGTTTATATAATTCGGATGCATGTCACAGGAGGAGACCCTTTAGCCACCAAGGTGACTAAGCGTGATGAATGTAATCCTACGGGGTATACATGCTAACTGATAGATTGCGATCACTCGTTGTTATCGATTAGTGGCCGATCCACGGGTTATTAAGGCTCATGCAGCATTTGCGCATTGCCAGGGCAAGTCATTCATTTTTAGTATTATGAAGAGAGATGTTAAAGGTTAAAAAACTATTCTTCCAGAAATAATGGTAAGATCTTGACTTGTCTTGAGAAATATGGATCTAGTTCAAATAGTTGAAGCGGATTGTTAAGTTGTACCCCAAAAATTAGTTCATTGTTTGTGCTCATCTCAATTTCGTACAACAACTAGTTCTGCAGCCTTTTAAAATCAAGGTGACATGATAAAATCATTATCTCAACAATATGAGAAATTATTGTAATTTTGATTTGATGTCCTTATACATGGAGTTTTGCTTCCCAGTAAAAATAGCCAAAAAAATGATTATTAGAGTTTATATTCTAACATCACGAAGATGCAGCTCATATCTTGCAAGATAATGATCATAGAAGGGATGGGACCTTACCTTACCTTGTGCACTACCCTTTTGGATGTTGTGCAACATAAATATGCGATCTGTTGGATTATATCAGGAGACACAAGGTGGGTCATTTCTATCATTGATTCCCAAAATGGCATTCCCATGGTTTATGCATGACCATTTTATTAAAACAGTAAGGGGTGCAAAATGAAACATGACCTAGGAACCCGTTTGAATGTAGGGTAAACTAAAGTGATGTAATTACAACTTAAATGCAATAGATATGAATTCAAGCGATGCGATAACTTCTATCTAGAAGGATGGCTTGTCTTAAAGAGTGCCAAGACTCTCACCTTTTTTAGAGTTTGTGAAATGCAAGAAAGGGAGACAACAGAAGGTTAGTTTAATCGGCGAGATATCACATAGCTGCGTTGGAGCAACAAGTGCACCTGAAAGAGCAGGGGGGGTGGAATCCTCCTCTGGTGTCTAGTGATCCTTAGCTGGAGGCAGGTAGATACCACTGGGCCTACTTATGGATGCATGAGGTTGGGCTCACTAATGCGTCTAGATTTGACAAAGTTACGAGTACGAGCGCTTGAGATACAAAAGGCATCGTCAGGCCGGTCTTAAGTCGGTGGTTGATGATCCCTAGACGTGACATTACTACGTGCTGCGACCGTTACTGCAATACGTGGTCAAGTGGATCAATCTAATCCTAATAGGAAGAATTAGGCGTTGACAAACTACTTAAAGTAAAAAAAAATGAAGTCAAAATAAAATACACATGCTGCATTATAGAAAGTGGTTCCCTTTGAGGAGGATTCAAATGCATTATTCTCAAGGCTCTAGGTGATGTAGCCCATTTAATGCAAAGGTGCGGTTTTACAAGTAAATAAATAAACAATGAACCATTCATCATATGCTTGAGGTGTAAGAGGTGATTGTCGCGAACCTAAAAGAAAGAAAAGAAAAGGAAATGCAACCTAAAACATCAGGAAATAGAATATGAAAAGTTAGAAAAGAAAGCGAAATATCGACTAAATCTGCAAGTGCCAGTTCCCTCTTAGGAAATCGATGGAGTGTAAAGGCATATTGTTTTGAAAGAAGGAAAAGAAAGGCTTCCTTCGTCAGGTTTTAGTTTGAAAATGCTTTTGGTTAAAAATTGATTTTGATTTTGAAAATAAAAGAAAATGCCGGTCCTTAGGACTACAAAATCAGCGATTTGGACCCAGGCAGAGATAAAAGGGTTTTAGAAGTTTGGGTCATGCATTGGTATGAGGTGTTGGGTGTTAAAGTCACCCCAAGAATTTAATTAATGAAAATGATACTTTTTTTGAACTATAAGTTAACTTGAAAGGCCAGAAAAGGTTAGATTAAATTGGTTGAAAGAGGAAAGCAAAGATTCGATCATTTTCGTCTACAAGGCACCACTTCTAGCAAAACAAACAGTTACAAGATTTAGTTAAGAATTTCTAAATCTAACTTTAAAATTTATCTGGATGTTATCACATTACATGGGATGAAAACCTAAACCTAATATTGGATCGAGGGAACCGTCATACCGGCAGGAGTTTGATTAAATTGATCCGCGATGGTTGTGTAAATTAATTTGATTACATAGGGAGGTCCACGAAAATGCAAATGATTTCGAAAAAGCGGAAAATAAGTTTTCAAAATGCAATTTTTTATAAAATCAAATGTGAAAAGAAATTAGTTTTGAAAAGATTTAGTTAAAGAGGAACTTAATTTTACTTTCAAAAGATGCAATTCCCCAGAAAAAGCAGTTTTGACTTTGAATTGCGAAACATGAAGAAAAACTTGATTTTTTAAAGAATGATTTTGATAGAATTTAAAATAAATACATATATGTATGTCCTAAGGGGATAATGCAACATAATGGATCACGGGGGGGACTAAGTGTGACTTCAAATCTTATTTTTCATGAAGGAAATAAAGCGTCACCTTTAAAATTTGAAACCATACTAAATAACCTAATTCAAGGAGTGAGAAATTACCACAAAAGTTAAGGAAATCTATTTTTAGCAGAAAAACTAAATGACATGTTCGCATACGGGATGAGATAGTAACATGTACAAAATGGGAAGAAACTCTAAAGTGTAGAAAAGGTGTGTGAAATTTGTATCTAATGCATGAGCAGTTCTAGGGGTCTAGCGTTGGGCCAAGTACAATCAAAGTTCGCCCGACATTGGATTAATTGAGAAATGAAGGAAAGGCCTGTAAGTTGGACTAGTGTGGTGAAGCGTATCTATTTACAACTGTATGTAGACATGATAATAAAACAAGTAAATACATTAAAAGCAGCATAACGCGCTTTACATAACATGCGTATGCAGTAGGGTTCCCCAGAAATGATATGAGCATATAAACATCACAATATAAAATAAGCGTAAAACCTAATTATTGTTAGGAACTAAACCCATTCTAAGGAAAAAATTAGAGCAATCTAACTAGCCTATACAATAAATAAACTTTTTTGCAAAATTCTAAGTCTATCTCTATTTACAACTTAGCCAAGACCTCCAAATAATTTTACCCAAGAATTAATGGCCTTAATAAAAGCAAATGAATAAAGAAGCAAGAGAGCAATTTAAAACATGCAAGATCATGCAAAAACTTTTGAGCATATGGGAAAGGAGTTGCCATCAAGCAGTGTGATCTTGAATTAGTCATTTAAATAAGGAGGAGATGGTTATCTAAGATTCAATGTCAGCAAAGGGATCCAAAGTACCAATTTAAATGAAAAAATCAATCAAAAATTCAAGAAAGATCCAAAATAGGTGCAAGCAACATGGATAGAGACTGGGAAATAAGAATAATGAAATGAATGCGGAACAAAGAGTAGGAAATAACCAACAAAGCAGAGCGATTACGAGGTAGGTGAGCAGCACAACTTCGATCAGCGTTATGCAAAATGTAGGAGGAAGCAGCGGGGCGGCGATGCGGACTCGGTAGCGTAGCGGTCGATCTGCTCAAAATCTTAAATATGGGGAAAGGTACTGATTTTGGAACAATAACACAAACCAAAATCTTGAGGCAAGGGGATCCCAGTTAAAGCATTAAACATCATCATTCAGTCATGTCAAAACAATCTACAAAATCAAAAAAAGGCCCCAAATCTTAAGCATCAACGTCATCAAATAGACAAAAGGGAAAGGGGAAGAGCGTACGTGAGACTACAAGCGGGGAAGTTGGGTAGCTGCGCGTAACAACTTTCCATGGCGTTGCTTAGCAATGCTAAATGTCAAACGAATTCACGAACAAGCGTATGAACTCAGCGTTTCTTCACATATTCTAAACATTCAAGAGGAAGCCTTAGCGGATGGATTGAGTAAGCAAGCGCAGAAGTAACCAGCGTTCTTCATCTTGCTAAGCGTGAAGAACATTTTTCAGTACTCCAGAAATCACAACAAAATCCAACACGGAAGCATCAAGCGTAGGTTTTAAGCGTCGAGAACAAGACTGCAAACCGCAAAGGATTTATCATACAATGTCACTCATTATAACAACCAATAATCGTAAAATAGTACAAAAACTTAAAAAAACCTATTTAAGACCTTGGTTCACCAAAGATGGAATTTTCAGCCTCAATTACAGACTAAGAAAAATAATAGATAGGTAAAGAATTGCGATTGGGAGGCAGAAAGAGCGAAAGAATCACACCGAGTTCAATCTTATTTCTAAAAAGAAATCTAGTTTTATCTTTTCTTTTCTTTTCCCTATTTTGATTCTCAATCGTTTTCTTTTCTTCTAATTTCTTTCTTCTCTCTTTACGCTTCCTCCTCGACCTCACCATTCTACTTTCTCAGCCTTTTCTCATTTTGAGGAAAACCTAACTGCTTAAGGTATTCAGGTCTCATTAAAACCTACAACCAAAAGCTTAGATACTTTGAGGGGTTTCTTGGGTTAATTTTGATCATTGGATGCGCGTTTTATTTGTAATGTTGGGATCAAAGGTGATTTGAGCATTAACTAAATGAATTACTTGATACCAAAGGAACAAAAAAAACTGTAGATAGAAGGAAATAACTAGAAAGCACTTATGTGATAATTACCCGTAGTGAAGGAATCGGGTTCACATGAGACTAGTTCACAGCGGATGAATCCAGTAAGCTGAGATCCCGCGTTGACTTCATGCCCTTTTTTTTTTAAACCCTCTGAGAAATAAAGAAAAATGTGTTGCGTTCAAAAAATAAATAACTAAATATTAATGAGAAAAACATAAGAAAACAATTGAAATGGTCAAAATTTGGTGTCTACAAGGGCCAGCTTCTTTTTCTCCTCCCAAGAAAGCTCGAGGCTCTGTACAGAGTAAGATGGTGCTTATTTCAAGGTAAGTGATAGAGATTTCTCAAACTTTCTTGGTGGTTGAGTGAAGCTTTGAAGTTATTTTTGAAGATGGAAATAGAAGGAGAAAAGGGGAAGGGAGTTCGATAGCTGGGGAGAAGATATATGAATTGAAACTTGTTGGCTTTTGGAACTGTTGGAAAGGAAGGAAATGAAGGTCTAGGTTGACATAAAACCCTAGCTTTTATCCGTGGGTCGATTCAGCGCTGACAGCCATTTCACGACGTTATACCCTTATATATCTCAAATGCATTACAACTTTTCAACTTTTATATCATAATAATTCGACGCTAGGCTAGTATACTAGGTAATATCAAAGTAAATACAAGTGTGACATAATAATTTAGCGGTCACGTGATGCATTTTTGAAATTTTGATGTGGAGATACAATTGACGTATACTTTTAAATAATTCAATTAAAATAAATAAAAGTGATGATAGAAAAATTGTAATATATAAATTAAAATGATGATATAGATTACCCTCCACCAGTTTGGAACTCTTGGAAGTTTGGAGCTTTTGAATTCCCGACTTGGGTAGATGACTTGATTTGACTTTAGGTACGCGGACTTGGGGACTTGTGATTGTGGTTGGTTGTTGTTTATGAGATGAGTTCATTTGTGATTAGAAGTAAGAATGATGTTGAGGTTTGAAGAAAAATCAAGGGAGGCTAGTAGAACCTCACTTGGAATGTTATGATGCTTGATTTCAAAATTTTATGATGTTTCTTGACTAGATTTTGCCCTAAAATAAACATGTATTATGTTAGTTTGTGAATATAATACTTAAATGGAGTTAAAAGCTGTGAATTTTTAATGGTGAAAGGTTAGGTTTTCACTAGAATTTTTTTTGGGTAAAGGTGCTATTTAAGCAGTTGAGGATTTGAAATGTTTTAACTATTTTTCATGAATTTTTGTTGTTGAAGGATTTGAGTGAAAAGTATTCTAAACATGTATTTAAAACTGTGATTAAAGTTTAATGTTGAGGTTTAAACTCGAGGAATGGATGCTTTTTTCAAGAGTGAAAGACCTCCATGATTTCCATGTTCTAAAGAATTTGGGAGGTAAATTGCCGGTATGAATTTGCTCCGATAGAGTATTTTGTTTAAATGTGCTCGACTGAAATATGTCAGAATCTTTACGGTGATTTTGACTTGGTGACTACTTTCCTTTCGAGCAGTTGGAGGGAATTTTACAGGAAAATTTTGATCAAATGACTACATTTATTTGAGTTTAGATTTCTGATGTACTTCGTTCAGTTACTTATTGCTCTTGTTGTTTATAGGAGTGTGAGCGGTTTGAAATGAGCCAAACTTGGAGGCCAGACACTACTTTGGTGAGGTTTCCATACATGTTACTTGATTATGTGAATTGATTTGGATTATGCTTGATTAAGTGATTTGATGTGAAAATTTGATTTGCTCGAACCATCAAATGGAGTAGTGTTAATACTTGGTCGTCACTACTATTTGAAATAGGTAAAATTTAATGAAAGTGTTTTGTCGTGACTTTTGTCGCGTGTAAAATTTGGGAATTCCAGAGACCTATCGGCAAGTTGTTTAGGAAGCTTCGGCGTAGGCTGAGCCTAGGCGAGAAATGATGGCTATAGGGTTATTTATGTGATCGTTTCTGGACTTGGTATGGACTTGTCCCTTTGAAGCAATAATCAATTTTGCAGTAATGGCCGAGCGGGAGTAAGTGCTATGCCTATTAGGGCGGGAGTCACCTATTAGTCCATATCAGTTACCTTTTCCTTATAGGTTTTGATGAGCGGGCCCGGTTTGGTGGTTGAAACGGTGAACAGAGATGATTGACAAATGAAGTTCTACATGGATCATATGAAAGTTGACGGAGTGTCAACTACGTGGATCGTGTTCAAACTTCGTGGACCTTGGCTCCTGAGAGCCCCTGTATCCTACCATTGTGGTGTTATTAAACTTCCATTTGCTTGTTTTCAAATGTGAATTTGAAGTCAATATCATTAATTTTATGTGAATTTGCATGTTTTTGAAACTCACTTGAGCTTTAACTCATTCTTTTAAATTTATTTTCCTTAGCTTGAGGGTGAAAGCCAAGCTGGTATAAAAGTTAGAACTAAGGTTTACTTTTGTATCCGTCGTGAGAGACTTAAACTATGAATTTGGAGTATTGTATTGTGAAGCTTTGAATGTATCATTAAATACTTTGTGTATTTTGGGGATTTCAAGATTTGAGTAATGAATTTGTGAGTTGTCATTTGGTTTAAATTTGTGATTGCATTTTAGTTTGATGAATTATTGACTATTTGAATGAGTTCTGGCGGAGGCTGAGGCTGTCCAGAACCCTTTTTCCTTAGGAGGTGGAAATTTCTCAAGCTTGATAAGGCATGAAAGAACTTGGTGTTT
The DNA here is from genome assembly GCA_013103745.1 of Gardenia jasminoides. Classification (NCBI taxonomy): domain Eukaryota; kingdom Viridiplantae; phylum Streptophyta; class Magnoliopsida; order Gentianales; family Rubiaceae; genus Gardenia; species Gardenia jasminoides. The sequence goes on along the minus strand of CM023103.1, from coordinate 48,161,871 downwards.
GCATCCTCTTTGGTGATCCACCGCACAGATGTTTTTTGCCTCCAATACACACACTCCATCCCCAATTCTCGGTTGTAGTGATCTCGGGCCTCACTAACTGCTATACGATCCGATGGGAGTCCCGACGCATCAAATAGTTCCTCCTTGTGGGTAAGGTCACTATAGGCCTTTTGAACACGGTTGGCTATGTTCCCAAAGTCTACCTTATTCAAAAGCTGAAAGTGAGATATTAACACCCTAACATTCCGGTCTAGATAATTTATAGTTAATCTTAAAGAATTTCCCCAAAATGGAATTTCCTACTTACTACTAACTTATTAGTTAGTTAATTATTTCCTTTTATCTCTATTATTGTTAGTTAATTAATTTAATCAATTAATCAATTAATTATTTACTATTGATTAACTACTTAATTCTTTAACTAATTACTATTAATTAATCAATCATTTAACTAACTACTATTAATTAATTAATCATTTAGATAATTACTATTAGTTAATTATTTATTTAACTAATTACTATTAATTATTTATTTATTTACATAATTACTATTAATTAATCAATCATTTAACTAACTACTATTAATTAATTAGTCATTTAGATAATTACTAGTAATTATTTATTTATTTAACTAATTACTATTAATTAATTAATTATTTACCTAATTACTATTAATTAATTAATCATTTAACTAATTACTATTACGTAATTAATAATTTAGCTAATTACTATTAGTTAATTAATCATTTAAAAATTTACTGTTAATTAGTTAATCATTTAAATAATTATTACTTAATTAATTATCCATTAATTATTATCAATTAGCTAATTATTTACCTAACCATTATTTACTAGTTAATTGATTAATCAATCACTAATGAAATCATTAATCACTTATCTAATTACTATGATCATTAATCTATTATTCCTTCACTAATTATTAATAATTAATAATTTAATTAACCAATTAGTTAATTATTATTATTATTATTAGTATTAGTATTAGTATTATTTCTTATTCGGTTTCATTGTTCTATTGGTTTTATGTTAGTAAACTTGAACCTTACTTAAAGGATCTTGGCTACACCAATTAAACTAGAGTCTTTATAATTTACGTAGGTTGGGTTTAATAGTCAACTCAATATTTAACTAATTATTCAAACCCAAAGGAGCCCAATCATTTTCTTCCTTTGGTTCAGGTTTCGGCCCAACTTTTTCTTACAATGTTAGCCTAATCCTTCTAATACCCATAAGTCCAATTTTTTACTTAACCTAGATTTTTTTTTTGTTTTAACCCAAACCCGAATCCGAATCCAACCCATTTCTTTAACCCATCACCAAACAGGTTTTCTTCTTCTTCTTCCTATTTTTCTAGAAATTTCTTTTTTTTTTTTCCAAAACAAAAAACCCTAAATTTTGCTTCTTCCTCATCCACCCAACACTATCCTCCACCAACCGCCGGTAGCCATGCTGCTATTGTTTCTTTTTCTTTTCTTATTTCTCTTCTTGAGTATTGCCTCTCTCCGTTATGACGAGGTGAGTCTTGAGTTAATAAGCCTTCTTTGCAGTGACCTTGAGGAAAGAATCCAATGACCCTTCTTATCCCTTCCTCAAGCTTTGGCCTTGCTTTTTTTTTTTTTTTCCAAATTCTTCCCTAGTAGAATTTCATTTCCAAAATTCCATCCCAATAGTTCAATGATTTCTACGATTATGTCTTACATACAACCACAATATTTTCATGTGCCTCAAAACTAAGCCTATCATACATATAACTAAATAGATATAATATACCAGTCCAGACATAAATTTCATTTCTAAAATTTAACTACTAAATCACATGAACATATGGAGATAAGAGTAAACAATTCTACATTTAATCACAGCTTAATAGAGTAAGATTTTCGTGAGTTGAAACTTAGCAAATTTGTAGTGATTGAAGTTGCCTACTCCTAGTATTCAGCAAGTCTTCTCCTTTGAAAATTTTTTTGTAGTTTTTGTGTTCTTTATACCTACTTTTATCCCACTCTCTGATCACATTCAAAACTAATGTAGTTGGAGAGAGTTTGTCTCCCCATTATCTTATCCAAGACAAAGGGATATTTAACTAATCTAGGTTATTTCTTAATATTTTACTTTTACTTACTATAGTGGTAACTTTTAATTATCTCCATGTAAAATTTTCGAAGGTATTACCGTTCTTGGCATATGTAGGTGGTGCATGTTTTTGCTTACTACGACTTTGACTGGTTAACATCATCATGCAATTACATTCAAAGAATTTCAGTGGAAGTCATGTGATTAAATGTAAAAGAAAGTGCATGAAAACACTTTGATGCAAATAACAAATGAAAAATAGTCTTGGGACCTAAATCAATGACTAACCAAACCAATCCCCATGTGCACTAAATTTTGCTAAAACTATTTGGCAAGAAATTGGGATACTTGAAGGACGCATGTGATTTTCATAACAAGTGCAAGAAAATCTTCAATGACAATGAGAACAAAAGAATTTAACAAAAGCTCATGACATGCAATATGTCTATTGAGTTAAAAGGAAAATCTTAGATTCCTTAGTAATATATGATGAAAACTCAGCAAATCCAGCAAGCTCTAAGCAGGTTTTAAGCTAGGAAAGGCGTGAACTTGATACTAAAAGAAGGCTTGATAATTACCTCGGTGGTGCAAAAAGTTTTCTGTTCATTCTTTCTCCACGACGCGGCGATTTGTTTAGTTATATTTAGAGCAAATAAAGGATCTTGTTGTCTTCTTTTGTAGAGCTCAAACAAGTACAATAAAAAAAGGAAACCAATGTTCTTTCGGAATTTGCAGGAATTGTTACAATGCCTTGAGTTTGGTTTCGGAAGCTGCCAAAGTTTTATGATTTCCGATTTATCATATTTCGTGAGTTTCCAAATCGTCTTGTTGCTAAATTGAATAGTTGCCAATTCAATTTAGTAAGTCTACTGTAGTTTGTTTTGGGAAACTATCTCCTAATTCAAGCAGAACCCGTGGGTCTCTCGAGCTGGAGCTGACATGCGTTCTTAAAGAATACCATACTGGGGAACTAGAAGGTTCCTAATTAAGACAAGGGCAAGACCCATGATAGTAATCCATGCTTGTAGCAATTGACGTAGGATTGTTTTTTTCAAATTTAAATTCGTGGACACCTAAACATTAAAAGTTTAGGGTCTTAAGTTTATTCAGGCCTTGGACCAATAGCAAGTGGGCTTCGCAAATAAAGGGATTCAAGGCAAAAGATTCATAATTTAAACCTTGTCTCTGGCAACCGTCACGTGATGCCTCACCAAATATTGAAACGGGGGTACTTGTAGACAAAGAGGAGTTTATTTAATTTATTTAGTCAAGATTAAATAAATTAAATCCATCTTGATTAAAGTAAATTAAATTAAATTATGAAAATCTATTATGTTTTGGACTGATGAATTGAACCAATATTATATGAGCCGCTAAATCAATTAACTAATGTCCATTTAAATCAAAGTAGACTAATTGATTTGTTAATTCATAATGGACTATCGGGCCAATCTATTACTGAATTCCAAGTTAAATGGGTTTCTTGAGTTACAAGTCATCCAAATATAGTAAGATTCTAAAGAATTTTCTTGAAGACTAAGTCTATATATTTTGGCCATAAATAGAGGTTTTCTCTCAAGTTAACACACATTGAAATCCATATAATTCGAAAAAACTCGGTCAAATTCTCTCAAGAGCTTTTTACCTCAAATCCAAATCATGTCCAAGTCAAATCAAACAAATCCTTTCATTCATGATGAAGGATTGAAGATTGAAGATTCAAATACTCGACGTAACCATTAAATCACCCATTTTCTACATCCAAATTGTAGGAAACATCCTTTTTGATTGAAAAACAAGCCTCTTCGACCCTTCAATTAGAGTCATTTGGAGAGAAAAATCAAAGGATTAGTTTTTTTTATTTAAGAATTTTCAGAGATTACAATCCTTTTTTCTTTGATTTAATATATTTAATATCTGTGCAAGTTTTGTTCTCTTTTGTGTTAGGCAACGAAATTTATGCTCATATTGGGATCTCAAATAGAAACCACTTGAACATGGATTACCCTTCATTGAGGTATCCACAATTGGAGAATGCTCAAATCCAGTAGTATGTATGCTAACAATTTTCAAATGCTCCTTTTAAGATTTCAAATAGATCTTCTATAACTAGTTCAGTCTCAAATTAGCCTAGTCAGTCAGTTTATCACCATAACCATTCCTCATCCTCAAATCAGGATGACTACAAAAGCCACCTTCTTCAACAGTCAAATAACATGTGTCCTCTGAATTCCAAACTCATGTTTGTTATGTCCAACCTCAAGACCTACAATCAAATGTCATTATTGTAGTCGACAAATATGCCAACCATTTTGACCAATTCGAATTTCCTTTAAGAGTACCCTTGCCAATAAAAAGTAGACACACTTATGCAGCCTTTTCCATTCTTCCACTGATGGAAAAAAAAATCCGATTCTCAATTAAGATATCTAAGACAATCCCAGAATTGTGAAATTAGAAAAGGACACATGGTGTCCAAAGGAAAGTGATCATTGTCACGCCCCAAATCCGTGTCCCTGGATCGGATTTGTAACCTAACACGCCGTATCTATAAGGTCTTACTTCCACAAATACAAGGCAACATGATCATAACTTACAAAAATTCACTAAAATTTAAAACTTACAAATGTTAGAGAAATACATACTACATTTAAACTAATACAACTGCTAAATACTTATACTACGTTACCAACATAAGCTTCCAACTATCTACCTTGTTCTTGTCGTCTACTCGTATCCGAACTTGATTTTTGAGATCTGCAAGAAAAGTTATGAAAAATGGGTTGAGCGACACATGCTCAGTAGATAGTGTTTACTCCCCTGCCGGATCATGTAGTTATATACATAATATATATTTACAATTTCTTTCACACAATCCACATGCACGTAGTAGGATGCAAAGAAACATTTTGCAACTTTTCCAAATTTACATACATACTTTTCAAATAGTGAGTGGCATACCCATAACAATTTCCATTTAACGTGAAAACACATGACATAATCATTTTCGTTGAACACATTTCCAAATCATAAGCATGTCCATCATGTCATCTTATTTCTCAAAACACAGCTCTTAAATAATACATGCAACATCCGGCTACTGAATACTCAACCTAGAGATTAAACCCCTTCTAGGAGAGCGGTAGGTCAAGCATTTTTCTTGATCTTCACTTAACCTACCCATACATGAGTCAATCGGCCGGGCTTTATACTGGACTCCTATGTCTAGGTCAATCGGCCAGACTCTATACCGAACTCCCACGACCCCATACATAAGTCAATCTGCTGGGCTCTATACCGAACTCCCATGACTAGGTCAATCGGTTGGACTCTATACTGAACTCCCATGACCCCATACATAGTCAGGACTATAGTCCCGACCATCTATTTCATGAATGTTCAGAGCTCATTTCACACCTCACATGCATTTTCTTTCTCAAAAATATGCCACTCAATTCATAACAATTTGAATAGTAAAATATTTCAAATAGGCACACATGATCCATTTTTCATATACTAAAGTAAAGCATTCATTTGAGGAAATTCATGTTTAACATTTCAAAAATACAGAGGGGTAAGAACCACCTACCTCGAACCGCTGACTTGGAGCTATTCTTAACTCGTTCTTAACTTGCGTTAAACCTATAATCAATGACATGTATACATTCATTAATTTATTTAACTTATTTTTCGGGTAATCAACCCTACCTTAAACAACCCTAGAAAACGTGCTTAGACATTCACTAAAGTGCACTTGAATAGTTTCTAAAGGTAAAATATTTCTCTTTTTGGAAAGTTTCCTAATTTAGAAAGTTTCTGTTTTTAGAAAATTTCCATATTTAGAAATTTCTATATTTTATTTTAATCAAAAGAGGTATTATTTTATGATATAGGAGTAAATGTTATTTATTTGCTTACTCATTCATCTATTACATCTATTTATCTTATCTATTATTTATTTATTTATTTTTGCGTATATATATATATAGTTTATTCATGCACTTATGTATTTAAATAATTACCTAGTAGTTTATAATAAGTACGTAACCTATTTATCCATTTAATATTTATAAGCATATCTTATTCATTTATTCACATTTTTAACTTATTTACAAGTATTTACTTATTCATCTATTTAGTATTTACTCATTGGTTCGTAGAATATTCATGTGTATATCTTGTTTACTCAATCACTTATTTAAGTATTTGTTATCTATTCATTATTCGTGAGTATACACTTATTTGTTCAATAATTACTTATTGTTTCTATAATCTACTGTCATTTAACTAATTACTGTTAAGTAATTAATCACTTAATCAAATGCTGTTAATTACTTATCTAATTAATTCCCCTTAATTAGTTATGAATTTCACTAATTACTATTAATTAATTAATCATTTAATTAATCACTATTAATTAATCATTTAACCAATTAATCTTAAGTAGCTTATCATTTAACTAATTATTGTTAATTAACTCATAGTTTAGCTAATTATATTGATTAACAATTTATTTAACTATGTATTATTAATTAATCATATATTTAACTATTTCCTATTAACTAATTAATAATTTAATTAATTACTATTAATCAATTATTCTCCCACCGTTTACCAATACTTAACATTTTAATTAATTCATTAATTAATTATGATTAATATTGTTAATACTAGTTTTTATTTCTTATTGGGCTCTATTATTTTATAATTGTTGGGTTAGTAAATATGGACCCTCCCTAAATAACCTAGGGCCACACTAATTAAGTTGTAGTCTTTGTATTTTATGAGACTTAGGCTGAGTAGCGGGCCCAAGGTTAATAACTTATTTAACCCAAACAAAACCCAATCATTTAAATTCCATAAGCCCAACTCTTCAGCCTAATGAAATTTTATTTTTAATCCAACCCATAGTCCGGCCCGTAGGAGAATGGGTTGACCTGATCCATCTCCAAAACCCTACTCGGTTTCTTGGATCCGACCCGATTCTTGACCCAAATTGCAAAATGGGTCATCTTCTTTCTCCTTCCAATTTTCCAGCTTTTTTTTTTCTTTTTTTTTTTTTTCTAAAACCAAAAACACTAATTTCTCTCAATGCCAACCACTATCACCACCATCAACATGTTCTCCTCTCTCTCTTCCTCATTGGTTGGTTCCATTGTATGCGACAATGATTGGGCAGTCTGTACTCTTTTTTTTTTTTTAGGCTGCCATGGCTAGCTAAGCCTTTTGCTTTTGCTACCTATTCCTTTGTGTTGTGAGCTTGCCAATGTCGGTTGAGGGAGGGTCCACCAACCCTCCCTTTTATTTCACCATGGCTACAACGTGAAGCTTCAGCCATGCATCTCTCTTTTTTTTTCTTTTTTTTTTCCAAAACCACCCCAACAGATTCATCCTCTAAAACTTCCATCCCTATAGTTTAATACTTTTTGCATCATCCCCTACATACAACCATAAGATTCCTATACAATTTCAAGAAAACTAAACTTAGCATATATAATTCAAGCATGAATTTCGTTTGAAAAAAATTAATTACTCTCTATATAAACATATAATAATTACAAGAAAAATGAATTCTATAATTACTCAAAACTTAACAATATAAAAGTTGGGTTTGCGTTACAACTTACTTGATTAAATCGCGACGCCAAAAATCCTCTGGTGAGTTGCCTTTGTGTCTTGAATTTGGTAAGAAAGTTATTAAAGTTTTTTATTTGTCAAACGCAGAGGAGAGAAAGATATTACGTTACTTTGAATGATAAGATGTTACGTATTTTATGTTGTGATAAGGAGTAGTTTTCTAGGAGTGGCTTATCTGAATTCTAGAAAATTTGGGTGGTTTAACCACCCTACTTACTAATTAGTGGTTGGTTAGGACTAGGTTAGTGGGTAGTTATTAGAATACGTAAATCCCTTTCATTCCCTAGTAATTTAATTGTTGGATAATTCTATCCTACAATAATTAGAAATTTACGAGGTTCCACAATCATAGATTGCATTATCGCAATTTTATGTTCACAATGTTCCCATCATCTATGTGTGGGGTAATTCCCCAAATGATTTTTATAGTTTTACTTCAAAATTTAATGGAAAACATATGATTTTACTTACTATGATATGATATACAAATTTATAATGCTTTATTTTGCAATAACAAACTTTTCAAACACCCATGGTTGGTTCGTCTCCATGACAAAACTCTTGCTCCTCATCCATCACAAATGCCTATATGGTTCAAAGCTTTTGGATCATTAGAATCATTTTTACCAAATGATCTTAAAATCCAATATGAATACTTATTCCAAACACTCTCCAATTTTGTTTCCTATAATGCTTTTAGCAAAATTTGAAATCCATTGGCTTTATGTTTGGAAATATTATGTTGGGGAAGCAGCCAATAACTTGATCCATTTAAAGCAAGTCCATTATCATCAATGGTGGTCTAAGTGCAAGTATTCAGTTGACACAATTCTCAAATTCTAGCAAGAGAAGCAGAGTTTGTCAATCCTCCACAAATTCTTCCTCAAATATTAGGTCCACCTATGCCCGTTGATTTTTAGCAAACACTTGAACAAATAAAGAAGCAGCCAGGAAAGACTACCAGACAAATTGAACAAGAATTACTATAGCAATTTTCTCAACAATGTTGTCCTGACAGGCAAAAACAACAAGAACAAGAAGAAAATTGAAGCCCTAAATAGGAGAATTCTGCAAATGAACTAATGAGAAAATTTGTAAATGGTTTCCCAAAAAAAAAAAAAAACACAATGGCAACATTGCAACAAATCAAAGAATGGCTGGAAAAATTCGAGAAATCATCTACCAACTCTAAGACGAAATCTGGCAAATTGATTTCCTCTAAAAAAGTATCTCTACTAAGTGATTTAGAAGAAACAATCATTCCATACTCTCCATAAACAAAGAAGAAGAAAAAAAAATCCAAGTCCAAGATGGGTCCCACAGTGTCACATTGAGAAGGTCCATAAGAAAGAAGAGACGACAGTCTAAAGCTGGTGGGAATTTTCTATTCAAGCTATTGGGAATCTTCTTCAAAGAAAGTGGATAAAAGAATACTGAATCACCAAAACAAAGATAAGTGGATGACTCGTGCAAGCACTCAAGTTAGTGGAAATAATAATGGAATGATGACTCATAGAGAGAACAAATGAGTTACGTCTATGAGTCATCAAGAGGAGTCAAAATTTCAAAGATTTTATTTGTCTTGTAGTCAAATATAATTCTAGAAATAGTCTTGCAAGAACTCAAATAAGTTCATAACTTCCAAGAATAACTTTAGAGAACTTGTTTAGAAGTCTTTAGTTCAAAAATTCTCTCCCTCTAGAAATCCTCTCTACTCTCCATCTCACTCTTGTAGATTATCTCTATCAAATAAAGCTTGACGTTTTGAAGTTCAAGTGCCAAAGTTGCAAGTAAGCTTCCACTTCCTCTCTTTAATTTTCATATCCAATTTTATGTCTCGCCATAGTTGGTATCAGAGTCGTGGTAGGTTAGGGCAACCATGGGAGATTGACTTTATTCAATCTCTAATAATGGATCTTAAATCTAGTTTATTGTGCAAATAATAAGACTGTGGTTGAAGAAAGTAGTCTATATCATGAATCAAACATAGATATTGTGTGAAGCAATAAAACTATAATCTTATGGGCTACTATTCATTAGAAAGGACGATATATTCTTTTTTGTTACAGAGTCTGTACGGTTTGAATTAGGGCGTTAGTAAGGCCATTTATGTTTATTTTAAGGTCATGTAAAATTTCAATTGCCTTCCACCATGGTATATCTTGTTCTTATGAATATGTGCTCCAGTGATCATGTGTTCTATATACATATATAGATGTATATATACATATATACATGTACACACATATATTTGTATGTATAAATACACACACACACACACTCATATATGTGTATATATGTATATGTATAGAAATGTAATTTATATATATGTATTATTTGTACACATACAAGTTATTTCTCAAATATATAGACATAAAAAAGAAACATAAAAAGTGAGAGGGTTGGGTGGTATGGGGGAAGGAGTGTATGTTCGAAACCTCCCACTTGTATTAAAAACGGGAACATAAAAATGTAAAAGTTAAAAATACTAATATCGTATGAATTCAACAAATTATTAATTTATTGATTGAATAGAATGAGAATAAAATATCTAACTATAAGTTTTTTTTTTGAATGGTAGGTTCTAAGATAAGATGTTCTAATTTATGTAAATGTTTAAGATGGAGGAAATAATTAAGATAGAAAAAGTTGCAAAAGAAAATTAATTGGTTGAAATTTCTCTATAACCCTTCTTCCTATTAATTTTATAAAAAAAATGTTACACGAAGATGAATAGGGAGTAGTTTATATAGTGGAGGATCTCATAAATTTTCTCAAAAAATTTTAGAACTTACGGGAATGTTGTCCGTTTGGATTAGTTGTTTTTAGGGTTGTATTTCAAAAGACTCAAGATTATTGTAGCGAAAACAATTCTTGTGGTATATTTGAATTTTTTTTTGAATTTTGTTTTTTCTTTTTCTTTTCCTTTTCCATTTCTTTTTTCTTTTTTCTTTTTTCTCCTTCCACGGCATGGACAGATTTTTTTCCTCTTCCCTCTTCCTCCTCCTCCCCTCCTCCAACCCCTCCCTCCAACCTCCCCTGCCTCCAGGGAGAGATGGGATGAGGTGAGGGCTGGGAGGAGGGAGAGGTGGAGGGAGGGAGGATGGGGGGAGGGGAGGGAGGAGAGGAAGAGGAAAGAAAGAAGAAGAAAAAAAACAAAAAATTCGATCCTGGTCATATGAGTAGAAGAAGAGAAAAAAAGAAAAAGAAAAAGAAAAAAGAAATGGAAAAGAAAAAAAGAAAAAGAAAAAAAAATATAAAATATTGTGAAAAACAAATGTATTGTTTTTAGAGTTATTTTTGGGTTATATTTGGGGTTATTTTTACTGTAGCATTTGGGATGTGAAAAACAGTTTTAAAAAAGGCAAAACAGCACAATCCTTCCTTTCCTGGCAACTAAACACTATGGAAAACATTATCGCATGTAACGATGATGTGGCGCAATCACATGAGTCTGGATATCTCATTGGTAACACATAAAAGAAGAATATAATAAAATCGCTGCAGATAAGACTCACCTGTCCCCTCCCACCTTCACCATCTCTCTCGTCTCTCTCTCTTAACCTTTCTATTTTGTTTTGGGTTTTGAATTAATGAAAATTCCCTACATCTCATCTCATCTCAAAGAGGATCTATTGAACAACAAACATTTGATTATTTGGGTTTGATAAATTAAACCAAATTAAGATCACCTCATCTATCTACCTGCCAATTTGGCTAATTATAGTGATTTTGGCCGTTGAATTGTGATTAGGATGATAATGGCTTCACCCACAACTTTGAGTTCAAGCTGTAATGTCGGAGGAGCTGCTGCGAATCGCAATCCCGTGTTTTTGAGGCCATCATCGTTATGGTCGTCGCCACCGCTGTTGTTAGTCAAACAAAGTAGAAGAAGAAGTCCGAAGCTCAGGTTTACAGTCCGAGCAAGTGAAACTCATGCTGATGGGCCTATAAAGAAATTGGGATTGTCTGATGCTGAATGTGAAGCTGCTGTAGTGGCCGGAAATGTGCCGGAGGCGCCCCCAATCCCACCTAAGCCTGCCGCCCCTTCTGGCACCCCCGTGATGCCCTCCCTTGTAAGTAATTTTCTTTTCTGTTTTTTTCTTCTTTTGGTTTGTAATTTAAATTGCAGTCCCCACGGGAGTTGTATTGATGTATCACATTTCGGAGTTTTATTGGGCCTTTTTTCGTTGATCTAATCCATATGAACCCCTTTTGATAATGTATGCAGAGGTTCTCTTGTGTAGCTTATTAAGTCATGGCAAATAAGCACACATCTATTGATGCGGCATGCATATCTTGATAAAACACAAGAATTTTTTTTTTAAAAATTTGTTGACATGATAAAAGTTAATAATAAACCATGAATTTCATAAAAAATGAGCACCATTATGGCTTCTAAGATTTGTGAACCACCAAAATATAGTTTAGGACTGTGAAAGAAGTACGAAGATGGAACTGCTACTAGTTAGTACCATGAGATTGAATTGTTGTTTAATGTTGAGAAGTTGGAATGCTTGCTATCCTGAGATCGGCTGGTAGTTTTTGGCACAAATTGTAGGTGAGGACAATTTTAAATTCTGTTGATAGGAGATATACTAGACTATGGGGAAGAAGTATGATCATGTTTAAGAAAAAGATTAAAGAGTTCTTCTTCTGTACCTTGTGGGCGTTCTAACTTCTGAAAGAAATGTGATGGCATTTGGACTCAAAATTTGCCTGTTTAAGTTCCAAAATTTGAGGCACAACATGCTTTTGAATCACCTGAACTTCACCATTGTATAACTTGATGTTGGCTTATTTCTAACCAAAAGCAGTGCAACAATAACTGACACAATTGCATTTGCTCCTTTTGATTGTTTAGGAGTGTAATCTAGTTGTTTAGCAAGGTAAGAAGCTAATTTAGACAAAGGTTGTATTCAGGAGCATGCATATGGAAATATTGAACCATTCAATAGACTAGAAGAATTAGAACAACAATTCAGTTGTAGCTTTACTAGTATAAGAATCTTGCTCAAGATAGTAAATCCCCATGTGTGTTGTTGAGAAGAAACTCCTGTGTCTGTTGACTAGAACAAACTGATGCCACTGTGTAGCATGAGGAGATAGCTGCCTTTGTAAAATATTGCAAATCATATTGCTGCACATTTCAGAAGCAGATTGCTGCTATGTTATAAATGTAATGCCTTCAGAGAAGAATTAGAGTGCAAGATTTACTTCATGTGGGAGCTGCCAACTTGGTAATTTTCGGAGGACCTAGCTTAAGAAAATCTCGTTTTTCTTGTCACACTAGTGGTTTTTTAAAGTTGATGGTCAACTAATTCCATGTGATAGTGTTGTGTTGTATCTAGGAGTAAATTGGGTGAACTGACCTTTGTGATCTCGGATATCAAATATGCAGAAGAATGTTTATACTCTAATATTTCTGCATATTAACCAAACAATGCAGACAATTACTCACTTTATATTTCTCATTCGCGTATTGTTTTACATTTTGTGAGTGATCCAAGAAATAAATTGGGCCTTTAAACTTTCTCCGATGCATGTACTCTGAGGTATATTGGTCACAGTAAGATGATATTGAGGAATTATAAGGGGTAATTCTCCAATTGCAAAGTAAACCAATTGATAGATGTAACATCCCCAATTAATTAAAGGTGACACTTGATAGTGCTGATACTAATAGTGGGATAAGAAATATAAATATGGGGATAAGATTGTCAGAATCGAATAAAAAAAGAAATCTTTCTGGATCTTTTTCTTCAATTTATCATTTTTTTTACACTCGAAAATACTACTTGATTTCTTATAGGAATGAGCAGGATTTAACTGGTCCTTTGTCCTCTTTCTTTGCCTTTTAATTGTAGGATTGAAGAATTAAAAGTCTATCTTGCACCAGACATTAGATGATTCAGCACTCGTGTTAATTATGCAGTTACACATCTAAAAGTTGCAGATTATTCCTGTCATAATTGGCCAACTTAGTGAGTAGATCATTGATTCCACATTTGATCATCTTCAGGAGAGGAGATTACTATGAGATGATGTTCTTTTTTTGTATGAGTTCTTGCTATCTGCCTCATTGTCTTGCCTACTGTTGTCATTTCCACTTCAATCATTTTTTTTGGCGTAGGATCCAATTTTGTAATATCAAATAAGTTCTTCATATCATCTTTGCCATATTTTGTTTGAGAAAATTTCTTGTCATCATCTTTGGACTCTCTGGGACACCTTTGCTCTTAATATTTTAATCTGAGCATTTCTTTTGGAGTTCAGATTCTTAATATCTTGGATGATAGGAGTCAACTGGTAATATATCAGCTCACTGTCCGAATTTCTCAAAAATTTAGGAATCTATTCTGTACATTCCCAGATTATAGTACCTCATGAGCTCATGACAATGCAACAGATAATTCGCTATATGTCATCGAGGCCTTAGCTCATTTGGATACTCTGCTTTAGTGATGAATTTAGGATGTGCATTCTCATATTAATGTATAGAGCCTTGTAGTTAATGATCTTTAATTTAAATTTGGGCTGCCAATTTATCTGCCAGTAGGTATATAACCTTTAGAAGCACTTGGCTGTATTCCCAGCTATTAAGAGTGATTTGTAGCATTTAGTTAATGTATTTATGGGACTAGACATGAATAAGAGAAAATAAGGAGTAGTACGAGTAGATGATTTGCGTTTGTACATGTTAAGTTGTTGACTTCAGTAAACCAGCATTTAGGTTTGTTTGGTGGGATGTAATGTTTTACGTTTTAGATGAAAAAAGTATTTTTGCTAACAATGGTGTTGGATGGCAATTTGAAACTTATTCTGTAAGTCCATGTGTGTACTTTAATGATAAAGAATGTTCTGACCTTCTTTGATTTTAATTGAGCTTAAGATCTATAATGTTAGGAGTCAAGCCTCCTATGAGGTCCAAGTCTTAGAGAGTTACTTTTCTTCTTTTTGTGTTTTTTTAAAGCAACTTGACACTTAGTTTCCTGGTATGACTAGGACTCTTTTAGCTAAATACTAAGGACTGAAGTACTTTTAGTCAACTGAAAAGCTGATATAACTTAGATTTATTTCAAAATGAAGTGTTTAGCAACCATATAGAACGTGCATCTCCTCTTGTATAGGAGATGCAAATCAGGAGATTTTGAAAGAATTAATATTCAGTTCCGGATCTGGCTTCATACCATTTGTTACGGGAAATTTAGGCGTAATTCCTAGTTTGCCTTACTTATTACAGTTCTTGCAATTGCAAATTTTAGATTTAACCCTTCCTGAGTTTTGAATCTGGAGATGAACCACCAAGGGATTAAATTTCTAAGATGGTTCGTACAAGATTTGCTGACTAAAATATCAACTTTAGTTGGAACTTTACCACTCATATTAGAAAAAGTTCATAATAGTGTTGAGATATCACAATCAGCTGTTATTGTGGTGATGACAGTTCTGTAAATGCGCCTCTTGGAAATAGGAATAAGGAAGGGAGAGAGTAACTTAAGATGGACATAGGACCTTAACAATGGGATAGGATAACAATATAGGAGTTGCAAGCAAGGAGATTTAGAAGTTTCATATTTAATGAAAGAGGTTTTGCTTGGAGTATAACGAACTAGAAGTTCATTCTACATTTATAGGTGGTTGTAGTTGTCACTGCTGTTAAAATTGATTAGACATAACTTTGGTATCAACTCCACCATTATTTGTACTGTAACCAAAAATGGAAAGACT
This sequence comes from Gardenia jasminoides, assembly GCA_013103745.1. Lineage (NCBI taxonomy): Eukaryota > Viridiplantae > Streptophyta > Magnoliopsida > Gentianales > Rubiaceae > Gardenia > Gardenia jasminoides. Next base: position 48,146,409 of record CM023103.1, on the reverse strand, counting down.
TGTTTTGGCATTAGCTGATGTTTCATGAATAATCTTCCCAGTTCTTGTTTTAGTTCAACCTTTGGATGGAAATAAGAATTCGAAGTTAATCATAGCTTAACCCCATGTCGCCTTCTTTTCCCTCCCTTTCCTCCCTAATGACCATTGCTTTTGCCTTCTTTTCAAATTCAATTCAAATGGTGGCTATTGTTCATGCATATTTGCATTTTTAATGTTAAACGTGAAATTATTCTTAAACGTTGTATTGCACAGCTCATGGTGATCATTTGAGGCTGTTGATTGATAAAATCCTTTAACTGTATCTCTTTTGAGTAACTCAAAAGCATATAATTTGCTAGTATAGTCTAATCTGTTCCACTACTATGTACTTCTGCATCAGCCACTAAGTCGACGTCCTCGTCGAAATCGTAAATCACCAGCATTGCGGGCTGCCTTCCAGGAAACAACTTTATCTCCTACAAACTTTGTGTATCCACTTTTCATTCATGAAGGTCAGTCATATAATGCTGTTCATTTCATGTGTATTTGTTTTTCTACATCTAATGTGCAGGCCTACATTCATCGTAGTGTTTGTTTTATATGCATGATTTGGTTAGATACTTCATACATTGGCTGTTTATACATGTCTTGGCATGTAATTGATTCTAGTTATTTCACAATATTTTTAGGTGAAGAGGACATACCAATTGGAGCGATGCCTGGTTGTTACAGGCTTGGATGGAGACATGGTTTATTACAAGAGGTTAACGGGCTCTTACAAATTCTTTTCATCTTTGAAAAACTGCAATTCTTACCATGTTTCATAGAAATCAAGCTATCAAATGTGAAGGGCATGTGGTAAATATTTCCTTTACAGTACCATAATGTACAGCATTATTAATTGAAGGGGGAGTACTGCTATTGTTAGATGGCTAAGAAAAATGAGAAATTTAGAAAAAAAACCATCAAGTTCATTTGTAATGTTGCAAAATTCATACAATTTGAGGTGATATGGGAAGTGTCAGCCCAAAATGGATTTAATGCCTAGGAGCTGCCTTGTATGATATATTTGATGTATTCTTGCTGTAGTTTGTCATTTTACATATTAAATTCCAGTATCAGGGGTATTTTGTAATTTCATGAACTATGGAATTTACTAACAATTCTCTGCCTGCAAGTCATTCAAGTTCACTTGATTGGGGAATAGTTGATCTGGTGGTTCTTTATTCAATTTAATGACGAAGTTTGATTTTAACAGATAGCAGAAGAAATATTTGATTTCAGGATTACAATTAGAAGTAATTTTAGGAAATAAGAGGAAGGGAAATCTGGAAATCATATTTAGGATTTACCAGGAACTGCATCTAGAGTAAGGAATTTCTCCTTAGATGATATGGTGATCTTGAAATCCATTTGCAGTGGATGTATACATAATGGTGGTGATCTAGGACAAATTCGGGATAATCTTGCCTAGTGCTGCTGTGCTAGTAGAAGAAATGATCTTGGGCTGTGAACAGTACCCACAAATATTAACTTGAGCAGAAAGAGAGGAAGAAGAAAGGAAGAAAACAGCAAATGACCCAACATCTGACTTCATTGTTGATCAATCTCCATGTGGATAACTTGGTGACATCCCTGAGATCCAGCTCAGCTGGTAGGGACATTAATTATGTAGCTTTAGGTCTTTGTTTGACTCTCAAACCCTTCCCCTTTCCTTTTGTTTGGAGTTTCCAATGAATCAAATAAAAGACAAAAAAAAAAAAAAAAGTAACAAGTGCATTTAAAAGCTATAAGTTCCCTAAAAGATAGGATGCTGTTAGGAAAACAACTCCTGTTTTCCACTGTAAATACATAAGCAAAATACTTTTAGAACTTTTTTGGGACTTTCCTTGTGACAAATATCCCAGTTGGTTTCCTAATGTTGAAATATGTCTAGATACGTGTGATATATTATACATCAATCATAGGGATTAAATAGCCTGATTATTCTAGTCTAATTATACGAAGTAGATAGCCTAATTATTCTAGCTTGATTTTAGGATCTAGATTATTTCAGTCTTGTATATATATATGTGTCTGTTGTACTACTTGATATATACAAGGGATGTTATTCCAAAATATCTCTCTCTTGCTTCTTCTCTCACATGGTATCAGAGCAGTGAGAAGAAGAAATCTGTTTTCTAATCATTTTACCCGGTGATTTTACCCGGTGATTTTTCTTGACCCAATATCATCATGTCTACATCTGATACATCTATAACATCTACATCTAAATCCACAACTCCTCTCATGGCCAATCCATCTATTACTGGTTCTACTATTATTACTACAGAAAAACTAAAAGGCAGTAACTACTCTACTTGGGCTGCTGATGTTGAGTTATGGTTTATGGGACAAGAATATAAAGATCATCTTACTACTAAACCTGATGATATTATAATTGATCAATCCAAGTGGGAGCGAACCAATGCTCAATTGTGTAGCATGCTTTGGCAGACCATTGATTCTCACTAAAGCAAATTTTCCGTCCACATAAGACTTGCTTTAGTGTTTGGGAGTAGGACAAAGCATTATGCACCAATGATATATCTCATGTTTATGCTGTTTGTTCTGATTTGATGAGTCTCACTGCATCTCAAAAACTTGATTGTCTATGAGCTCTTACTTAGGCAGAATTCAAGGGGTCCTTTTCGATTTCAATGAGTTGCTACCCCCTGCTGCAACTCAGCAGGAATAACTCTCTCAGCGAGGTACATTTTTATGCTTTTGGCTCTCTTTGGGTTACCCGCAGAATATTCTGCCATTCGTGATCAGATTCTTGCTAGCCCCATAATTCCTACTTTATCTCAAGCTTTTTCACGGCTGTTACGACTCTTGGATGAATCAAAGTCATCTTCGGAGACTATCGTTGTTGATTCATCTGCTTTGGCATCTCAATCCAGCCAAAGAGGTGGCTGTGGACGGCAGCCGTCGAGGTGGTTATAATGGTAACAAAAACCGACCTCATTATGACTATTGTAAAATGGTTGGCCACACAGAAGATTGGTGTTGGCTTTTGCATGGACGTCCTCCCCAACAAGTGGCGAATATTGTTCAATCCAAACCTTGTGAAAGTTCAGGACCAACTTTCAAGCCTGAGTATGAAGATTTTGTGAAATGGTTTACAACCGAACAGTCTTCCACACCTACTGTCTCAGTAGTACAAACCGGTAATGTTAGCGCATGTGTCTCTCAATCTCCATCTCTTGGCCCATGGGTTTTAGATTTTGCTGTCACATCATATTTCTGGTAATTCACAACTTTTCTCTTCACTCAATAATTTTACTTCTCTACCCAATATTACTCTTGCTGATGGCTCACAAACCCAAGTTAAAGGGATTGGCAAGGCTAACCCTCTACCTTCTGTGCCTCTTGATTCTATTCTTTTTATACCCAATTGTCCTTTTAATTTGGTGTCTGTTCGTCATTTGTGTCGTTCTCTTAAATGTTTAGTTACATTTGATCAGGAATTTGCAATTTTACAGGATCGAGATATGGGGCGGACGATTGGCACAAGGCGTGAGTCTCAGGGACTTTACCATCTTTCTTTGCCAACACCAGTATCTTGTTCCAACGTAGATGATCCTCTGCTAATTCATAGTCGTTTGGGTCATCCAAATTTAAAAGTTTCAAAAGATGGTGTGATTCATTACTATGTCTTCCTTAGAGTGTGCATCATGTTAGGTTGGAAAACAAACTTGGTAGTCATTTCCTGAAAAGGGCTAATAATAGAGCTGAATCTCTATTTTCTTTGGTCGATACTGATGTTTGGGGACCGAGTCGTGTTACTTCTACTTTAGGATTTTAGTATTTTGTCACTTTAATTGATAATTATTCTCATTGTACTCGGGTGTTTTTTTTTTTAATGAAAAATAGATCTGAAGTGTTTTCTATTTTTCAAAACTTTGTCTCTGAAATTTAAACACAATTTGGTGCTTCCATAAAAATCTTACGTAGTGATAATGCACATGAGTATTTCTCACCCCTTTTAAGTCCTTTATGGATTCTAAAGGGATCATTCATCAATTATTATGTTCTCACACCTTACAACAAAACAGGCTTGCTGAAAGAAAAAATAGACGTTGGTTGAAACAACACGTGCTTTACTTCATGCAAATGTTTTGCTACGTTTTTGGGGGATGCCATTCTCACATGCTATTTGATTAATCGCATGCCATCAATCTGTACTTAAGGATCAAGTTCCTTACTCTTGTATATCCTAATGATCCTCTATTTTCTATTTCCCCTCGTACATTTGACTGTACATGTTTTGTACACGATTTAACTCTTCGAAAATCAAGCTGTCTTCATGTGCTGTCAAATGTGTATTTTTAGGTTACTCTCTAACACAAAAAGGGTACAAATGTTTTTCTCCTGATTTTAGAACAGAGGATATTCTTGTTTCTACTTCTTTTGCTCCTCTTACTCATGATACTGACATTAGTCAGTCTCCCAAAGAGTCTGGAACTTCACCCGAATCACCACCATTGCTCACTTATCATAGACTCAATGTGAGGAATTGTCCTGTCACAGTTCCAGATAATGGTGTTGGAGAATCTGCTAATATTTCTAATAACTCACGCACTATTCCAAATCCGTTACCTACCACGATTTCATCTCTAGCCAGCCCACCCATTGCTGTCAGAAAAGGTATTCGTTTCACTCGAAATCAATGTCCAAATTATAATTGTCTCATTTATCAGTGTGTGTTTTCATCCTATTATGCCTTTTTGTCCTCTTCGTCGTCCGTGTCAGCTCCTAAAATTATAGGTGAGGCTATGTCTCACTTTGGGTGGCGTCAGGCAATGATAGCTGAAATGACTGCTCTTCACTCGAATGCCACTTGGGAGCTGGTCTCACTCTCACCTGGTAAATCAACTGTTGGTTGTCGTTGGATTTATACTGTTAAAGTTGGTCCGGATGGTCAAATTGATCATCTTAAAGCTCGTCTCGTAACTAAGGGTTATACTCAAATTTTTAGTTTGGATTATACTGACACCTTTTCTCTAGTGGAAAAGATGTTTTCTGTTCGCCTCATCCATCTCTTTCTGCTGTCCATCATTGGCCTTTGCACCAATTAGACATCAAGAATGCATTTCTTCATGGTGAATTGTAGGAGGAAGTTTATATGGATCAACCACTTGATTTTGTTGTTCAGGGGGAGTCTAGTGGAATGGTTTGTCAACTAAAATGTGCACTCTATGGTCTCAAACAATCTCCTCGGGTTTGGTTTGGACGCTTCAGTGATGTTGTCCAAAAATATGGCATGATTCGTAGTGCGGCTGATCATTCAGTGTTTTATCGTCTTTCTCCGTCAAAAGGTAGTATTTATCTTATCATTTATGTCGATGATATTATTATCACTGAAGAGAATCATGATCAATTGCTCAGTTAAAGAACCACCTTTTTGGCCATTTCCAGACAAAAGATTTGGGCAAGTTTCGTTATTTCTTGGGTATCGAAGTTGCCCAATCCAAAGATGGTGTTATTTGCCAACGAAAATATTTATTGGACATTTTGGAGGAGGTCGGCATGTCAAATGCTAAGCCTGTAGAAACTCCAATGGATCCCAATATTAAACTATTTTCAGGACAAGGGGAACCACTTAAGGATCCTAGAAAGTATTGTAGGCTTGTGGAACGTTTGAACTATCTTATAGTAACACGTCTTGACATATCTTTTCCTGTCTTAGTGATCAGTCAGTTTTTAGATTCCCCATGTGATACTAATTGGAATGCAGCTATCCGCATTTTCAAATATATTAAAGGAGCACTTGGCCAAGGATTGTTGTATACCGATGGAGGAAACATGCAAGTAATGGGTTACACTGGTGCAGATTGGGCAGGATCACCTATTGATCTTCGTTCTACCACAGGCTATTGTTTTCTGGTTGGTGGCAACTTAATATCTTGGAAAAGTAAAAAACAAGATGTGGTTGATAGATCCAGTGCTGAGACTGAGTATCGAGCTATGGCTATGGCTACATGTGAGCTGATATGGCTTAAACAATTGCTCAATGAGTTGAATTTGGGGACTCATGACCCAATGAAGTTGATTTGCGATAATCAAGCTGCACTCCACATTGCCTCCAATCCGGTCTTTCATGAGAGGACAAAGCACATTGAAGTTGATTGCCATTTTGTGAGAGAAAAATTGATCTCCAAAGTTATTGAGACGTGTTTTGTTAATTTCGATGAACTTGCAGATTTTCTTACTAAGTCACTAAGAGGTCCTCGTATAAAAGATCTATGTGGCAAGCTTGGTGCATATGATTTGTATGCTCCAACTTGAGGGGGAGTGTTGAAATATGTCTAGATACGTGTGATATATTATATATCAATCATAGTTATTAGATAGCCTGATTATTTTAGTCTAATTTTGGGAAGTAGATAGCCTAATTATTCTAGCTTGATTTTAGGATTTTGATAGCTTGATTTTAGGATCTAGATTATTTCAGTTTTGTATATATATATATGTGTCTGTTGTACTACTCGATATATACAAGAGATGTTATTCCAAAATATCTTTCTATCTTGCTTCTTTTCTCACACCTAATATAATAAAAATAACTTAATGAGACTTGATCAGACAGTGAAAATCTTCTCTGAACAATTGAACGGCCATAACAGTCCTCAAGTCCTGTACTCTAGAAGGTACAAAAAGCTCAAAGAATAAAACTACAGAGAAACTTAATCTAAGGCACTTGATCTATGTATTGTGCTCCCTGTTAGGCTGCTAATCTTCAAGCGATCGAATTGCGTAGTTGAGACTTGAAATATCATGTAAGTTTTTAAGTTTAGATTTCAGTGAACTCTTTTCTGGCTGCATTAAATGGAAACTAGTTGATTTTACTTCACTAGAAGTAATCTCCTACATTGTATTAGGTTGGGCACTCGAGTTGAATAGCTTCAGAATGAAGTCTACGATTAGAGGAGCCCAATTCATACAATGGACATGCACTAAACACAGCTTGAAGTAGTCAAATTAAACAGTTCAGTAAGGCCTTGCTTTGTGTAAAGTATCAAATTATGGCAGTAACTTGCTTTGTGCTTGGGCCTTACTAGTAGCTTGGATATTAAGGTTAAAGTGCTTAGGTCAATTGATATCTCATTGAGGCTTGAGTTTTCTGCTTCAATTCATGGTGGAAAAGTTGATCTTGAGTCTTGAAGTCTAATAGAATCAAAATCCACTGCTTTCTTTGCTGTATCTGAATACAGGTGGGCTGAAAATAAGTGGACTTTCCTTGTAGAAATAAGATGGTAGTTTTGATATCTTCATGAACTGTTGTTTTAACTGCCTTTAAAATTTTACTTCTTTCAGCTTATCTTCTGTCAAAATATCCTTTTATCTGTAAGAGCTTCCTATTTTTTGAGAGAAAACCTCAGGTACAGCCTTTTTATTTATCTTCATGAGCTGTTGCAGGAGCTAAAATATTCTCCACATGTGATATAGTTAGGAGGTCAGAAAAAGATTGAAGACTATCTCGGATGCAGAATTTATTAGTGCAACATTTTAGTGTTGGAATGGGTTTTGGTCACCTTCAAGGGAGTCAACATCTTTAAATTAGCCATTTATTTTTCAGTTTCTTAGTGATTTTGATTAGATCCTTCTTCTAGCACCTCCATCTTTTGGTAATTATTGCCTTTGTAGGAAATTCATGTGAAAGAAATCTTCTGTTTTTCAGTTGTGGTCTCTTTTGTGAAATTCTGAACTACAGGTTATCTTCCAACATCACAAACATCAACTGTATCAACTATAGAAATTCTGAATCCTTGTTTTAATGTTAGCAAAGAGGTAGTCCCGTGCAATTTTTGGTTCTGGGATACCTTAGGAGGAGTCGAGAGGCTTAGTAGCTTTCTCACTTTTATTCATGGCCACCTCTAGATGTGTTCTAGTTGTGTCTTCTATTGCAAGCATGAACTGTTGCAGTTAAACTTTTTCTTTCTCGAAGCTTGTTTTCCTTGCATTTCCAATCAAATCATGTTTTACTTCCTCTGGCTGTGAATCAAGATGCTCGTAATTCTTATTCAGCAGCACTAATGGTCTTTAGTTGCTTGCCTGATTTTAAAGGAGTTACAGTTGGAACACAATCAGCTTTCTGAAGTTCCTTAGATGCTAGTAATCTTGCTTAGACTTCTTTATTCATGGTTTTAGATATCTTCAATAGTGATCAACATGAACAAGCTTAGCATATAGAGTTTTCTCTATCGAAAATCACTTTCAGTCTTTGCTTTGACTTCAAGTTGCATTTCTTGCCTATGTCTATACACAAGTACAACAGATTCTTGTTATTATGGTTGCACGCATATACACATGCAAAGACATGTAAATGAATCTACGTCAATCCAAGCACCATGGACTCTAAAATGCTTTATGAGGCTTGTTTTGGAGAACTAGTGACGCTGCAGAAAGACTTGGTAGGCACAACAGCTTTGTAGAAAGGTCTTGATATCGAGTCTCACTGGAAATTAGAATAGCGAACTAGAAATAGGTTGAGAAAATATGCTAAAAGAGATGAAAACAGATTGAGAACCCTAGGAATCCCTCCTAGTAATCTTTAGGCATCACACCTAAAGTTAGGATGCATCTCACAACCCAAGAAAGAGACGTTGAGTCTGCAGGAAAATTTTATTGAAGGCAAATCTGAGTTCTCTGTGGAGAAATGGATACTTATAGATACTAAAACACAGTGGACTCCTTTCCCAATTAAGACTCCTAGCTACAATAGAATTCTAGTAGAAAGCTAAGCCTTCTTATTCACCAAGACAACTAAAATGCTAATTACCAAAATAATTAGGAATCAGAAAAATTACCATAACATAAAAATTCGTGTGACCACCCAAATTACCAAAATACCCCTACTGAAAGAAATCAGAAAAACAGACTCGATTGGATTTAAACCAACTCCCAAGTTGGTTCCTTATCATCAAGTGCATGCCAAATCAAGGCTTGTGCATTTGACATAGCCTTGCCATCCCAAATCAAGTTGGTTCCTCATCGCATTAGTGGAGTACACATAAGTCTGCAAACGAGTCTTCCGTTTCTTAACTTTTTCCTTAGAGAGTAGAATTGAGTTCCCTCAGCCATCGAAGGGGCATCAAAACTTAAAGATCCAAGGATTGGAAGATCTGATGCCAGCTGTTGTGATCCCTACTAAGAGAAGAGACCACAGCAGAATGAGAGGAGAGGAAGAAGATAGAACAGAAATTGGAAAGAGAATAGAACGGGACAGATGAATTGGTTATTCAAAAGTTCATGCATCCAGAATAAGATTACAATAGCAGCTTTATGGCTTTTATTCAGGTGAGTGTGGAGTAACTGCCAGTACTGTCTTCCAGCGCTTGGTGGTAACTAACTTCTGCCAGCTAGGCATAACTACTCTTAACTACCTATCTGAAATAGATCCGTCTACTTACAGTTGAGTGGTTACATGAAATACATAGTTCAGATATACAGAGTGAAGGTTACAGCTTACACCTACAAAGTTTTCACTAATATTATTTTATAGTACTCACAAAAGTGTGTCCTGCATGGTATACATGTTGCCAGTGTCATGTATTTTAGAAGATTATCAAGCCCAACACCTAGGTGCATACCCATACTGATACTCAAACCTGAGGCCGTGTAACATAGGCTACCAGAAGGGTTAGATTTTAAATGGGGACTCCTGAGGAGATTTTAAATTTAATCTTGCCTACCTTAGTGAATGGTTTATCATGTAAAGTTGAGTGCATCATCGTACTCTTTCCTGCTCTGGCTGAAATAGTCTGTTCCATGGATCAAGAAGTCATTTGTTAATTTTGTTCTGATGCAGGTCTCCAAAGCTCGAGATGTTGGCGTCAACAGTATTGTGCTGTTCCCTAAAGTTCCAGATGCTCTGAAGGTTCTACTTATTCTGTTTGAGACTGTCCTTCTGGAATAAGTAAATGATGAATTTGATCGTCTTTATTCATTTAGTCCCCCACAGGAGACGAAGCTTACAATGAAAATGGATTAGTACCTCGAGCCATTCGACTGCTCAAAGACAAGTATCCAGATCTTGTATGTTGTAATACGTCATAGTTGGTTTTTTCATTCGAATGTAGGAATATATGCTATCTGACACATCAGTTAATAGGTTATCTACACAGATGTTGCTTTAGACCCTTACTCTTCAGATGGGCATGATGGCATTGTGAGGGAAGATGGTAAGATTTACTTGTTGCTACAAGCGTAGGATTAAATTCTGCATTGATTTGCTGCCCACTTTCTCGAAGCTAGAGATGAACTGGGAAATTTATTCTTATGGCTGTTATTCACTTTTAAGCATATTGATGTATGCTTTTTGTGTTTGTTTTAATGGTGGGGGTGTTTATGAGTATTATTAAACTTCTACTGGATGACACTTGAAAACTTTCTCTGTGGTGGTCTAGTATTCCCTCTCTTGTTGCGCATGAGCGAATTTGGCCTGGCTATCTATTTTGAGTGGATTTGCAGATGTAGGTTCTAATAAAACACGATACTAATCTTTTTGATTCAATAAGAGGCATGGCTTAAGCACTGTATTTATTTGGTTTTTTCCATTTTGTTCTTTCCCCCTTGTACCTTGTTGTGTTGTCATGTGTCCTTTTTGTCTTTTAACTCTTCTCTGAAATTTTTGCAGCTAAATTAGCCTAAGAACTGTCTAAGTTAGATGTGGTCAAATATTGTACAAGTGTATGATAACTGCAGCAGCACAATTATGGTAATTTGGAAGAGAGTCTGAAAACTTTGATGTAAATGTGGTGGCTTTATTAAGAAGCACTTGAGACTAGATGTTATAGCTCTGCAAATGCATTTGTACACAATAATTCGAATTTAACACACATTTTTCAGCATAAGCGAATGTTTTGACCTTTGGCACTCTCAGCTGAAGAAAAGAATAATTGATTATTGTGACATAAGTAGGTTGGTGCATGATTTCTGATTACAGCAGAAAACAAAAGCTACTAGCAGGATGCTTGATGTAGCCCCAAGGATTTTATGTTTGAAGGAAAAACTATGTAAGTAGGCAAGGGTTTTATGCTTAACTAGTATTCTGATATGTGGTATTCAAATATTACTGAAGGTAGATGTTTACTATGTTGAGGCTGTGTTATGGCAACATACTTTTTATTAGCTGAAATACTGTAGTAGTTCTGAACTGAGCATACTTCGTGGCTCAGATTTGACAGCGCATGACTACATTGCTAGAGCTAGCCTTGGCTGTGATGGAGCCACAAAACTGCATTCCTATAAGTTGCCTACTGGGAAGCTTACTAGACTACTGCTGCCTCAGAACATATACAAAGCAGCTGAATAACCTAGTTTAAAATCTTGATCATTTCTGAACGGTCATGTTTACTTTGGAATTCATGCTGGATTTCTCTTGTAATATTTTCCAAATTTTCTGGCATTCTGATTCGATTTAGTGATTCTTTCATAGTTGCACACTGGATTTGTCTACCTTTATGATCCTTTTGGCTATGTGCCATTTATTGCAGCATAGTTTTCTCTTGTGCATCATATTCATGAGTACGTATAATAGGACTATACTATATGCAATTTTCTTGGCAATGTCTTTGGCCTAAGAAACTGCAGAATGTTCATATATCTAAGCCCTTTGAAGTTTGAGAATGACTGCTCTTATATAAGTACTTGCGCTTAAGCCTTTGCACACCTTCCAAAATCATTCCTACTGGATATGATTATTTACCCCCATACATAAATCTGGATGATGAACTTGCATTGTCATAATGCAGATTAAAAATTTCAATCTGTTGAGAGAACTTGAGAAGACATAATGAAGAGGATAAGGGATCTTCTAGAAAAATATCCTACTAGTAGAAGCTGGAGCATCTTGGGATTCTTTATCACCTTACCCAAATAAAGGAAAAATAAAACCTTAGGTTTCTTTCTAGTCTCAAGTGTTATAGTTATCAACTTAAACTGAAAATCACGTGTAAGAATCAGAAGGCTGTTAAGTTTGAGGTACCACTCATTGAGGCTGGACTTTATACTTGTTGAATAACTAAAAGCTCCATTTGACAGGCGAATTACAATGTCAATGGAGCGTTGAAGTCGTCATAGTAATATTCAAGCAATAGACTGGCTTGTGGTTGCAATTCGAACATGTAACTCTCAAGGGACTGTAGCTTGCACTTTTGATCGTAGATGATATACGTTAGGCTCACTATTTACATAAGTTGATGAAATGAAATTTGAAGTGCTTTATTGTTTGTATCAATAATAAATTTCATAGCCAATGCTTTGTTGTTAGCATCCTGAAAAATATTTCGTAGATCGAAGGATTTCTGAGGATTACAAGTAGAACTTAAACATGGAAAAAGAGTACGGTGGAAGAATTTTATCAACTCTTTGATTGTGGAAAGAGTGTTAATTAGTGATTAGCCAAAGAGTGTTGGCCTCTTTCCACCAGTTGGGGTTCTCAGCTTCGGCACCCTCAAGTATTTCCTAACTGATTGGAACTCCTTTAGAAGCTGTTTTGTGGGATATTAATTGCTATACTAATTTAAATATCTGCAGGAGTCATAATGAATGATGAAACTGTCCACCAGTTGTGTAAGCAAGCTATTGCACAGGTATCTGAGGCTTCTATGGAAACTTAATAAGCATTTTTTTTTGGTCCTTCTCTCCTGATGTCTGATAATAATCAATATGCGATGCATACCTCTTTTCCTGAGTGTCTGGATATTGATTTACATGGCATCCTTGGGAAGATTTCTAAAATTTGTACATGATATATCTGGGATCCTACCTGCATTCCATCAAGCTCGCAATCATTTTCAGTTTTCACGATCTCCCTCTCTTTTATGTTTTGTTGTTTTTAAAATGTAGGCCAGGGCAGGGGCTGATGTTGTTAGTCCTAGTGATATGATGGATGGTCGGGTTGGAGCAATTCGGGCAGCCCTTGATAGTGAAGGCTTCCAGCATATATCCATAATGTCCTACACAGCCAAGTAATCTGTTGCTCAAACTGATATGTGAATGACCAATTTATCATTACTTTTGACAAGTTTCATGTCAATCTTTTTCTGTTTTCTTTTTGTAGGCAATTTTCACATTGATCTACTCTCTATATCCACCCGACAAAACCACCCAAAAAAAAAAAAAAAATCTTTTCTTCATGCCAAAGGGACCTTTGGGCAGTATATTTGACATTGCTGCTTGTTCGAATAATTGTAATCTTAATTTTTTTTTGAGATGCGAATAATAGTAATCTTTTTTTTTTCCCCTTTCTGTGAATAATATTAATATTTTACTACCAAATTTCTATATGAAATCTGAAACTAGCAGACAGTTGGAAAGATAGTAGAAAAACAATAATCTTACTGGAAAATGGGACAGCAAGATTTCAATTTTAGAATGCTTAGTTTGACAGAGGCATTATCCTTGACCACAGTTTCCAGCATTTTGTTTTTGTAGGCATTGTAGGTTCTTTTTTATATGCTTTACCTGATAATACAGATACATTCTTGACCAGTGGAAAGGGGACGTAAATAATCAACCTCATTTACTAGAGGGTACAATTAACTCGTGGCTTCTTTATGCCAACATTTCTTTATCTCTTTCATCTTGGTAATACTTGAAACAAGAGTTGGTCATTAGCTGCTTTCACTGGGCCAAAAAGTATTCATCCATATACTATTGTCAGCAAACTAGTAACTTATGTTAATATATCTATCAATCCAACTTTGAGAGCTGCATATTGTTGAATTTCTTATTGATTCCTTGAATTTTGTTTAAATGTTATTGTAGGTATGCAAGCTCATTTTATGGTCCTTTCAGAGAGGCATTGGACTCAAATCCCCGTTTTGGTGACAAGAAAACGTACCATACTCGTGAAATATTTTTTGTCACATTCTCAAGCTGTTGTTATCTTTGAGAAAGTCCTTTCACATAGTTCTCTTCTGGCATACACAGTTATCAGATGAACCCCGCAAACTATAGGGAAGCTCTCATTGAGACCAGTGAAGATGAGGCCGAAGGAGCTGATATCCTTCTGGTAGGTTTTGCTTTTCTGCATCTATCTGACTGCAAATCCTTACTGCTTCTCACTTGTTTGCTGACTTTTGGTGATATCTGTGCTGCAGGTGAAGCCTGGTTTACCTTATTTAGATATTATACGGCTTCTTCGTGACAATTCCTCTTTGCCAATTGCTGCTTATCAGGTACCTGTAAAGCTTTTAGATTTTCAGCTCTGAAATTGATAGGAATTGCACTGTCAATCTTGTGCCAGCTTCCTTATACAAGTAGAGCAAATATGTCTTGAAATCTGATTCCTATTCTACAATTCTTATCGTCAACAGCATATTTTCATGGGCGTAGTAACTAAGAAACTCATTAATGAAAATGTATGCTTTTTATTCCTCTCAATAAGAGAAATAAAGAAGATAAAGCTCTAGGTAATTTAAAGATTAAGACCTACAAATCACCTAAAGGAGAAAAAGGATCTTGCTGAGATGATTTGATCGAGGACCAGGGTATGGAAATTTAGGAATTGAATAAGATGGAATGCACAGGTTTTACAAGAATGAGGAAATAAGCAATGCAAATGAAGTAAGTTTGGGATGTTCTGTTGCCACTGTTCATCTGTGTTCTCTTTTTTTTTTTTTTTTCTTTTGTTGTGATGAGCTCAAGGTGTAAATACGCCAGCTAGTGCATTATCTAACTTAATTGCAGGAAAACCTATATGACCATTCATACTGATGAAATTGGGCCTGATACTGGGTCAGTAGCACAGAAAATTAGAGAGAAGAATGGTTAGGAAAAATATTACAATTAGTCAAATTTTTAAACAATTAATCCTTTGAAAGTGGAGACTGTAGAAGTAAACAACTAATGAGCAAACTTTAGAATAGATGCAATCCGAAAAGTTCAAGATTCCTCATTGGCATGAAACTCTTCCTATGATTCAAAACTTTCAGGCTCAACTTTTGAGTGATATAAAGTGCTTCATTCTACTGATATTGGTAGAGTACTTGATCTTTATATGCATGTCTTGATTGGCTATCTAATATTTTGGGAACAATGTCTGACGAATGGATGTTGAATAAGCCCAATGATGTCACTTGATATAAAACCCTACCCATGCTACTTAGTGCATTGCACCTGCCCAATAGTTTTGTTCTTCCTGTTCTCTTGTTTGTTGTATGATATGGGCTTACATACTTGCAGCTGGACTTCACTTTGATTTTTGTCTTAAAATTCTTTACAATGATATGGGTAGTAGTGCATGACAGAAAAGAAAACCATTTGAAGTGTATTATTTGAATTTTTTGCTGCAAGTTCTGCTTTGCAACTCATAGTTAAAACATGGGAAACAACCTTACTACGTCTTTGCTTCCACATTATAAGCATATTGTTTTCTCATGGATAGCAACGTTGGTTATTTATTGATTTATTTTTGTTTGAGATATTGCGATTGGAGGATGATTCATTTGGGGGTGATATATTCTGTTTACTTAGAGTTGTATATGATACAAATAATGAGATAAAATGGCCAAGTCTAAAAAGTGAAAAAGCTATAGGAATGAATATTTAATTCCGAGTGAAGGGTTAAGTTCTAATTGATAAGATGGTTGTCCATTACTTGAGCTTATGTCAAAGAGGTTGGATTTATTCTTAGCAGTTTATGTCTATGATTGAATTTAGTGATCATACTGAGGAACTTAGCAGTTTTCCTTCTATAAGACTGGATTGATGGCTCAATGACAGGGAGCCAAAAACTTGTTCTATTTTGACACGCAACCCAATTTTGCACTAACTGTTGATTTCTGATACTAATCACACTGAAACATGAAACATGTGTTGTTCTTTGGGAGCCAGTGTGGTCCAATTAGTTGTGCATACTTTGTACTTTGCATAAAATGAGATCATATTAATCTGTATCGCATTTTTGCTTCAAAAAAGTTGCTTTCCCAAGAATTTGGAAGTACATACTGGATGAATGATTTTTCTTTCAGACTTGCATAAATCAGTTTACATCTTTGGTTTTGTTTATACCTAATTTGGCCCCGTCTTCCCCACTTCTATCCAGGTTTCAGGAGAATACTCCATGATCAAAGCTGGTGGCGTTCTTAAAATGATTGACGAGGAAAGAGTGATGTTAGAATCTTTGATGTGCCTTCGACGAGCAGGTGCTGACATCATCCTCACATATTTTGCTCTACAAGCTGCTAGATGCCTGTGTGGCGAGAAGAGATAATTGCAACTGGGAAACAAGATATTGCTTTTATTTGTAGGTTTTTGTTTCATGTGTAGAATAAGTTGGGAAAGGACCTTCTAGTGAGATGATGTTTAAGCTCCTAGCTGTTTTGTGGACTTCAAAACTTCGGTAGAGGTGGATTTAGTGGAACAAAATAATATATGAATGATATTGGTAAAGAGGATCTCCTCGGGTAGCCAACTGGCAATATTAACCTAGTGTTCCTGTGCATTGTACGACTCTTCGGGACAATTTGCGGATGCGTTTGCTCACCGAGGCACTCGACTTTTGGTGAAAGTAATCATATTACTGAAATCAGCGTCTAGTGGTACTCTAATACAACTTTGCAGCTGAGCAAATAACGTTTAAACTTCTTTATGTTTGCAAAAGTGGCCAGTGCTGGTTGGTCGAACACATACTTTTAAACTCTGAATGTTAAATCTGAAATATCTAGAATAAGGTTTTACTTTTTTCAAATTTAAATAAATATTGATGTTCTCAAATGTGGAATTAAAATTCACGAAATGCTACTCTGAAGTCTAGCTCAGGAAGAAGCTTGGTATCTCCTTGGAGATGTTCAGCGGGTACTGATTTCAAAGTCCGTAATTAGTGTAGTTAGCTTTTTCTTTATCATTTTTTTTTATCTATTCTTTAGTTTGGCTCTTAGTAGATTTTTTTTTTTTTTGTCATGAATACAAAAAGTTTCTTGGCCAAGAAAGAAAAGTGCTGAGGATTGTCTAACAAATTACAAGTAGAATGTTTTCTTCCATCCTGTTGTCAATCAAGTAGAAGAAAGATTTTGGCCATTGGAAGTATCTATTTGGCCGATCGTTTTTGCAAACTATCACGTATCATCCTGTTGCGTGTGAATGACACAAGCTGTATTTCATTAATCCGCAACTGTCTCAAAAGGAAGATAATTTAGCAATTCACAAATTGATGAACCCAGAGAAGGAGAAACAATGAAGAAGACAAAATTGAAAGAGAAGCGATCGGAGAGATGGAAGAATAAACCAATGAATTGAGTAACATTTCAAAGATAGTTTGCGTATGAAAAATTATTGGTTGTAACACTGATAAAACTATTTAGTCAATCAAAGTTGCAATGAAAGTAGGTTGGGAATCACATAATTATCCCTACAAGTTGCATGATATGTGTGCTTTTGGGGTTGGGTAAATATTATTAGGATCTCAAAGTTTTGATCCATAACATTTTTTATATTCTCAACTACCACAACCAAACAATGTGAATTAGATGTCCTTTTTTTTCTTTTTTTTTTTTTGGATTAGATGGAATAGTTTTGTGAGCGCAAATTTTGATGATGAATCCTATGCTTTACATTTTTATTCAAGTCCTTGATCCAAACATGGAGTATCAATCCTATTCAGATTCTAGGATTTTAGTGTGTTGATTGTTTCATTAATTTTTCCAACTTTGTTAGTTGCTAATTTCCAGTAGTTAATAATTAATTTTGTGTTGTTTTTTGGTAGTCAATAAATGGCTGGACATGCGGTCTTTAAAGCCAAATTAAGTGTCCTAGTTGAGTTAGATCTTGAGTCACTTATTTCTTATCCAAACAGCTTATAGGTTTTTGAGTCTTGTAAAGGCAATAAATAGCCTAAAACCTTCAAACGTTTTTTATGAGCAATAATACAATAATTTTCTAGCAACACTTGTGTGTGTGCAACTCTCTTGTCTAAGAGAACCCCTTCTTGGATACTTGAGAGGAGTCTTAAGTGTTCTTCAACTTATCAACCAAGAATTGCACTTGGTTGTGGCGTCTTCTACCAAAAACTCTGGTTCGCTAACTGATTAAGTTGTGGGTTAAGAATCAATCTTGATTCGTAGTTTCATGGGTTAACGGAGTCAAAGAGTTATTCCAGCGACTCAACTTGATTCTTCATCTAAATCTGGGGGTTGTGTGGGATACGAGTTTAGATCTTCGTTTTGGGTTCGTATCAACTTGGCTATCAGAACTAGTTGATGGTATCAAATATATCCCTTTTTCTTGTCTTTTTGCTTTTGTTAGTTTTGTCTCAAATTTTGTTTGTGTTCTTGTGTGTTGCTAGGGTTCTTCGTGCTCTTTTGCTGTCTGAACTTGTTTGACTCCAATTGAGTCTGAACCTTATGCTGTTTCTTGCTCAAATCATTGTGTCTTGCCTCCTTGTTCCATCGTGTGTCCAAAAAAAAAAAAAAAAAAGGTACTGTAGCATTACTATTCGTCGCTACTATAGTAGGTACTGTTCATTCCGAAGTTATTGTTCATCGGTGGAAAAATTTTGTCCAAGTTGTTTTGAGTCCGTAATCTTGTTTTTGTGTTGTTTGTTTCTTGTTTCTCAAAGTTCTTGGAATATATTCTAAGGTCTCTTGAAAATCTTGAACCAAGGTTTCCAAAACTTGAAGTTCTTGAAGCTCTGAAGTCCAAGTCTTGCATCTTATTGACTAGCTTCTTGAATTTCTTTAAATTCTTATGAAAATCTTTGGCGTTTCTTGAAGTTTGAGGGCTGATTAAGTTGTTTCTTGACTAGTTTCTTGAAATTCTTGGAAACTTTGCACAAATTCTTGAAGAATCTTGAGTTCTTGATTAACAAATCTTGAATTCTTGAAAATTGCATCCATGGACTCATTAGAAACTAGATTTGGAAAGTAAAAGGGGAATATTTCAGCAATAAAACATCCTAGCAAACTTCCAAAACCAGCTTTGGATTCTCCCTTGTCGGTTAGGGTTCTTCTAGCCAACTTAGAAAACCTAATCCAAGTTAGTTTTTCTAGTTGAGTTCATTTTTAGAGAGTCATTTGTTTCTTAAATTTCCAGCATTATTCCAGTCCATGCAAGTCTAAAATCCATCCATCTTTTAGCTTAAATTCGTCCCTCCTTCTTGAATTAAATCTGTCCAAGAGTTCACTAAATCAGCCTTAGATTTCATAGTCAATCCGTGTGTCATAGTTTCTTAACTTCATGTCTTGTCTTGTTCAAAGTCAAATGTGTTCAAATCAGTTTCTTAGCTTAGTTTTTCAGTTTTAATTCACGTGTCATTGGTGTCCAAAATCCTGGTTTTAATCAAGCTTAAATAGCTTCCAAAACAGTCTAGGTTTCTAAGTTTTCATTAGGCTTTTCCTAGGGTTCTTAGGATTCGTTCTTACTCCTCAAAATCTAAGTTTTTCCAGTTCAATTTCAGTAGCTTTAAGTCACTAAAATTTGTCCAAAACTGAGCCTAAACTCAACTCTAAGTGAACCAAATTGAAAACGTCACTTCCTTGTGCATTATTAGCAATAAGTCATTGAACCACTTGAGAAATTTCTTATTTCTTCAAGTAAGGAAATTAACGACTTAGAGGGTTACTTGGTGAGATTATTAAAGTGTTTTAAACACTTGAGTGATACACGAGAGTGAGTGAAACACGTAAGGCAGTGACTTAGGTCTATTTGTTTTTATTACTAACCATTTGTACACGTTAAAATGGCATTCCAACAAGCTGAATTTAATCTTATGATGGAGTCCATGCTTAATGAAATTGCTTAAACTTTCGACTACAAAGTTAAGTCTTTGTAAAAGATTTGACCGAATAGCCGATTCACAAGTTCCAGCACCAAAGCAAGTGGTGAGTGTGATAAGTCAATATTTTGCATGTTTTTAGTAAGATTAATTATGTAGTTTTTGTGTGTTTTTGTCAGTTTAATGGCTAATGAACTAGGGTTTCTATTGAAATTCTACATTTTGTGGTTTAAATAGAAAAATGCATTTTTGTGGATTAATGTGGTGAAATCTTCATGTTTTTGTAGGATTGCTTGTTCAGTTATCAAATGAGATGAAAATGTGGATAATTGCCAATAAGCTTGGAAGAAAAATTGGAAAATGCAAATTGCAATTCAATCAACGAGGAATCAAAGGGATAAAAGTCGGAGCAATTAACGCGCCAATTTCACGACAAAAAGCTCGGAAATTGCAAATTTCAAGTGGATTCGCGAGTCAATACGCGAACCAACAAGTGGAAATTTCAAATAGCTCGCGAATTCCTCTCACAGAAGACAGGGGAAGCAGATCCGCGATGTGATTCGCGATCCTATGCCTCGCGGATCCTCAGAAAATGACAGCTGCAACTTGCAGCTGAATTCCAGTTTTTCAGCTCACTTCCAGCTCAATTTTCAGAAGAATTTCAATGAAAGCTGCGTGAAGAATCTTGTGAAATTGAAGAAACAACTCATAGCAAATCCAAAACACAATTTGCTTCAACATTACAACTCATTTGAGATTGAAATTCAAAGGATTCAATGCATGAAGACAAGAGATTCAGGAAGCCAATTTCTTTGACTTTTCAAAGCCAAACTTTTCTTGTATTCACATGATAAAGTCTTGGAAGTTTATGGATGAATTCATCTATAAATAGGACCTCTTATAGACATTTAAAAAAAGAGAATTAGAGAGAGGATGTAGAAATGTAATCTTCACTAGTTCATTAGTTTAGTAGTATAGTTAGTAGTAGTATGTTTAGTTAAGCCTCTCAAATCCTAGAGTGAGGATGAACTTGTTGTAGTTGTGATTTTGAAGTGGTTGAGTTATTTATGTTCTCATTGATTTTGCTAGTTTAAGATTGTGCTTATGCTTTATGGTTGATTAGCTACCAACTATAAATGATTTGATGTTGATGAGCAATGAAAAACTTGCCTTCAACAAGATCTAAGTTCTTAAACACTAACTTATATTCTCACGAAAGTAGTGAATATAGTTGGTTGGTTTTGGTTTTATACTATAACTTCATTGAGCTTAGTTATCTTGTTTCTCTCTTTTCTCTATGAAAATAGGTCAAGGAATATTCCAAGGAATTAAGGAATTGGCGAAAGCGATTCCGAGTGACTTGCTCATCTTAAGTGAGAGCTTGTGCTACACATGACCATTGACGAAAGTGATGGCATAAAAAAGGAAGTTATTCCTTAGCAAATCATTGGAGAAGGGACATAATTAACTTGACTAACTTCTAATCTAACTTAACAAGGGATTCTACAGCTCTAGGATCTTAACTCTTTACTTGCTTTCTTGTTATTTCCTTTCTACCGCCAATTGGATGTCTTCGACACCTAGCGGTCGGTTTTATTTGCTTAAACCTGCTACCTAAGGACGGTTTACCGCCTTCTCCCTTTATATCTTTGTTGTGACAGTCTAAATAATAGAGGAATTTGAAAATCACCGGTACTTGACACTTTTCCTCGTGGGATCGACACCTTATTTCCCTATACTCAATAAACGATCCGTATACTTGCGGTGATATAGGGTTATAAAGGTTTTTAAAATTTGAGGAGTAAAGAAAAATCCTATCAGAGTGAAACTTTTGAGTCTCTCCAAAAACAATTTGATTGAATGGTGAATAAGGATGTCAAGAGGAGTGATTCCACGAGATCCAGCCATGATTTTTATACACTCAAGGAAGAGATGGATCATTTTCGTGTTAAGGAGTTTACAAAAGATACAGACATGCTTATGAAGAAGATCAAAGGTGGCAGCATCAAGAATCTAAACAACGTCAATCTAAACATTGTGAGCAAAAAGAAGAAAGACCATCTAGAAGGCGTAAGGAGCAAAATTCATCAATTTCTTCCAAGTCTAAATCAAGGAATGAGCCACATGAGGAGGAATCTTCTACATGAAAAGTAACTGAAGAAGCTAGTTGGAAGTAATATTCAAGAATCTCCTAAAGAAGAACTTGTGGAGGTCATTGCTCATGAAGATCAACCTAATCTCATTCAAAGTGAAGTTGAACTAGAAGAAATCATTATTGAATCTGAGGAATGGGATGATGTAGTTGAATGTGAGATACAAAATGAGACTATGAGTAAAGAGGTAAAACTTGAGAGTGAGCATGAGGTAAAAATTGAGGGAAGCACTAAAAAAAAAAAGATAGAAAAATCAAGTGAAATGAGTGAGAAAGAAGATGAAAAGAGGAAACGTGAGCTAATTTTGAGTATTAATACAAATGAAAGTAAGAGGGCTTATTGTTCTCCTAACGATCTTAACTTTTCTTTGTTTAGTGTTCATTGTCTTATACAGGTTAAGCAAGGTGAAGTGGAGTTGTTTGTTTGCTGTCCAATTTCTAAGTCCTTTGTCAACTTTGAATCTTTTCATGGAGTTTGCATTCTAGGAATTCCATCTATTTAACAACTAATCATGCTGAAGTTTCACTCCAAAGCCGAAAATTCCTTTAGTGAAGATGGAGGAGTTCCTAGAAAAGAAATCCAGGCTATATTGTATTCAAATCTTTCCCATTCTCTTTCTAATGTTCCTTCGATGAACATATCTCATTTTGATAAAATATCTACTAACATTTTGCATATTTCTTGTGTAGAAATTGATGCTGATTATGTGCAAAAACTTTGACAATAGTTCGGGTTCAACCATGGAGGATGCATAGATTTTGCTAATCTTGTGTTTGAATCTAGAGAAACATCTAATTTGTAAAATCAGTTTCCATACTTTGCAAGTCTATTTGAGCATGTCGAACATGGTTTCCTAGCACATACTTTCCATCAATATGATGATCCTTATCTAATGGATGCTAATGGTAAATGTTCAAATCATACATAGTTCCAGCTTACTCATTCTTTGTTTTGTCATGCAGATTTTCGTTTGTTGCATTGAATTCATGGAATGAAACATGCTAATCCGCATTATCATAGTAATTATGCTTTATGGTTGAAGTCTTGGTTGCTGACTAAGCCTTTCTTCATCGTACGATTGTGTGAGTGTCATGCTACATGGTTTGTGTTCATGAGGATGTTCCCTCTGTTGTTACTCTTGAAACAAACCATCGATTTGAGGACAAATCGCTATAAGAGGAGGGGAATGATGAAGAACCAGCACATGTTGAATCTATGCTTTACATTCTTATTCAACTCCTTGATCCAAGCATGAAGTATCAATCTTATTCGGATTCTAGAGTTTTAGTGAGTCAATTGTTTCATTAATTTCTTCTAGCTTTATTAGTTGCTAATTTCTAGTAGTTAATAATTAATTTTGTATTGTTTTTGGTAGTCAATAAATGGTTGGACATGTGGGCTTTAAAACCAAATTAAGTGTCCTAGTTGAGTTAGGTCTTGACTCATTTATTTCTTATCCAAGTAGTTTTAGGTTTTTGAGTCTTGTAAATGCTATACATAGCCTAAAACCTTCAAACATTTTTTATGAGCAATAATACATGAATTTTCTAGCAACTCTTGTGTGTGTGTGTGCAACTCTCTTGTCTCAGAGAACCTCTTCTTGAATACTTGAGAAGAGTCTTAAGTGTTCTTCGACTTATCAACCAAGAATCGCATTTGTTTGTGGTCTCTTCCACCAAAAACTTTGATTTGCTAACTTATTAAGTTGTGGGTCAAGAATAAATCTTAGTTCGTAGCTTTGTGGGTTAGAGGGGTCAAAGAGTTATTCCGTGACTTAACTTGATTCTTCATCTAGATTCGGGGGCTGTGTGGGATACGAGTTCAGGCCTAAACTCTAGATAAGAAAAGACACCAAAACTTGCATAAATATCAAATATATTGAATTAAATAATAAAAGGATTACAATCTCTGAAATTTCTAAATAAAAGAATTAATCCCCTTAATTCTTCTCTTCAAATAATCTCAATCGAAAGACTGACGTGGCTTGCTGTTCAATCAAGAAAGATGCTTCCTACAATTTAGGTGTAGAAAACGAATGATTTGATGATAAAATTGAATGCTTGAATATTTAATTTTCAAGTCTTCAACACAAATGAAAGAATATGCTTTGATTTGATTTGGATATAAATTTAAGGGAAAAAACTCTTGAAAGTTTGACAAAGTTTGTCCACAATATAGGTTTTGAATGTGTCTTGATTTGAGGGAAGACCTTTATTTATAACCAAAATATGTAGGCTTGGTTTTCAAGAAAAAACCATTTAGAACCTTCCTGTATTTAGATAACTTGTAACTCAAGAAACTCACTTAACTTGGGCTCAAATAATAGGCAGGTCCAAATAGTTTATCGTGAATTAATCAATCAATTAATCCACTTTGGACATCAAGAATTTAATTTGATTTAATGATCCATATAATATTAGCCTAATTTGTGAGTCCAAAACATAATGAATTTTTATAATTTAATTTAATTTAATCAAGATAACTTTAATTTACTTAATTTTGACTAAATTAAATAAATTTTCTTTATCTATAAATGCTCCCACTTCAAGGCTTGGTGAGGTATTGCACGACAATTGCCAGGGACAAAGCTTGAAGTATGGATTTCTTTTTCTTTTTTGCCTTGAAATTCCTTGATTTGCTAAGCCCATTTGAAGCATTGTGGCCCGAATGGTGGCCTGCTGATCATATAATTCCAAATCCCTATAGAAGTGATTAGTCACGAACATTGGAACCAAAGTTATTGAACAATTTCCCAAATAGAGAGTAGTACTCCGCTTACTAAAATTGCTCATATGTAGCTAGTAGAGTATCAAAATAAGAAAATGCCAAGTTACTCCACTTCCTAAATCAAACATTCATTCAGGACCATCTCACCAACTTGGCAATTGCTTAAATCATCTCATAAACAATTTGGAAGTTGCCTAACTTAGTAGCTTCCAAAACCAAGGTCAACCCGTTGCGATAAGCAATTTCTAAATAAGGCATTAGTTTGCATGCATTGTCTGAGCTCTATAAAAGCAACCAATAAGATCCTTATTTGTCCAAAATATAGCTGAACAAATTGGAGGATCGTGGAGAAGGAACAAATCCGAGAACAAATCCCTTTTGCATCACTAAGGTAATTACCCAGCCTTTTCTTACTTGTTGATGCTGAATTTCTTTTTTTTTTTTCTTATGCCTATGGTGAAATTTCCCTCATGCTGAAATTTGCATGCTTTCTTCATATATAATTTCAGTGCAACTTGATCGGGACTAATTTCAATCCCAAGACCACTTCGGACTTCAATTTATTACTTTGCATGCAAAATGTCTTCGTCTACCTCCCCTTGTTTCAACCATTGCAATTTCATGCTAATGTCAATTAGTTAAAGTCCTAATAAACAAAAGGGGTCCTTCACATGCATGTTACGCATCAGTTCCCTCCTTTGAATATTTGTGGTGAATGAATGTTTTTTTTTTTTACTTTTTCCAGGTCGCAACTTGTACTGGTACCCGTTGTTTGAAGCAAATTTGACATTTCCCCTATGTCCATGATTTCAAAGCAGGACTTTCAGCCTTCCAAGAGTTTAGGTACCTCACATGCTCGACGACTTTTACCTCCTCTCAATGCCCCCTTTTTTCGGCATTCTCTTTTGTTTAAAGCCTGTCTATCCGCGATGGGAAATATTGGTAATAACTAATGGTGGGCACTTGACTTGAAGAAGGCACAACCACAAACTTCAGTGAGAGCGCTTCAATGATATTTTTCTAAGTTTGAGAAGCCCTCCCTATATTAAAACTCAAGGAGTTCACTTCACGCCAAAACTTTAATGAGATCATTTCAATGATAACTTCCTAAAATTTGAGAACTCCTTTCTACATTAAAGCCCAAGGAGTCCACGTCACATTAAAGTTTTAATAAGATCACTTCAATGATAACTTCCCAAAGTTTGAGAAGTCCGTAGCATGAAGATTTTTTTCCACAAGGTTCTATGACAGCCTACCCTGACTCGAGAAATCCATTGCATGAACATTTTTCCTTAAACTTCCATGATAACCAACCCTAACTCGAAAAGTCTGTTGCATGAAGATTTTTCCTTAAGTTTCCATGACAGCCTATCCTGACTTGAGAAGTCTATTGCATGATTTTTTTAAGCTTCCATAATGGCCTACCCTAGGTCGAGAAGTCCATTGCATGAAGAAAATTTTTTTTATACGAGTCTTCTCCGACAAACAATTATATTAAACTAATCCTACTGAGAGAATGCTTTGACATTTGTAAAGCTTTGAATGGCTCAACATAACCTAATTTTTTCTTTTTGGTTTGCAGATTGAAATTGTTGAGACCAGCAATGGTGGTTTTCAAGGAATTTACTACCTCAGAAAAGAATTACTTATTGATTCTTGACCATGATGGTGACCCCACTGAGGATGGTACCCTGCTGCGAGTCCACACTGGCACACATGGCAATTTTCTTGGAACTTGGCCTCAACAAATTCATCCTAATTTAAAAGAGTGGTCATTTAAAATATTGATGGATGATGGTCCCAAAGGTTATCTTTTGAAATCTCATATGCATACTGAGAAACTGAGGGTGTCATTGTTTCAAACTCTGGACAGATGAATCATCTCTAGAGAGCAGATGAATCATCTCTGGAGATGTACATTGGAGCGGTGTGCTAAGACTTAATGGTGAGTTTGGCTTCATTGAAAAATATTGGGAATGGTTGGAAGATGTCCTTAGGAGAAACAAAAGACTTTGTGTGATGCCTGTTTATACGAAGCCCTATATGCTTTGCTTTTTACATATGATAGACATCCCAATATTATTCAAGCATTTTGCGAGGCATGGTGTCCAGAAACAAATACACTTTATACTTCTGTAGGAACACTATCAATCTCTCTTTGAGATCTTTACAAAATATGAGGACTTCCCATTGTAAGAGGCATCGATTAAGAAGTCATCCCCTGTGTGGCTGACTTAACAGGAATTGATGAAAAGAAATTTAGGTACATCCTACAAAGTTGTGAATGCTAGTGTCTAGCCTACCATCGTCTTCAATGTGACCAACATTTCTGGAATCTCGATGAACAAGTGGATTGACTTTTGGTTCAAAGGGAAGTCCAAATATTCAAAACCTAAGCAGAGGAGGTTACGGAAAGCATCTCACCCTCAAGTGCCTCAAAATCCAAATAGCGAAATTGGACAATCACGTAACTTTTCGAACCAAAATGATGATGCCTTTGACACTATTAGGCTCAAAACCCATCTTTGAGATGAGACCTATCTCATAGCATTTATTTCATGTTGGCTATGTGCATTTGCTCTTCCAAATGAGGATCTCCATGTTGTCAACCTACTACTTTTAAAGTAGCTAGTTTGATGGCTTCTAGACATAACACTTGTCTCGCTATACCAGTTCTACTCAGAATTTATAGAGGTCTTAATCAAATTTCAAGTTCTCCAACTCTGGGACAATCATGTGTGTCTTTTCTTGTACAACACTGGTATGCTTGGCTAAACAATACTTTTCTACCCATTATTCGACATCAAATGCTTTACCTCCACTAGCTATGACCATCTACTCTGGAGAGGTGGTGCACGATTCTTCAATAAAATTGATGCTCAAAATCTCATCCACTAGGGTGATCAAGTGATTTGGATTGCAAAGGTAACAATGAGGACAACTTTTCAAAGAATGCTAATGATAACATCATTTTCTTCAAAGCTCTTCCTTGTGAAATAGGACCATTCAAAAATGCTTCATGTCACCTCTCTTCTATGATTGTGAAAGCAACAAATAATGAAGACTTGAATGAAGAGAAGAAAGATAACATCTGTGATGAAGAAGATGAGCAGTCTGCTAACATGGATCAAAATTGGAAATGCAAGAAACCCAAGGTAATGACTCTTCTTTTGGATGATATTGATCTAAATCCTAAGGAATTCTTTAAGGATATTCCAGATGTATCTATTCCTGAAATAAGCCATGCAAGTATTGTAAGAATTCTTCTTGCATTCTTTATTTTGGTATTGGAAAGTCATGTGCTAATTTTATGGTCATGATTTGTCTTCAACACTTTTCTTGTAGTTGAATGACCAAGAGTTGATCTTTGTTGAAGATGAAGATGAAGAATCGAGCAAACAATCGGTTGAGGGACTCACTGCATTTGAGCTTCTAGCCAAGCAAGTGGCCAATTCCACCCAATAGAAACATAATAGTAAGAATTCCAGGAAATTGGCTAATAATGAAAACCTGATATGGTAAGCCGCTTTATAGAAAGAAGAACATGTGGTTCTACTAGAGAAAAAGAAGTTCAAAATCTTTGATCCACCATCATGCCTAAGGCACTACAAGTGTCTGAATTTTGCCCTAAACTATGATCTCATAATGTCATCAAAACTACATTCAAATGCTTTGGAATAATTTGAAGGTTATGATATCACAAACACCACTGGAACGCATGCTTACACTTGAGACAAAAGCAAATGAAAGTGTGGAGGAGATGCAAGATATTGAGGCCGTGTATGTCTCATCCTTGCAAGGCTTTCTAAAGGCTTTCTTTGCAAATTTGGCTATTATGCTGCAGTGAAATCTTCCATTGCAAACAAAATCCCTATTGAATCATATGATGAGTTACTTTCTACAGCTAACAAACATGTCAGAGATGCCCAGAGTACAGAGGAACAATGAGTAGGAAAGATCTCCATGCATATGCTGAAGGTTAAGGAGATTGATCGTGAGGAAATAGAGTTAAGGAAATGGTTTGACTTTTTGGTTACTCACAGAAAGGAAGTGCTTTCATCACTACAAAAAGAGCAAGATGAGCTTACACTCATACAAGCTAGGACAGTCAACCTACAAAGTGAAGTTAGAAAGATTGAGGACTCCATACCTTTATTTGTTGAGGAGAGTGAGACATTGGGCAAAATGCAAGCATTACTTGAAACCAATTGCAAAGAGTTGTCATCATTTGGACTTTAGGATTAGTTATAGTCTTTTTACTTCATTGCTTAAAGCACGTAGCCAATGGCACAACTATTAATGAAAATTGATTTTTTCTAAATTAATATGACTACCTTGTGGATTTTCTTTGCTTTCACTCGCTTCTTTCAATAGCCAATATTTTAGAGTATAAATAGCAAAACAAGCATTCTAGATTTTGCTAAATTTTGATCACACTTGCAAAGGTAATTGTCTAAATAGTTTGATAATTTAGACAAAATACTCTGCAATAGAGTAATTTAACTTGCCTCCAACAAGAAAAACTTTCACATTTTCTTGCACGACATATTTGCAAAGAGTGAACTATTAGGGGAAAGAGTTTGATTTTGTGGGGTTGTAGCTGAAATCAGAAGTTGCCTTCTAAGTAGCCTATGTATTTCAAAAGGGAATCAAGTCATACATAGTTCCTACCGCTCACAATTTCAGTTCTTTAGGAGTGTTTTAACAGTTTAACCATGTACTAAACTATTGGTGGTTGCTATCCACAGTTTTAACTCATTTGGATCAGGAGCAGCATGGAGTTTAAGCTTATGCATCATGGAGCATCTATTTCTTAGGGCATATACAACTTCAGGAATTTTCCATTTATAGGACCAACTTTTACACCATCTTTGTCAACCAATTTGTATATACCAATTGTATAAACTTCTCGGACTATATACAGCCCATCCCACTTAGAGATAAACTTGTTTTTGATATGATGGGTCATAACTATTGGCCTTCAAATGGCGAGCACCATGTCACCAACTTGAAAAGAGCGGTGATGAACTTTCTTGTTGAAAGCTTTAGAGAGGCAAGGCTGATAATATTCAAGACTTTATTGAGCTTCTAGTCTCTTTTCATCTAAGATTTCCAATTCTTCAACACACAGATGGACATTTTCTTCCTTGGTGAGCTCTTCTTGGATGGCAATCCTTAAAAAAGGAATTTGTTGCTTAAGAGGTAAAATAGCTTTTACACCATAACCAATGCATATGGCATGGCTTGCATTGGAGTTCGATATGTGGTGCAATAGGCTTAGAGAGCTTCCCTTAGCCTTTCGTGCTAGTCCTTCTTTGATCTAGCTAGCACATTCTTCAACAAGTTACAGAGAGTTTTGTTAAATGCTTCAGTAAGACTGTTGGCAAGAGCATTATACATAGAGGACTTGTAGTGCTTGAATTTGAATTTCTCTCACAACCTATCCATCAAACTGTTGGGAGAAGGGTTTCCCATTATCAAATGATAAATATATTGGAGAACTCCATAACGGTAGATAATGTTTATATGGATCAAATTAACCACTTTCTCACTTGCTTGAGTGGGCATAGCTTCAAACCACTTAGGGAATAGTCAGTCACGGCCAATATGTATAAGTGTTGACCCAATGATTTTTGGTAATGGGCCAACGATATCAAGACCACAAGCATCGAATGGCCAGGAGCAACAGTTGGGTGCAATGGCTCGGGTGGTTGATGAATATAATTTACATGGAATTGGCAAGTTTGACATCTTTGGGCATTAACCATAGTAGGTCAGTAGTACCCCATTCTTTTGATGCGAAAGTGCAACTTGGGTCTAGATTGGTGAACTCCACATATCCTTGAATGAGTCTCTTGCATAGCTTGAAATGCCTCATATTCTCTCAAGCAACACAAGAATATACTATCAAATGAACTTCGATATAGTGTATCCTTGTACAAAATGAACTGAGGGGCACGACGACAGATATCAGTTCTTCTATATTGCTCATTGCGTAATTTTTGATACTTGAGCTAGTCAACGAGGAGTTGCTTCCAATCTTCTTTATCTACTTCATAAATATAGAGACAACATGAGCATCATTTTCTTCACTATTTACATCATCAAATAATGGTGAAACTACCCATTTTTGATATGCATGAACTTTCATCTCATGATTTGGCAAGGCAAGTGAAGAGACAAGCATGACCAAGGCATCAACTTGCTTATTTTCTCTTTTTTAGACATGTTCAATACTTGCACCCCTAAGCCATCTTAAGAGACGTGTTGCATATTTGTGATATGGGATCACCTTAACATTTTTGACTTCATAACTCCAAGAGTTGGTTAATAACTAACTTTGAGTCACCATAAATTTGAAGCTCTAGTTGTTTCATGCCAATAGCCATTTCAAGTCCAAGTATAATAGCTTCGTACTCAGCAGCATTGTTTGAGGAGTGATGGCTCAGGGTGAAGAAATATGACAAAACTTCTCCATCAGGCATTACAAATATAACTCCAGGCCTAGGTCTATGATGTTGAGCAGCACCATCAAAGTACATTTTTCATGGTGGCTGAACTTCAATGGAAGCACATCTTCATCAGGCAAATCATCATATAAGTCTCATTCCGTAGCTACTGGATGATCAGCTAGAAAATCTGCCAGCACTTGACCCTTGACAGCCTTTTGTGGAACATATTTGATTTCAAATTGTTGCATCTCAATGTACCATCTAGCTAGACGGTCAGATAGTACTGGTCTACTCATCATATATGTTATGGGATTTGCCTTGAAAATAAGCCTCACACTGCGAGTTTGAAAATAGTACTTCAACTTTTGTATTGCAAAAACAAGAGCCAAGCAAACTTCTCAATTGGTGAGTGATTTAACTCATTAGGGGTCATTATCCTGCTCAAATAACAGAGTGCAACTTCTTTTCTCTTAATATTTTCTTGTGTAAGCAATGCTCCCACAGAACGTTCTTGTGCAGTAATGTAAAGGATCAATGGGTTTCTAGGAATAGGTGCATCCAAGACAAGCAGTTTCATGAGATAAGATTTGATTCTATTGAATGCATTCTTACATGTCTCATCCCAATGAAATGATACACCTTTATTCATCAAGCGGCTAAAAGGTTGACATCTTCTAGCCAAATTTGAAATGAACCTCCGTATTATAGGCTAACCACCCTTGCAAACTCTTTAATTCATGGATATTATGAGACTCAGGCATCTTCAGTATGATATCAATAATGGCCTGGTCAATCTCAATATCTTGATGGTGAACAACAAAGCCAAGAAACTTTCCAGATGTGACTTCAAATACATATTTGAGTGGATTTATTTTGAGTTGATGCTTTCTCAATCGATCAAAAACTTGTTTCAGATCTTCCAAGTGGTTACTTCTTTTATTTGATTTGACAACTAAATCATCAACATGACATTCAACATTTTTTGTGGAGTATGCCATCAAAAATATTTTGCATCGCTCTTTGGTATGTGGCTCCAGCATTTTTGAGTCCAAATGGTATTACTTTATAACAATAAATACCCTTAGAAATGCGAAATGTCATGAGTCCTTTATCTTCAAGTACCATGCAAATTTGGTTGTATTTAACAGTCATCCATGAATGACAAGGCTTCATGTCGAGTAGTCGCATCAACTATGAGTTCAGTGATAGGCAAAGGAAAATCATCTTTAGGACGAGCACTATTAAGATCCCAGAAATCAATGCAAATGCAGTTTTATCCATTCTTCTTCCTTATAGGCTCAATACTTGAAATCCATATGGGGTACTTAACTTCACAAATAAACCCAACTTCAATGAGTTTATTCACTTCAACTTCAATCAAAGAAATTAGGTCAGGTCTAAATTGTGACGACCCACCTTACCCCAAGGTGTACCAAGGGGTTTAGCGGATCGCCTGCCTGATTCTCTCCAGAACTCACTTACTGAAACCACAATTAAAGTTTATATTTCATGACCATCCATAACTTGCTAGACATATAACTCCTTAAATGGCAAAAGTTAACCATCATTTAAAATTCTAAACTTAAGTATAAAATACAGTCATCCAACAAATTTGATTAAGTACAATCCCAAGAACAAAATACATTAGTCTCTAAGATTACAAGTCAAGATTCAACTTGATGACTCTACTCCGGGTCCTCTTTGATCTTCGATCCTTGTAGGAAAGTGAATTTGTGGAATAAGCTTAAAGCTTAGTGAGGTTCTTGATACTGCATTCTAGTAATGTAAATCCTGAACTTGATGAGATTTTGTTACTTCAATCGCTCTTCTTACGTTTTCAAAAGCTTATTTTGGAGTTTGTAAATGAAATTCTTGATTTTCAAGGAGAGAGCTTATCTCCAGGTACAAGGACTGAGGGGACATTAAGGATGTAAAGTGATCATATCCGAGAGCTTGAAGTTAGTGTGATCGAGGAGCAAGAGTGGACCAATGATTTCGTGAATAGTTCTAGTGCATTGACTAAAAGGAAAGACAACTAAAGGATAAAATGGAGGCTAAAGATTAATAAAGTGTAATGGTGAAGGTTATGACATGGAGGATCTAAGTGTTGAATCTAAGGGTAAACAAATTGAAGAAATTGGAATTATGAGGATTGTCATGGCCTAGGCTAGTAAAGCCTTGGTTAGGATTTCTATTGATGGTGGTTTGATTTGAAATTTGATGCTTGTCTTGAATGTGTATTGTGCTAGCACTATAGACTTGCTTAATTTCTGATATATCTAGACTTGTTATATGATTACTTGTATCCGTTGTGATTACATGCATTAATCTTGTGAAATCTGATAATTATATTTTGGATTATGATTGACTAGTATTGCATCTATGGTTACGTGATTCTCGCCCTTTTATACCTATATTGCCTTGGACTTGTGTGAAAAATGAAAACTGAAGAATGACGTTTAGGATATAGATAGTATAGGAGTACGGTTTAGAGATACATGTCGAATACATTGGTGTTTGGTCATGATGTGAGTTAGTCATGTTTAGGTCGTAAAGTAAATTGATGGTTTGCTTTAGTTCATTAGACGGCTAGATATAAGTAATGATGACTTGGTATTCAATCTATGCTTGACGATAGTTGTGCGTGTGTAAAGATAGTCAGGGTTTAAGAGTTGTAAACTTTTATTTGTGTGATGGTGAAAGATTTTGTCCTACGATTAGTAGTTAAGGTTCAACGATCCATAAATAAAGGGAATGTAAAATGGTTCTTCGAATTTTAGATATAAGCTAAATAGCTTATGGGAAGAAATTTAACCTACTTTTTGATAATGGAACCTATTGTACTTGACTTTGGGGAAAATACTCAGTGTTTCATGTTTAAGTCTCATACTCTAGTTTTATCTGTTGCGTGTAAAGCTTAACTCAAAGAATGAACTCAAAAGTTTTCAATTCAATATTGTATTTCTTTGCCCTTCTACATATTTGTGAGGCCCCGTACCATCAATTTAATTTATAAATTTGTAAAATTCCATGTTGTCATAAAATTATTTTATTAATTTAGTTTGAATTATTTGATTTTCACATATCAATTACATCGGTACGAAAAGTTTTAAAATGCATTGTGCACGTTTAAATTCTGTTCTCGATTTAATTATTTGATTGTTTAAATTTTGCACTGGGTCTAGGGTCGATTACTAGACATAAGTTTTGAATGTAAGAATATATATTTGGGATATATAAATGAGAGAAACCAGAGTCATAGTGTCGCGTCATGTGAATTTACCCCAATGCGACAAAAAGAGACTTTATGTCAAATCGGTAGCTTTCTTTCATTTCTTCCATTTTCCCTATAAAAGCCCCAAAAGTCAAACACTATTCATTCTCTTCCTTTTTCCTCCGAGCTTGGCCAACCTCTTCATCTTCTTTTTCCTTTCATTTTGTCTTCAAAAATTCCATCCTCAAACTCCATTAAATCCACCATTGAAACAACCAAGAAGCTTGAGGAATTTGTTAGTTTTCTTGGTGAAGCTTCGGACCACCTCGGAGAGAGAGGGCAGCCGGTTGTGGAGCTTGGAGATTGAGGGTTTTGTGAGCTATTTCACCACTAGTATCTAAGCTTCTTGCATGAGTTGAGGTAAGTTTGCTAAACATCAAAACCCTTGCTCTTTTGTTTCATTTTCTTGGTTAAGAGAGCTTGTAACTCTTTGTGATGGGTTGTGTTGTTGATTTATGGAAATGGGCTCTATAAAATCCCACCATGTATGAACTTGGGGTTGTTGATGA
Source organism: Gardenia jasminoides (assembly GCA_013103745.1). Taxonomy (NCBI): domain Eukaryota; kingdom Viridiplantae; phylum Streptophyta; class Magnoliopsida; order Gentianales; family Rubiaceae; genus Gardenia; species Gardenia jasminoides. The sequence goes on along the minus strand of CM023103.1, from coordinate 48,111,553 downwards.
TTTAATGTGTGTGTGTGAGGTGTTTATGTGGAAATTTGTTGGTGAAAATGGAAGAGGGAAAAACAAGAGAGGAGCCGAGAGAGAGGGAGAGCTTGAAGCCGGTTTCCTTGCAGCTTTATTTCTTCAATTTTTTGCTCAATAATTCCATGTCTCACTAGCTTATATTGATGTTCACATGATGGCTTAAGTGTGTGAGAAATTTCATGTAAAAATAGCTTTGTTTGATGTTGCAAAATGGATGAGAAAGAAAGCTTAAAAATCTAGAATTTTTATGTAGCAGGGTTGATAAAACAGCCTTCTTAAAACTGTTGTAACATGGTGTAGGAAGATTTGAATTTATTTCCATTTGCTGCGATTGAAACTAGAATCCAATTTCTTTCAGTGGTATAAATTTCAAGGGCTAGTTCGATTTCTGTGAATTTTGGTGGATTTTCAAAATTGACTAAAAATAAAGATTGTTATGTCCTGTTTTTACTATAGCAGCAGGTTTAAACTGAAATTTGACTAGTTTTCAATTTGAATATTGTATAAGTGTCTTTCGAGAATTTTAGTTTATTGAGTCTATTTTCCAACGGTATAAGATTTGTAATTTTTGGACTTAGAGAACTCAAGTTATGATTTTTCAAAAAATACTGCACAAAACTGGAAATTCTACCTCTATACAATTGCCGAACTGTTGCCCTGTTTTTGAAGCATTTTAATTCAAATTTTTGCTACCATTTTGCTTCCATTTGATAAAGGAATGATGCTAGAGCTTTTGTGTCAAAAATTGAGTGATTTGGGGCTGATTTAGTTGAACAAAATGTTTGCAAATAAATCTGGCAGCTTAGTTTCAGGATTTTTTGCAAACTTTGGCCACCTAAAAAGTTACCTTCCCGTGTGAATTTTTGGCTCCATTTTGGTACACACTTAGTTCACATAGTGAGGTTTGAGTGTAAAAAATTTGATGATTTTCCAGTGGCACTTTGATGCCCAAATATTGTCTCAAAATTAGATTCTTAAATCTGGAAATCTTCCCATCAGTCATTGCGAATCTCTGTACTTCTAATGGCTATAATTCCTTGCTCGGGAGTCAGAATCGAGCACCGTTAGTGGCGTTTGAAACTAGACTTCACAAGATTTCTAACAATATAAGGCTCGCATGCTATTTCTTTCCCTATCAATACCAGCAAAGCCACAAAGATGGCTAATTTCACAGTCTGATTTCCTGTTTTTGCCCTCTGCTGGATTTTCTAGCTTATTTTCACCCATTTTGCTCAATGAATCTTCGAGCGATGTCCTCTAGTGATTTCTAGTATGTGTAGACACCAAATTTTGACTATTTCAATTGTTTTCTTATGTTTTTATCTATTAATGTTTAGTTATTTATTTTTGAATATTCTAACACATCTTTCTTATTTTGTAGGTTTTTCTTAAAAAAAAGAGTCAAAGCTGACCGCTGGATTGGTCAGTAACCAGTAACCCGATCGAAAAAAAAATTACGACGCTGCTTTTTTCCAGCCTTTCCTTCCTCATTTCCAGCTGTATTTTTTGTGTCTTTGGCATCAAGTAATCGTTTTAGTTAATGCCCAAATCACCCTTGATCCTTAAGACACAAATAAAACGCATCCAATGATCAAGATTAACCCAAGAAAACCCTCAAAGTATCTAAGCCTTTGGTTGTAGGTTTTAATGCCTATAAATCACCCATGTTAGGGTTTTCTGAAGGGGTGAGAGAGAAAGAGAGAAGAGGGAGGCTGAGAGAGAGCAGAAAGAGAGAAAAACGATTGAGAATCAAAGAGAAAAAAGAAAAAGAGAGAAAAGATAAAAACTAGGGTTTCCTTTTTTAGTGAAGATTTCTGGAATTTTGGTGATTCCTTTTCGTTCTTCTCAAGCCTCCGAATCAGGTAGTCTTCCTTTACTCTATCTATTATTTTTTCTGGTCGAAAATTGCTAGAAATCAGACCTTTTGGCGGAACCAAGGTCTTAAATATGTTTTTTTAAGTTTTATGACATTTGATGATGATTATTGGTTGTTATATGAGCATGTTGTGTTTATAAAGCCTTGGTAAGGCTCATAGTCTTGTTCTGACGTTTAAAATCAGACGTTTGATGCTTCTATGTTGATTTTGTTGTGATTTCTGAAAAATTTCTGGAAAAATGTTCTTCACGTTTTGAAGATGTGAAGAAACGCTGCTACTGCGGTTTACTTGCCAGAACTCAGCGTTTCCTCTTGAATGTTTGAAGATGTAAAGAAACGCGGAGTCCTTGCGTGGATTGGTTCACGTAACGATCCGCGTTTCTTCTTGAATATTTGAAAATGTGAAGAAACGCGGGGTTGTTACGCAGGCCAGTCCGCGTAACTTCCCGCGTTTCTAGCCTGACAGTTCTTCCTTTTCCTTTTTTTTTTGTCTATTTGATGTGTTGATGCTTAAGATTTGGCCTTTTTCGATTTTAGTTTGTTTTGACATGATCTGAATGATGATGTTTAATGCTTTAAATAGATCCCCTTGCCTCTGAGGATTTTGTTTATGTTATTGTCTGAAAAACTGGAAGCATTCTTCCTGATATGTTGAAGATGGGAAGAGACGCGGACAGTTACGCGTCTGAGTCCGCGTTTCCTGTCCGCGTTTCCCCTCTGAACTTTACATTTTGCATGTAACGCGGACGTAGTTGCACGGATCTGTCCGCGTTTCTACTCCGCGTAACCTCTCTGTTCCTCAGTTTTGTTGCTATTTCCTGCTCTTTTGTTTCAGAATCTTACTCTATTATTCATATTTCATAGTCTTATCCATGTTTCTTGCAGAATCTGTTTTGATACCTTTTCTTTGAATTTTTGATTGATTTTTCCTTTAAATTGGTACCTTGATCCCTTTTGTTGACATTGAGTCTTAGATAACCATTCCCCTCATTTAAGGATTCAATCAAAGCATCATATCAAGGGATGGTAATTTCTTTCCCCTATTATGTGCTCTTATGTGTTTTCGCATGATCATGCATGTTTTAAATTAAGTTTTCCTTTGCTTTTATTCATGTCTAGTCTTTATTTATGTCATTTAATTTTTGGGTAAATCATTTGGAGGCCTTGGATGCCAAGTTGTAATAGATAGATTTAATTTTGTAAAAAGTGTATTTATTCTAGAAAATGTAATAGTTAGATTATTATTCCGAATTTTTTCCCTTAGAATGTATTTAGGTTCCCCCAATGTAATAATTAGGTTTTATATGCTTATTTTGCATGCTTGCATGATTATGTGTTTACTTGCTTTCCTAGGGTCTTGCATCTAGATATTATGCCTATGTGTTATGTGTTTATGTGTTTTATGTGTTTATTCGCTTTATTGTCATATCTACATGTTTATTATGTAAATGTATTGACGTCACCACACTAGTCCAACGCTAGTTGTGGCCTTTCCTTTCGATTTCTCACTAATCCAATGTTAGTGAGAACTTTTAAACGAGGGCTAGTCCAATGCTAGACCCTTAATGCCGTCCATGCATTAGATACAAATATCACACACTTTTCACTTTTAGAGTTTCTTTTCCATTTTTGCATGTTACTATTCTCCCATCCCGTATGCGAAACATCTCATTTAGTTTTCTTTTTTTGTCAAAAAATAGATTAGTGCATTTAAGGCATTACCCTTTGAATTAGGGAAGAGAGCGAGTATGGCTTCCTAGCCTTAGCACGCTTTTATTTCCTTCTATGAAAAGGAAGAATTAAAGTCACGAACTTAGTCCCCCGCACCCATTATGTTGCATTATCCCTCTTTAGGATATACATATGCATTATTTTTGAATTCTATCAAGATCATTCTTTAAAAATCAAGTTTCTTCTTCATGTTTAGCAATTCAGAATCAAAATCCATTTTCCTTAAAATTGCATCTTTTGGAAATTCAAGTTCCTCTTTGCACTTAAAATTGATCTTTTCAAAAATCCAATTTCTTTTCCCTTGAGATTTTATAAAATTGTTATTTCTTTTGAAAACCCTATTTTCCTGTTTGTTCGAGTCTCATCATTTGCATTCTTCGTGACCTCCTCGAGGGATCAAATTTGGATGACACAACTAATGTGATCAATTCCAATCAAACCTCAAGGAGACATTTTGCCCCTCTCGATCCAACATTAGGTCTAGGTTTTGCATCCATATAGATAACATCCAAATGTGATAAATTTTAAAGTTAGAATTAGGAAATTTTTAACTAAATCACGTAACTAGCTTTGGCTAGGTTAGAAGGGTGCCTTAGAGACGAGTAACATCGAATCTTTGCCTTCCCTTCTTTCAACCGTGACCCCCGAACCTTTTTCTCTAGTTTTTCAAAGACCTGGAGTCGTCTAAAAAAGGGTTTTCTTAGTTTATTTTCATTAATTAAAATTTTTTGGTGACTTGGTACACCTAAACTCCATACCAAGTGGCGACTCCAAACTTTTCTAAAAACCCTTTTCTAGACTTTTGTTTTTGGGTCCAAATCGTCGCATTTTTGTAGTCCCATGACCCATTTCTTTTTTTTTTAAAAATCAATTTTTAACTAAAAAACCTTTTTCAACTAAAAACCCGAAACGACGAGGGGTTTCATTCCCCTCTCCCTTTTCCAAAAAAAATGGGGCGCGACAGTATGTTGAATCTAGTTTTGATATCTTTAAGCCTTGTCCAATTCTGACGTATATTGAGTGAGTTATGGCCTGAGAAAGAGACTGTGGTTGAGTGACTTTGGTGAACTTGGAGAGTTAGGTTAAATTTTGAGTTTTAATTGTTTGGATTGAGTATGATAGTTCCATTTTGGCTCAGGTGACCAAGAGGTTGCGGAAGTTGACCCGACTATTGAAGGTTAACCTTCTTGCTTGCTCGCTTGTTTAACTGAATCACAAGTGAGTGTCAAGTGCATGTTTCATTTTAAAATGATACTTGAACAAATGCTGTGAGATTTCGTGATTTGTAAACTTACCGAGGCGAGGGTGTACTTTATTGCCCTCGTTCTCTCTCTTTCTCTTGCTTGGTTATTGGATACTCGTGATATGAATTGATATGACTTGCTCTTGTACATGAATGATGATTAAGCGTTGTCTCATCATCCCACTTTATACATGATCATGCTGGGGACGCCCAAAACTCATCGGTAACCCTTTTCACTTCAGGCCGGTATGGACTTGGCTGAGGGATTGGTAAGCCATGAATCTTTACATATTTTCGTCAGTTGGAGTGTGCTCGTTGACCAAGGTATACTCGAGAATTACCAACTTTACATGTTTTGACGAGCGGGCCCGATTGGGGGTTGAAACGGTGGACGGAGATTGTTGACAAGTGGAGTTCTACATGGTAATTATGAAAGTTGACGGAGTGTCAACCACTTGGAACGTGATCAAGATTCGTGGAACTTGACTCCTGAGAGCCCCTGTATCCTTTCTACTTGTGTTTTATTTTCCACTTGCTCGTCTACGTGACATTCTTATTAAGTGTGATATTTACTTTGTTAATTGCTTTGTGCTTGCTTGCTTGTTTTTCTTGGCCTCACTGAGCTTTGCTCATCCCGTAAGATTTGTTCTCCTTAACGGGTTTTGTAATAGAGTTCACTAATCGAGGAACTTAGTTTCTTTTGTAGTGGGGGGAAATTGTGCTTATATGCATAATTATGTGATTGAAGTGTGATATTAAATGTTGGAATTTGGAAATGCTATATGGGAAATTCTGCCAAAATTTATCCAAATTTTTTTGAAAAATCCTGTCCAAAATGTTTCAATTTCTCAATTAATTTGGAGATGACTATTTTGTGATTAGAATTATTTCCACACTTTTGTGTAAGACATATTTTGATTTGTGAACTTGAAGAACTATTGTACTTGGGGTTAAGACTCTTGTAATTTTATGAAATTGTTGGGATTGTACTCTAGTAAGTTTAACTAGAAATTTTATTAGACATCGATTAGGGTTTTAAGAATGAATGCTTGTATTTATATTTGGATTTTGTAGTGAGTCTTAGCGAGAATAGGGCAGGCGTCCAACCGATACTCTTGGGTTCACCCTAGAGAGAGGTGGGGGCGTCACAATATTGATATTTAAATTTGATATAAATGTGTTTTGGGAGCAATTTAGTATTTGTGAGGGCCTCAAATTTCTATTTTTTAGTGGAAAATAAATAATAATGTTTATATTATGTGTTTTCACTAAAATATTAGTGAATTTATGCATCAAGTAATGATTTTCTAATTTAGAGAATTTTTCGTGAATAGATTGCCGGTTTTCGTTTCGGCCAGTTTAAGTGTTAAATTTCGAGTCGTAACGTGAATAGTAGCTCTAAGATGAAACCGAGCATATGTAAAGACATTACAAAGATATATTTATGATAGGACAATGGCGGAAGGAGAAAATCCAGTAAAAACTAGAAGTATCGCGCGTAGACGGGACATAAAGGCGAGTTGAACACTTTTTCCTTGAAATGTGGAGAGCCACACTTCTTGTCCCTTATAACTTTATCCTTACTCCATCTTCTCTTCATTTTTCAGCCACTCAAGAGAGCATAAGATAGAAAAAGAACCGTGAGAAAGAGAGAGGAATAGAGAGAGAAATAGCTTTCTTGCTTCTTCTTCTTCTTCTTCACCTTGAAGACTTCATTGGAGGAGCTTCATCTTGTTCTTCTTCTTCTTGTTTACTGCCAGCCGAGAGAGAGAAAGGGAAAGAGAGAGAGCTGAGGTAGAGAAGACAAGGTCAGATGCTATTCTTGGAGTTCTTGGGCTGAAATCACCAAGAAAACTTGAAGATCTTTGGTCTTTCTTGAAGGATTTGCAAGGAAGGAAGTTTGGGAGAAAGTTGTGGTAAAACTTTGCTAGATCTTGCTATATCTTGAGGTAACCTTCAATCATAGCCTTGGTTTTCAAATTTTAGCCATGAATTTGTTATATTTTCATGATCTAAGTTAGTTTTATGGAAGAGCTAGTAGATTACTTGAAGGTTAGAACACTAGTTTAACTCTTGAGTTGTTGATTGATTTTGCTCGAAATTCACAGTTTTACAAGAAATTGATCTGCACATTTCGTCCATGATAAAGGCCAATCTAGCTCTTGCTCAAAGCATGAAAGTTGTAGGAAATTGAGTTGGATGTCCACCCACAGAATTTCAGCTCAATTGGAGCACTGTAACATTTGAAATGATCAAAATACCCCTGACTGCCCAAATGTCCAGTTTTACCCGACAGATTTCTATTGTTTCTGTGATTTCACTTTTTGACCATGAAAATGAAAGATTTGACTTTCGATGTCTCATGAAAAATGTAGCCCTGTGTCTTAGCTTTGAAACGCCATAAGATGTGTCTCAATCCGATAGTTGTAGCTTCAATTATGATTAAAACACTCAGAGGTGGCAGAAAATTGATAATTTGTTGATTACCTTTGCCAAGGATTTTAACATTTTCTAAGCTTTTGATTCTATGAAGGGCTAATGATTGATGAAGCCCTTAGGATTATTGTGACAGCCCCACTTCTCCCTAGGGCGAACCCTAGGGTATCGGTAGGCCGCCTGCCCAGCTCTCGCCGGGACTCACTACAGATCCTCGTTCATATTACAGCTCTCAAACAATTACAATGCAAGATCTTCAAATAATACTTACATTTCCATCTATTCGAAATACACCAAAAGTCCATCTGACCAAGATTACAAATAGTACAAGAGATATTCCTGCCAGTCATACTAAGAAAGATCACTTCCTGCTTTCCTTCATCTCGAGCCCTGGTGGGGGAAAACAATAAAATATTTTTGGGGTGAGCTAAAGCTCAGTGAGGTTCCGAGAAAACAAATATTTTAGAATTTCACTATTTTATCAGAGTACAAAAACATTGGAACATTCAAATCTTTGAAATCACGGGGAGAGTATTTTTCACTAGAAATTTGCAAGACGAAAACAATTCACGAAATAATTCACTTCATCACACAAGCTCTTTGACAAATAATCAAGCACACACACAGTACACTTTTCAACTAGGAGATAACAATACTCGGGCACTGAGATCGGACTCACGAGGAGACTTGCACGGATTGTCTCAACTAGGAGAACGGCTTAATAAACATTCAATCAACTATAAAGGATACAGATGCTCACTTGGAGCTATTTCACGGTCCACTTCACCTTATAACTCCGTGCAATCCCCTTAGTTCATCTCGCCATCGCCTTATCCCTCCGTAGGTAATACTGAGTATACCGTGCATGCCTAAGTACCAACCTACCCGACCGAGTCCGGCTCGAATAGGCCGATAACGAAGGGGCAAAGGCCTTGTTCAGCCAATGTGGTAAAGTACACATGGCCTACATCATGCACAAGTAATGATCAATCAAGACCAAGGAGTTTATGTTTTAAGATAAAGCTTTCCAACCTATCCGGCCACACTAATGGCGTACTCAAGTAGGCTTTTGACCCACCGATTGCTCAAGAAGGTGGTCTTAGATAGGCTTTCTAGCAAAAGGGTCTTGAGACCCAGTTCAGTCGATGCGATAAAGTACACGTCGACCTACGAGTAGTAAACGATGCGATAAAATACACATCGGACTACAAGGGGTAAAATGCTCCTTGGTAAACCACTATCAAACAATCAAGTTATCAACAAACAATCAAGGAAACAAGTAATTATTTCAACTAATAAATAACAACACTTAAACAAATAACACTCAACACTTGAACATTTAATTAATATTCAAGGACACTCAAAAGCAAAAGCAACATGTAAAATCAGGTAACAATCACTTCAACAATAAATTATTTTACCTACACACATTAATTTGAAACACAATTCCTTTGAAATCAATTTCTTTTGAAACCACGAGTAAATTAGGTCATTGACCAATATTTGTGGAAACATAGTTGAAATAATAGCGAAATATTTACAAATAAGTTAACATATAGTTTGAACACTCGAAATACCAGGAAAATATTTCATTCAGAAAAGTAGTAGTAACGGGATATTTCATGTAAAAACCAGTGAAAAGCTAGTCTAAAAATCAAGTAGAACAAGTTTAACAAGCAAGTGGAATAAGTTCGAAAACAAGTTGGAAAGCAAGTGTGAAAACAATTTTGGAAATAAGATCGAACAATCATCTAGATTTTAACAATTTAACGAACCAAGTTATTTCATACGACAAACTACATTAAACATCAAAAGAAGTTTGTAAAGAGTTTCAAACACATTTTGAAATACTTACAAATAATTGGAAAATGTGTCATTTAAAAGATTAGTAGTAACATGTTTCATGCGTAAATAAATGGGGAAAACAAATTAGGACATGTTTGAAAACAAGTTAAAACGAAGTTCGAAACAAGATGAGAGCAAATTTGAAAACAAGTGAAGTAGTAGGTTAGTGAACCATTTCACAAGTAACAACATGAGTAGCAAGTTTGTGATAGCAAGATCAAAGTAAGGTAGTAGTAAAACAGTTTAGTTGAATCGAGTTGGAACACTCACCAAATTTCACACTCGTCCACATAAATCACCAATCACCATTTAACCTTCATGGCATAATTGAATCCTGAGATCAACATAATATAACAAGAATTTACCACTTCTAACTCATAACAAGTGAAAAACTTTCATTTTAAACCCTCAAGCAACTCACATTAATAGTCCAACTTAATCCCCCAAAATTAGTGTCCAAACTTACTAAACCTTTAGCTCAAATCAAGGGAAGAACTTCAAACATTTAGAGCAAGAGTTCAGGTATAAAATGGAGTGAAAATATTATTTTGAACCAAGAAAAGTATTTGAACCAAACCAAAATGAAGGAATGAGTATAAAAGAGAAACATCAACTTTGGCAGATTTGACACCTCCCGGTGTTTTGATCAAAACCAGAGCTACACTTATCAGATTGAGTTGAATTTTACACCGTTTCGAAGCTAAGACATAGCTCTAAAATTTTTGTGAAGCCATCGAAATTCACTTCATGCATTTTCGTAGTCAAAAATAGCAATTACAGAGACTTAAGAAAACTGTCGGGTTACGTCAGGAAAGCAGGAGCAGCTTCGGGAGAATATCCATTACTCAATGTAGAAATATCGAAATTTAGTGCCGTTAGTGGCGTTTAAAACTAGATTCATAGGGATTTCAATGGTACAAAAATCAGACTCTAGTTCGTTGCCAATTGATACCAGAAAATCCGACAAGTTGGCTGAAACTAGAGACTGTCGGGTAAACAGTGGAGCAGAACAGTCAGGGGTATTTTGGACATTTATCATGATACAGTGCTCAGATTGCTCTGAAATTTTCTGGGTGAAAAGCTAACTCAAATCCATACAACTTTCATGTTTTGAGAAAGAACTGGTTTGGACTCCAACATGGTCAAATTCGCAGAGGAATTGAACACAAAAATCTGGAAATTAAGATCAAACAGTTGGTGTGCAATCTTCCCTACTTCATCAAACGAATTTACCAAGCAATGATATCCATCCAAAATCTGTCCTCAGCTATCCTAATCCATTCTAAACATCAACCACAAGCTATACTACAAGATTCAAGGATTGAACAAGCTAGGTTACCTCTAAAACCTTCAAGAAGCAAAGCTGAAAATTGGACAAGGAAGCAGCCAGCAGTCATCTTGTCCTTCCTCCCTCTCTTGGCTGCCTTTTCATCCCAAGATGGAACAAAGCCCTTCAATGATTCCTCAAACTTTCCTTTGGTCACCAAGGAAGAACACCCCTCAAGTTCCTCTCTTTTCTCTCTTTTCTTCTTCTTTCCCTCACGGTTTCTTTCCCCTTTTTTTTCAGCCTTGCAGCCGATCCTCTTGGCTGCCTTTTTGCTAGGAAATTAAGTCCCTTTGATATTTATTTAGTTTGGTCAAAATTGGGTCCAGGTCCAAGTCCAAGTCAACTATCTCAAGCCAATTCAACCTAGCAACTTCAATGATCTTTCACCTTGGCCCCAAATGATTTCATTTCCTAACAATTAAGTCCACTAATGCCTAATCTCACCTACTTTAACTACTAATCACCCAAGGATTTTATCACCTTCGCGCAACTCTCACTACCTTAACCAATCGAGATCGCAAAATATAATCCAAAATTAGGTTTTTCGAGTAAATCAAAACTTATAACACTTGAAAGACCACTGGCAAAAATACGGGATGTTACAATTATGAGTGAGATATACATGTTTTTATGGCTGTTTTGTTGACTAAAATTTCAAGGAAATTAGCCTTTGCTGGCCGAACATTAGCTGGAAATTTTAACTTACTTCTTCGAAATTGTTTTAGTTGTTTTTCGACAAGATTTTGGCCTAATGATTTCATATGTTGTCAAGCTATATGTATATGATAAATTGGGGCTGAAATCTGGAATTTTCATTGGTTAAAAGTTGATTTAAATTGTTAGTTTGGGACTGTTTTGACAAATTCGATGCGTTGGACTGTTTTGGTTTCGATGGATATTTTCTTGATTTGATTTTGCTCAAACGACTTGCTATTATATTAAAATACAATTATGGATTGATTTGGGACTGAAATCATGAATTCTGGATTTAACGAGTAACTAAGTTACTTTGGTTTAGTTTGGCTAACTTTGGAATAAAAAAAAAATACTCTTGCTACATTTTGACTTACAAATGAAGCACTTACGAACATCCTCTCGAGTGTTAACTTGGTGGTTAAGCGTAGAGAGTTTCTCTTAATTTGACAAGAATTTGAGGATATGCTTGTCTCAGGTGCTCAAGAAGAATTCGAGGGAAACCCGAGGAAAACATGTGAAAGCTTTATTTTGCCTACTCAGTAAACTTTTGGTGAGTATTCCAATCCGTTTATAAATCAAATATTTTACTACTATGTGAAAATGACTTGTGAAATAATTTGCTCGCCTCATATTTGCAAAGAAATGATTTACTGTTATTTTCAAGCAAAATGCTTTACAAGTGAAATAACTTATGAAGAGTTTGTGAGTTTCCATGCACGTTACTTGTCTTGATTGGCAAGTACTCATTGAGATGGTGATTTATTTATGTGATTTTGAAACTGTGACGAGAAATGAATTATATGTTGAATATGTGATGTGTTTTGTCTTGAATATTGATTTTTGTGTGATAAGCAGAAGTATGTACCACACTCTAATGAGTGGTAGGTGCCTCTCATCCCGCCTTAATCTTAAATTTTGAAGATGTCGATTGGAGCGTTGTCTCGTTGACCATATGTGATAAGCGGTAGCATGTGCCACACTCAATGAGTGGTAGGTACCTCTTATCCGCCTTAATCTTAACTTTTGAATAAGTCGATTGGAGCGTTGTCTCGTCGACCATACGTATTGAGCGATAGTATGTACCACACTCTAATGAGTGGGAGGTACCTCTCATTCCGTCTCAGTATTTTATGTCTGATTAAATCTGAACGGTAGTATGTGTCACACCCAATCCATGTGAGAGGCACCTCTCATCCCGTCTTAGTACCTTTGATTTGATTAAAGTGAATTGTTGGTTTAATTATCGTCCGAATGCTTGAATGCTTACATCTTTTGATAAACGTGTACAAATGTATTCTAGAGTTTTCTCATTATAGCACTTCTTAATGAATCATACTTTTGTAAGTGATCTTTAACAACTCAACTGTTTTGCAAAAGTGCTATTTGATTCAAGTGTTATGATTTTGATTAAATGTAAATTTGCTTATTTTTTTTGGAACCTCACCGAGCTTCTAACTTACCCCAAAAATGTTTTATTTCCCCACAGGGCTCAAGGCAAAGGAAAGTAAGTGTTGTGATCGTTCTTAGTGTGACTGGCTGGATTATTTCTTGTACTATTTGTAATCATGGATTGTTGGACTTTTAGTGTAATTGGACTAGATGGAAATGTAATTATTGTTTTGGAGATCTTGCATTGTACTTATTTGAGATCTGTAATATGATTGAGGAACTGTAGTGAGTGTATGTTTTGAAGTTCGATTGACTTGTGGATGTAAATTAGTGGAGTATTTGATATAAATATTTGAGATTGACATTGTAATTTGTTTGAGGACTGTATCTATTGAAGTTCAAACTTTAATTTGATTGAGGATTGTAGTGAGTCCCGACGAGAGGTGGGCAGGAGGTCCGTCAAATTCTTTGGTTCACCTTAGGGGGAGGTGGGGCCGTCACAATATTTGTAACCCTGTTTTTCTTGTTTAAATTATTTGGATACTTTTTTTATAGTGGTCTCATGAAACTTGAGTTATTAGAGTGATTTCCTTTATAAAAAAAAGTTTTAACCAAGCCTTTTATGTCCTCACCATCTTACCCTTTTCAATATTTAAAGTTAACTAAGAGTGTCTTTTGCAAACAACCAAGAATGAAAGAATTCATTCTTACGAGAATTATTCTGATAATCTTACACCCTTTTCTTAAAATTTCGAACATTTTGATTTTGATATATGAAACTATATTTTATCTTTGTTGGAGAGGAATGAACCCAAGAGCCGTATTGTATCTGATGTAAGATTTGAATTGATAGGAGTAAGTTACGATTAATAGACTAGCGGAGTTTTGAAAGTTTTATGGGTCTACTAACTTTGGCTTGGGGACTGCGATAAGATATTATTGAGTTTAAAGTTTATCCTTTAGTGTTTTGATATTTGCATATATTTTCATGGAACTGGATGTGATTCTTGAAGTTATTGATTACTTGAAGTTTCTTTCTAAACATTTTGAAAGATTGATAGGGTTAAGGTCCAGTAGGACAAAATTACTGCATTATTAAGATCTTACAAAATTTGATACATGAGACAATAAAGTTTATTGAGAGTAATTAAGGACCACTTGTGAGGACCCGAAAATTTTATTTTTATTTGACCTATTTATTTAATTAATTATGTAATTTCTCTAAATACTTGTTTTACTTGTTTTAAATCATTTTAATTGCATTTACACCATACATTACCTCATTTTATTTTAAAAACTATTTTCAAACATCAATTTGATTTTTCTGTCACTTAATTGTGAAAAACGAATATGGGCACGTTTTTCGAGGTAGAAATTCGGGCAATGAGTGAAGTAGCGCTGGAGTGTAAGAATGATCACCCGAAGGTTAGAAATGTAATCTAGTGACTAGAGGTGAATTAAAAAGAGTGATTATCATTGGGGATTTGAAATCTTAGTTTAAGATGAATTAACCTCCTTGAAACTAGAATTTTATGTAGCCATTGTTTCCTCCACTTAATCCACCTTAATTCACCCTCAATTTATTCCTTTTCATTTCTCCCTCCTAGCCGAGATTAACTCCTTAATCCCTAGCTAAGTGAGATAATTAATTTCCCTCCAAAATTGCTAACTAAGCTTACTATTCCATGTTTGACTTTGAGGTATAAGACAAGCTTTATGTCTTGTCTTTCTCTTCTCATTTAATTCCTTCAAAAATTGCACAAAAACCCCTCTCTTCCTCTCCTCCCTTGGCCGAACTCCCCTTCCCCCTCTTTCCTTGAAGTTTCATCAAATTTCTTCTCAAATTCTTCTCTAAAATCACCTATAAATTCCTAATAATCTTGGCTTAAGCTTGGACTTGGAGTAAGGAGCATTGAGGAGGGGTGCTTGGGGATTTTAGCTTGGCTTTTCTTGGGTGAATTTTGCTCACTTCTTGGAAGAGGTAATGATCTAAAGCTTCCATCTTTGTTCATTGATTTCATTTTCAAGCATGCCATTAGGTTTGGGAGCTTGAGAGGTTGCTAAAACCTTGATGATTGTTGATGAAAATGAGTTTGTGTTGGTTTGCCATTTGAAGATGTTAAATTCCTTTAAATTGCCTTGCTTGATGTTGGATGAATGAGTGGGCTCTTGGACTCCCACACTTGTGATAATATGATTTCTAGCATGATTAATGAGGTAATATAAGTATATATGTTGTAAATGGTGGCTGAAAATTTGAGGAAAAATCTCAAGGAAAAACCGGTTGGGAAAGGAAGAAAGTGAGGAAGAAAAATTGCTGTTTTCCTTTTTATATTTCGGCTGTGATTTTGACAATCTTAAAGGTTAATGGTGAGGCTTAAATATGAGGGTTAAGTTGTTAATTTACCCCACACAAAATCCTTTCTAGGGTTAAGTAAAATTGGTGTCGTAGAGGAACAAGGAAAACTGGAAATTGGGCAGGCATGCTGTCCGATTTTTGAGGCTGTTTTAGTGCTAAGTTTTGAGCTAAACTTGTATCAATTCTGACCACTATTGGGTTAAGGAAGCTTAAAACTCCCTTAGGTTCGAAAATGAGGTCTTATGGTGGTGGTTTAGATGTGTTAAAAGCAATGAGAAGTAAAGGAATGAAACTTGGCAGGATTGAATCAATGATATTGCAACCAGTTTGGGCAGCTAGAAAACTGTCTTCCCGTTCGAGTTTTTAGCTAAATTTTGGTAAAGATGTAGCTCATGTACTGAGATGTATGGATGAAAAATTTGGTGTTTTTCCAGTACCGTTTCATTGCTCAAATGATATCTCAAAGCTGCCTCTTCAATCTGGAAAACTTTTCCCAGTTTTGAGCACTGTTTGAATTCATTTCTGGTTTGACATTCATTTGTTTGAATCTATTGTTGAATTTTGGTATGAACCTAGCCTATATATTTTGAAATTGGTGTACCAAATTTGGTAATTTTTGGACAAGAAACCGTCACTCAAACAAGGCCTAGAAGTCTGCCCTGCAAATCTGGAAAATAGAAAATTCAGAATTTCGAAACCACCCTGTTTGAACTGCTATAATTTCTTGCTCGAGTGATGGAATTGAGTACCGTCAGTGGAATTTGAAACTCCTTATGTAGGAATATATCATGTATCAATTTCAGAGGTCAATTATTTTTCTACAATTTTTGGTGAATTTTCAAAGTGGGCTGGTCGACCAACCTGACGTGCCCTGTTTTGATACTGTAGCAGTTCCTTTCTCGAAAATATAGGCAATTTCTACCCAGAATTTTAACTGGGTGTCTTCTGAAAAGTTTTATAACCTTCAAAGAGGTTTCCAACGGTACCAAGTGTGTGAAATTTGGACTTATGTAGCTCAAGTTACAATTTTTCAAAGATTTCTGCTCAAGTAGTGACTTATAGAACTTGTTTCCCTTGAATGAGTTTTGGTTGATAAACTAAGAACTCATTTTCATTACTTTTTAAATATTTTAGGAGGTGGTTCTGAATTACAAAGTGATCCAAACTAGAACTCCGAGACCTACTTTGTCGGTGAGTGTTCAAGTACATGTTTAATTGCTTTAAATGATGTAAATAAATTGAAAGCATGCTTGTGCTCCCCGGTGAGCGTGTACTTTATCGCGCTCACATTCTTGAATTATCTCAAAATGAGCTTAACTGTTTAAATGGTTACTTGTTCGACTGTTTGATTTGCTTGAATTGTTTATATTGTTTATAATTGTGGGGATGCCCAAACCCCATCGGAGATCCCTTCACCTTGTCCGGCAACAGGGGCTAGGGCAAGGGTTGGGTGAACCATGGGTTTTACCGCTTAAAGTATCACGCCGGTTGGAGTGAGTCCACCGACTTGGCATAATATAGTGGGTGTGGCGACCTCTCCCTAGGGCTGCACTGGGTGAACGCCTCGCCAGACTCACGGTCAAATTCATTCTAACCATGGTTTATGTTAAAAGATACAACCATCGAGATTGGTTCAACTTAATACATCAAATCAACCACCGGAGTTCATACTACAAACCCTTAACATAATAATCCAAAAGGTAATTCACAGGAATTGTTTCCCAAAAGTCATCAGCTGGAAAGATTTTACACCAAAGAAACTTCAAAGACTAGATCCGTCTCGGTCCGCCTCCACCCGATCTAAAACCCGAAAATTGGGAAGGGAAAATATATGGGGTGAGCTTCAAAGCCCGGAGAGTCCAAAACACATAGTAATTAAGCACATAGACATAACAAGCTTTAGTAAAACATTAATGTCCATATAGGACCAGTTTTCAAGTACGGTAAAGTTTCCAATTAAGGAAAGTCGTAAACAGTAGTTTCTTTTCCAAATATCAGTTTCAAAACAAGAACAATCATGGTGCTCATTGACCAATCAATCGAAGCGATCAGTAATAATGGATTGGTGCGGCTCTAGAGGTGGCCCGTTGAACGTGGCACTTAGCCCGCTCCAATCAAACAATCGACAAGAAGCAGATCAATCTCGTGAGGGAGAAAACAGAGTCTGCATGTCATCATTTTTTTTTCTCCAACCCCTTTTCACCCAACTTCGGATCCGAAAACCAAACAATCAGGAGGTGGTGTACACTCGAGGTAACCTTTAAACAGGACCTGTGGTCCGCCGACGTAGCTCTACCAAGCCCTACCGCCGCTCTAATAGGCCGACTCACCTCTGGGGTTTGGGATCCCTACGGCCAACAGGTCATGCACAGTTGACATGCACAAGCACAGGTACAGTGGTTTAGTTTATTATTTTAGAGGTAGGGACAACCGACAATCAATTTCAACCTCGAGCCCCTTAGGGAGAGTGCACCAGCCTTTAGGGGCAAGGGCCTTGAAGGCCGCCTCTTCACCTCAAGCCTCAAAAGAAAACAAGTTTTATTGTTTTTAAAAACAAAACATACTAAACCACCTAAGCACGTTGAGTCAAATTAAGCAATAAAACTCACTTTACATAAAACCCTAGTTTCAATCATTCAACGATAAATCACATTTAGAAACCAGTCATACAATAACAAGTAATACCTAGCAACAAGGATCAAGTAGCAACAAATAGGAACCCTCACAAATCCTTCACAAATTATTTCACTCATAAAAACATTTTTCTTGGAAATAGTAGTCATTTCCAAATAGTAGTAAAATATTTGATTTTAAAACGGATTGGAACACTCACCTTATTCAAATCAAAGTTGGGTTGGTGAGTCGAAAGACTCAGTATCAAGACTCAGTATCAAGACCCTCGTTTGCCTCACCAACGGATCCTGAGGTACAAATTCACCATATTAACTTTTAATTATAAAAATCAATTTTGACCAATTCATTTCTTTTATGAAAAGCAAGGATGTATTTCAAGCATGCCAAACAAGAAATCAAGGGTATCACGGAGTGAATAGAATGCATTTGGAACCAAGAGGTGTGAAACAAATGCGAAATGCACCAAAGTGTTTCTTGGCTGGAAAACTGTTTTTCACTGGCAGTAGTATTTGCAAAATCATAACTCAAATTCCATACATCCAAAAATCATGAAATTTACATACTGGAAACTAGATTGAAAGGCCTAAAACTGTTAGAAGACACCCCTGCGAAAATAAGACCATAAGATGGTCAAATTAGTTGTTCAAAATTCTATTTTTAAACCTGAGGAAGAAAACAGGTTTGAATTTCAGCCAACTTTGAAGATTTACTGGGATTTTAAAAAAACGAATTAGACTCTAAAATTTATGGGGTTTAAACTTCTCTGAATGTAGTTTCCAACACAACAAACAGAGCTCAAATCGGATTTTTCTACATCAAATTGTGCTTGTTTTTCCCAGACTGCTCAAGCAGTCCTGCGAAAATCCAGAACGTACATAGTTGGAGGAAATTGGTCTTTCTTCCCTTAAAACCTTATATTTTCAACCCAAAACTGACTTGCATACATATATATACAAGATACAAGTCATAACAGCAGCACAAAGCAGTAAATAAGTCTCAACAGCTTTGGGTTCTTAATCAAATTTTCAGTAGTAATCTGCTAGCTGCAAAACAGCCTTGTGCATGTTATTTCCTTAGCTAAAATTGCAGGTTCTCATGCTTAAACTCCCCATGCAGTAGGTTTTGGGTCTTAGCAACAAGATTCCAGTTCATTTTCAAGCATTTATCCAACTCAAAGAACACACACAAGCCATGGATCAAGGCTGAAAAACTCAAAACAGCTTCAGGTGTGTAGGAGCAAATTTCCAGCCATGGAACTTGATTCTTTTTCAGTAGTAATCGACATGCAAGCCTCAATACTCAATATATATATACTATACATGATTCTCAAGATCATTTAGCCATAACTTCAGCTTATTTTGCAAGAAAACTGAAGGTTTTAATACATAAGAAAGCTGGAAGTTTACCGGAATGAAATTTCAGCAACATGCATGGTCATGTCTAGGCTAGATCATAACTCAAAATCAACATGCATGGAGTGTTAAAGCTGAAACCATTATTTTTGAGTTTCGGGAAGCTTAGAGAAACCAAGGACAGTGATTCTTCTCAGCAAAACGAAACTTCCAGCAAAACAGAAAGGATGCAAGCATGCTATAGCAAGATTTTGAGCCAACGATTACATGCATGGCAGTTTCATCAGTCAAGATGGCATTTTTGAGAGGTAAAGACAGTTTCCTTAGGCTAAGAAAGATGCAAAACAACCGTACCTCCTATTAGCTTCAAAACAGAGATATCATGTAAGAAATGAGATGTTTACAAACTTCAGCTTTGCTGGAATTTTCTTCCAACACTACGGGAGTTCAAGCAGGATTTTCTTTCAAGCCTTAACCATCATCAACAACCATCAACTATCCATGTGCATGAGTTAATATAACATTCAGCAATCCAAGCAATGAAATCAAGCAATAAAAACTGAAGTTTTAAGCTGCCAAAACAACCAAAAATTCTGGAAAAATGCAGGCTTGAACAATCGGACAGCAAATCTGAAATTTTCTTGGCAGATTCAACTTAAACTAACATGCATGCTCTATTTCTTGTTTATACATCAAGAAGAGGTGGTTCAAGGCTGAGTTTACCTTAAGAACTTAAGGGTTTGAAGCTGGAAACTAGGAGAAAACCACCAAACTGAAAGGAAGATGGATGGAAATCAGAATCACCTCCTTTCTCCTTCCTATGCTCAACCGGACAGCTTGTAGATGGACTTGGAAGCTGAAAATTTCTCACAGCTCTCTCTCTCATTAATCTTCCTAAAGAACCAGCTGAGGTTTTCCTCACTCAACACTCAGCTTTGGACTAGCTTTTTGGAATGGAAAAGAAATGTTTTTTCAACCTTTCAAGCTTCACTTGGAGCAAGGAAGAAAAGAAACTGAATTGAGAGAGTTTTCAAGACAATGCTGCGGACAAGAATGAAGAGAATGAAATGGTTTTTCTGATTAATTGGCTGGTCTTGGTTGCATGGTTAATTGTTGGAAGATGAGGGGTAAAATGGTCTTTTTACAAGATTTTTGACAAATGGCACAAGGGAGTTGCCACTTGTTGTTTCATTGCATGAAGC
The DNA here is from genome assembly GCA_013103745.1 of Gardenia jasminoides. Classification (NCBI taxonomy): domain Eukaryota; kingdom Viridiplantae; phylum Streptophyta; class Magnoliopsida; order Gentianales; family Rubiaceae; genus Gardenia; species Gardenia jasminoides. Next base: position 48,091,439 of record CM023103.1, on the reverse strand, counting down.
TAAAATGCTTCCAATTTGACCCCAATTCTTAGGTACTTGTTTTATCTAGAACCCCGAATAATTTCTACGCTTATTCGATTAAAGTCTCCGGGATAAATTTAGGGTAAAATAATTTATATACATGCTAAAAGAAATAAAATTCTACTTATAAAATTTAATACATTTAAAATAGATTAGGAAAAATTTTTCCTGGCCCTCACAGTGGGTTGCCAAACACTTTTCAAATTTAGGAGTTTGGGCCCGGTCAAGGGGGTGTAAGTAGACAGGAGAGGGAGAAAAGTGATGAATATGAACTGTGAGAGTGAGTGGTTGACGGAGTGTCAACATGTGGCTTCAATTGATGCTGGTGAAGAAAATGATTTCAGAGAATTGTGGATGTGGAGCCGGCAACTGTATCCTTTAAATTGTATTGTTTAAAAGCTTTCTTGCTAAATTCACTGTTTGGCTCTTTTATTGTCTTATTAAATTATTTAAATGCTTTGAGTTGCCTGTGCATGTTTTCTTGGCCTCATTGAGTGTTAGCTCACCCCAATTTGTTTTCCTTAACAGGTTTCGAGGTGAGACACGTGAATCGAGGAAGTTAGTACTTTTATAGGATTTCCTCTTTTTGTGTAAGATTGAAATTAATGGATGAATTTGATGGTTTACGATATTTTGGAGTTGTCAATGTAATTTTGATGAAATTTTGGGGTTTGTATTTTTGTGAGAGTTTATTAGTAATTTTAATATCTTATATTGATGACTTTACGAATGAATGTTTGGATTAATATTTGAGAATTCGTAGTGAGTCCTGGCGAGAGTTGGACAGGCGGTCCGCCGAACCCTTTGGTTCGCCCTAGAGGGAAGTGGGGCTGTCACACCACTGGGGTATTGAAGTAAGGATTATATGATTTGTTCTTGGATTGGGAATGAGTAGATTGACAATTTCTTAAGGTGATACTTATTACATTTGATTGGCTTATTAATGAGGTACTTGAATTTGTAAACACGCGTGAAAAGATTATCACCTTGATTCATGTGAAAGATTGAGGATATATGATTTATATAATATATAGTATGGAGTAGGTTTTACAATTCTTAAGAGCGGGATGCGAAGAGATATCTAGAGTTTTTCGAGTTAAGGATTAGAATGTCGAGGATGACATTCTCTTAAGATGGAGAGAGTGTGAGGACTCGAAAATTTGTGAAATTTATTTTCCAATTTTTCACTTTGGATTATCTGCATTTATTGATTTCATAATGAATGATTTGTGTACCTTATTTTCATTAATTTATTTATTGATTTAATGTTTGAAAAAAATGATTTTTTTAGTCTCAATGATTTTATTAATTGTTGCATGTGGGGATTGTGATTAGTGTAAGTGTGATTTTTGTGGGGTGTGTGAGGAAACTTAAGGAAGAAAGAGAGAGTTTAGTGCAAAGAAAGTTGGGAAAAACAATAAGAGATGGACAAGTGGCATTTTCTAACCAAGAGAATTGTTTTATATAACTCCAACCAAGTTTCTTCTTTCTTCCATTTTCAATTTCTTGCCTTGAATGGAGAAGGGGAGGGCCAAAAATTCTTGAGAAAAAACAGGGAAAAACTACCCAAAAACCTAGCTAAATTCTTGCTTGAATTTGTGAGGAAAAAGAGAAGGAAGATCATCTCACACCATCACTCTCTTGCTTAAGCTTGGAAGGAAGGGGTCTTGGAGGAGTTTGTGACTTGATTTTCATCTTGGTTTGCTTGGAACAAGAGAGGTAACCATGCTAAGACTACATCTTTTTCTTTCCTCATGCTAGATAAGTGGATTTGTGGGATTGATGACAAGATCAAATGGTGGATTTGTTTTATTGTTGCTTGAATCTTGAAGATGCCATCTTAGCGTTTAATTTCTATATGCAATTCTAGTGGCTTTCCTAGTTGAATTTCTTGGCTAAATGCTTCATAACATGGTACAGATTAATCCTAGTGGATGTGCCTTGGATGTGTCGGTTGAGATTTGAGAGATTTGTTGGATTAATGTTTGAGAAATTTTAGGAAAAATCCATTTTGAAGAGGCCGAACATGGAGGAAAATTTTTCGGCTTGGTTTTCAAAATTTCATGTTGATTTTAAGCTAAATTTTGCTCAAAACACCCTATAAGACTTGAAACTTAAAAATGTATGTTGGATTAGAACCAAAATCATGAGTTTTTAAGTGGCTAAAGCTTCAAATATTTTCTGTTTTCATGGCTGAAAATTCTGCTATGCTGGTCGAAGGAATTGCAGCTTTCTTTTCTTGGTTTTGTTTGGTATTTTTGACAAGATTTTGCCAAATACTCTAGCTAAAACATTTATGCTACATTTCTGTTGAATTTGAGTCAATATCTTGAAGTTTTATTGGAGAGAGTTTCTTGATTTCCTTGTTGATAAGTTTCTGAAATTTTCATAGGAGCCTCTGCGCAGTTTTAGTACATTGGCCACAACTTAGTATAGGAAAATCAAAACTGAGTTTCGTTTGCTATGTTTGAAAAATAGATTCAGAGATCTTTCAATGCTATAATTTCAAGGCCTGGTACACTTTCTATCAATACCAGAAAATTTACAAAATTTACTAAAAATCATGACCTGCTCCATTTGATATTTGTGGTAGCAACAGTTTAGAACTAAAATTTGATTTACCTATGAACTGAATTTTACCAAAAATATTATGCTTTGTCGCCAGTGCTGGAAAAGAACTCCAGCAGAGCCAAGAATGAGGGACTATTTTGCCCTTGTTTCCTTCGTTTCGTGCAGCGAATGTTTGGTAGTATTATTCTATATACTTGATATTGTCTCAACCCTAAAATGGGTGATCAATTTGGGTGAAAAATGATCAATTTTAAGAGGTGAAAACCTCACCCTTTCCTTGTTTTGTTGGCTGAAATTCCATCCAGAAAATGGAACTATTTGGGGGCTATTTGTGCCAAGATGTGGATAAAAATGAAACCATTTTTGCACCATTTTCTGCTTGAAACAATGGTCTGACATAAACATGGATTTTCCCCTTGAATTGAGCAAGAGATCATATATTTTGAAAGAGTTTCATGGGTACAAAAGCTGAAACTCTTTTGGGCATTTTTGGGACATCATAGTCGAGTCTTGGAAATGAATTTTGCCTTATTTGTTGTGGCTTGGGTAGTAAAACTTATCGTATCCTTCTCATTTGCTTTTAGGACATGAAAGTGAACTTGAAGAAGTACCGGGGTTGGAAAATTGAACTTGCTAAGCGGTGAGTGTTCCAAGTGTTTGTGTATGCTTGGTTGATGATCTTGCTTTTTTGAACAACTTGTCTCCTTGAAATTTCATACTTGCACTTGAATTGCTATTGGACGGGCAAGGGTGTACTTGTTGCCCTTGACCCCATATCTTGACTAGAATTTTGTTTACTTGAATCTTGTGAATCGAATGTCTTGTACTTGAACTGTTTGCTTGGGATCCCAACCCACTTGCTAGTTGGTCAAATCGAGTCGGCAAGGATTCAGTTGAGGTGATAACGAACCTTGGATTTTGAAACGTGAAATCTTGACACTCGAATCATGAGCTTGGGTCTAATCTTGAACTTGTACTTGAACGGTGTACTCCGTGAGGGCCTCAAAATTCAGATTTTTATTTTAAAAATGTAAATATTGTTTATATTGTGTTTATTTATTGAAATATGAGTGAATTTATGTTTAAAGTGAATATTTTCTAATTTAGAAAATTTTTTAAGAATTATTTGCCGGTGTGTGGTTTCGGCCAAATTAAGCGTTAAATTTTGTTCCGAAATGTAAATAGTGACTCTGAATTGAAATTGAGCATATGTAGTGATATTATGGAGATATTATTAAGATTGGACAGTGTTGGAATGAAATAAAACAGTGTAAGTTAGACTGTCGCGCTCGACGCGACATAAAGTGGCCATAAAGCCACTTTTCCTCAAATCAGGGGATTTCCACCTTTTTGTCTCTTAAAAGCTTGACTTCTTGGCTCCTTGAGGCTTTATTTTCAGCTGCCATTTTAGAGTATAGAGAGAGAGGGAGGCTGAGAGAGTGAGGAGCAAGAGAGAGAGAGAAAGTTGCTTTGTTCTTCCATTTCTTCTTCCTTCCTTTCTTGAAGCTTCAAATCACCATTGAAGATATCCATTTCCTTGCTTGGAGCAGCCGTGAGAGAGGGAAGGAGAGAGAGGGGCTGGTCCGAAAATTTGAGGGAGAAAAGAGAGGAAAATTGTAGCTTGTTCTTCCATTTTTCTTCTTCAACCAACATCTTGAAGTTGTGAGACTTTAGTGGAGGATTTTGGCTTGTTCTTCTTCATCCTTGGCTGCCGTGTGAGAGTGAGAGGAAGAGGGGGAAGATCCGAAAATTTGAAGGAAGAAAAAGAAGAGAAAGAAAGCTTATAAGGGTGCCTTGCTCTTGTTCTTGAGCTTTTCGTTGGAAATCACTATCAAAGTAGAAGGATCTCGGGCTAAGGTCGAAGCTTTTGGTGTCTCTAAGCTTGGAAGTATCTTTCTCGAAGAGGAGCTCACGAGATCTTGTTAGATCTTGATAGATCTAAAGGTATAAGGTTCAAAACCCTTAGCTATAACTTGATTAGTGTTAAATGGAAAGATTTACGGTTTATTTTAATAGCAATGATTATATTTGAAATGATGAAGTTGGGCTCTTGAAATCCCAACCTAGGTAGCAGACTTGAGGTGAATTTTAGGTAGTGGACTTGAGGACCTGATTGTGCACATGATTGATATTTGTGAAATTAGTTCATTTTATGGTTAGAAAGTAGATCTGGTTGTTGGAAATTTTGAAGGAAAAATGAGTGAGATGGCTGAACCTATTCTTGGCAATTTTAATGTTGGATTTTGAAAATTTTATAATATTTCTTGAAGATATTTTGCCTAAATATATATGTGATATGTTCACTTGTGAGTGTGTGTGTGAGTAGAGTAAAGTCATGGATTTTAAATGTCAAAGTGAAGCTTTTCATAAACTTTTGGATGAAAAGTGTTGATTTGATGGACTCGAAGGTTTTACAATATTTTAGTTAATTTCCGTGAATTTTTGAATATAGAGACTTGATGAGAAATGTTCTAAACTTGTGTTAAAGTTTTGACTAAGAGCAAGTGTTGAGTTAATTGTGAAAAGAGTGATTTTGAGGTAAGAAACCTCACCTAAATTCCACATGAAAGAGAATTTGAAAGTAGTGTTTGGGAGTACATAAATGGAGTTTTATATTTGAAATGATATAGTGACTTTAAAAAAAGATCCATTTGAGACATTGTATCGTGTGAAATGAATGCTTTTCCTTGAGGGAAGTTTGGGAAAAATATTGGTTGAAAATAAGAAGTGAAAGTAAATTGTTTTAATTAACGAGTGGGGATGTGAAACTCAACTATTGTTTTTATTTGTTTTAGGGGGTGTGGAAGGAAGTGAAATCGATCCTAACTTGAAGCCGAACCTTACTATTTCGGTGAGTTCCATGCTGGTTATGTGATTATGTGAATATGAATGCATTGTGTTTGGTGAAGTGATTTTTGAAGTGAAACATAAGTTTTCGAACCATTTGATAGGGTAGTGTGTACTTTATCACACTTACCCTCATTTGAATGAAAAGTTAGTGTGAAAATGTTGTGTAATGATTTATTGTGAAAGTGTTGTGAAATGATTTATATGTACATGTGAAATGTCAGGAATTCCTGAGACCTATCGGTAAGACCTTCAACTCTAACCGAAGGTTAGGCCTAGGCCGAGGAAAAAGGTTTGAGCCATAGGGTTCTTAAATGAAATGAAATGTACTCGGGACTTGGCATATGGACTCATCCCCGTCAAAGGAGAGTACACAAAATTAAGTGAAGTGAAGTGAAGTGAAGTGTTATAAAGTGTTAAGTGTTTGGAGTCAGGCCCGGTGGGGGTTTTGGTGGAGTGAGGAGTAAGTGAAGGTCTACATGGATTACGTGTATGAAAGTTGACGGAGTGTCAACTACTTTATTTGTGGACAAGCTTTGTGGAACTTGGCTCTTGAAAGCCCCCGTATCCTACCTTGTTTTGTTAATTGCTTTCTTATTTGATTGAATTCCAAGTATGATTTATGAAGTGAAATTCCTTATGTGTTAAGTGATTTGCATGTTTTGGGAACTCGTGGGGCTTTTAACTCACCTTTTCCTATTTGTTTTTCTTAACAGGGAATGAGAACCCCAATGGAGGTGTCAACCCTTAGAATTAGAGTTTACTTCTGTTTTGTGCTTTTAGGAACTTTGAATTATGGAAATCGAGGGGCTTTTGTGTTATGATATTGAATGTATGGAAAAATACTTGGTGTATTTGGGATTGTAATTTGGAAGCTGTGAATTTGTAAGTTATTGTGTGTTTAAATTGTATGTTCAGGATTTTAGTTTGTTAAGTTGATCGTTCGTCTATGTGAGTGAGTCCTGGCGAGAGTTAGGCAGACAGCCACTGATACTCTGGGGTATGCCCTAGGGAGAGGTGGGGTTGTCACATACTCGAGTATCACCTATCTTGATTTTGGCGTGCGGGCCCAGTAGGGGGTTGTGCGGTGGTCTGAGAATGACGTGAAGTGGTGTTTTACTTGTTGGTAAATTTGTATAAAGTTGATGGAGTGTCAACAGGAAACTTGAATCTTGATCAAGTGACTTGAGCTAGCTCTTGGGAGATCCGTATCCTTTTATTTGATCATGTTTCCATTTTCTTGAAATGTGTATATTTTATCTTGCTTTGATTTACAATTCTTGAGACTTGTATGGTACCTTGTTAGTTTCATGTTTTCTTGGGCCTCATTGAGCGAAAACTCACTCTTTAGTTTGTTTTCCTTAACAGGGGATGAACTTGTGGACGAGGGTTTTGAGGAAGGCCAAGATTTTATCTAAGTCTTCTAAATTAAGTGTAATAGAATTGTCTCTTCAGTTTTCTTTTGAGTTGTAAGTTAAAACTTGGTTCTTGTAAGTTTAAATCTTGTGTTGTACTTTGAGATGGATTTTTTAGATGTCTTGTGAATTTTGATTGAGATCGGTTTTTAATATCATCGATTGCAGTTGTAACTCTTGTTTTGAGGGATTGTATTCACTTTTAAGATTTTCCTTGTGATTTGTATTTGATTCCCAACGAAAATTGGACAGGCGGCCTGCCAATCCTTAGGGTACGCCCTAGGGGATGGTGGGATCGTCACATCATAGGTGCAAGAAACAAATCTTTCACCATGACGTTGATATAATGTAGATTTACTTAAAATATTTCCTTTTTGGTATACCCAAGATGGTTTTATTAATTCTAGTTTATTATGCCCAAAATATTCTGTTTGTGTTTCTATAGCTATTAATTGTTCTATTCTTACTATTTCATTTTTATTTTCTCTACTACTCACTACCCTAACTAGTGGATTTATGTTAACTTTATTTTGAGATAAACTGAGTTTAGGATGTTCCATGATTATAGCACTGATTACTAATTGGGCTTTTAAATTTTTGACTAATTCCTATATCTCCTAAACGAATAATCTTAAATTGCTTTATTAAACTATTCGTGTCTTCTTTAGCTTTAGTATTTTTTTTCTTGGTTTTCTATATATGTAGCTTATTCTTGTTTCTAGACTATTTAATTTTTCACATATTTTTTTGCCCCTCTCTCTCTGCTTTGAGTTTTTGAAATTTGAATACTAGTTTGTACCACCAATGGCAGCTCTTTGGCTGCTTAGAGATCAGTCATTGGCTAACGAGCCGCTAGTGATAGAGAAGGTTTCTTAGTTTCAATTGCTTGTGAACTTGTCAGGAATAAGCGAGGGTGTTCTGGTGTCGTGAAAGATAACTTAGAACTCACGCATCCCCATTAAAGTCTCTATTTTCATATGGCACTAATTCCGTTCCACTCTTCCTTTTTCCTAACATTTTAGTGGTCTTTGGTTTCCATTTGCCATCAAAATTTCCTTTTTGGGAACACGAGGATGATTCTTTATATTATTTTTCTTCTAGTCAATGTGCTTCATAAATATGGAATCGCTTTTAATGCCTCTTGTCGATCCTTTTTTCAATAGTTCTGGATCTTTTTGGTAAGCTCCAACTTTGGTGGAATAGGGTGACATCCTCAGCTTTGGGTAGGATGATACAACTGATTCATTCCTTTATTTGTTGGGAGCTATGGAGAGCAATGTTTTAAAATTCGGACTGGCCAGTGAACCGGTAGAGGTGGCGGTTCGTGGTTCAATCGGTTTTCTATTTTTTTTTTTTGCTTCTCCTCCTTCTCAAGTTGGAGCCGTAGCAATTCAGGAATCAGCTATTTGTAGCTATTTGTGACACTTTACTACATTTCATTGACACACTTGGGTATAAAATGATCCCAAATCCCATCTTTTGTTCACCATTAATGATATTTTCCAAATATTTTGAGGGAAAAAAAGTTTAAACCCAATAACTTTGAATACATCAATCCAAGAGTACTTTATCTTGAAGTGTCTTATAAAATTTTCTTAATAACATGAAATTGAACATAAATTTTCTACAAATTTGATAAATGTAATTTCTTTCAACCATACAAAAAAAAAAAAGCCTGACAAAATTTGAAATATTAGATACATCTTTAACAGAAAATTGGGAAAACAATAAAAAGAAAACCAACATCAATAATTGAAAAGAATTCGAAGTTTCAAATTAAATACAAAAACTCCACATACAGAAAATAAATAATGGGAAGAAAATTTGTATAGATTATGTTAAAGTTGTGGAAGAAAACTTCAATAGATTAAATTAAATACATGGAGATTTAATAAAGGGTAAGAGAGAGACGAGGGTGGAGGAGATGGAGAGGAGAAGAGGGAAGAGTAGAGCTTGTGCAGGAAATTTATTGTAGTAACCCTAAAAATTAGTGATTAAAAGAGGAATGATTGAGGTGAAATTGGAAGGATGCAAAATTGAATTCTCTGATGGTGGAATTTAGTAACTCTAAAAATTAGTGATTAAAAGAGGAATGATGGAAGTAAAATTGGAAAGAATGCAAGATTGAATCCTCTGAATGTGGAATTTAGTAACATTAAAAACTAATAATTAAAAAAGGAATGATGGAGGTGAAATTGGAAATGATGCAGGATTGAAGCCTCTGAACGTGGAAATAAAGAGAGGCATAAATAGGTAATTGAAAGTTTCATTTTTTGTTTTACTTTTCATTAGTTTTATAAATTTTTGTACTCATCTAACTTCAAAAATACTTGTTGGTGTGGTGGTTAAGACACTTGTGTCTTATATATGAGGTCTCAAAATCAAATCTCACTACCACCACATTTTATATTTTCAAAAAATGAAAAAGGCCAAAAAACCGCCGGTTCGCGGTTCGCACCGGTTTGAATGGTTCGTACTGTTCGACCGGTTCTTGACGGTTTTTGACCATTTCTGACTATTATAGAGAACCTGACTGGTGGCATGGCCGGTTCACGGTTCAACCGGTCGAACCGGCCGGTCTGGTCCGGTTCTGAAAACACTGATGGAGAGCACATAATAAATGGATCTTTGAGTGAGTCTTGGTATCGGCTCGATGAATAATTATTTTGTCAATTAGATTAAACAATTTAGAAGAAAAACTTGAATCTTGTAGTAAACATCTACTTAAACAGAGCTTAGAATAACAAAAAACCTTAGATTCTAAAAATTCCTTACAACAAGTAGATAAAAAAATTTGTTAGGTCTATAGCCAAGTATAGAAATTAGAATTGTAAGGGCCGTAAAAATTTTGCCTTAACAATGGGTTGAATGATTTTTGTGTGATTAATTTTGTTGCTTGAGGTTGTACTTAAAATTTCGAAACCCTAGACTAATTGCAATAAGACTCACTATCATTAGTTATACTAGATTTAACTACATCCTTCTACATATAAAATTTGATTATGTTAAAAATCCAAGCCAAATTTCGGACATTAACAAAACTTTCCAGCTTAGAAGTTTTGTCACTCTTGAACCATTTCATGAACCACCAAATTGAATCACCATTGAGCCGTTTCACTTCAGCTCAATTGGACCGAAATTCACAGCTTTAAACCACCATGAATTCCCTCCAAAATCACCTGCAAAATCTTCCAAAAACTCCAGCAAGAATTCAGCCGCCCCTCTCTTCTAATCCTTAGCTGCCATTTGTCAAGATGAAGCTGAAATTTCTGGCAGCAAGCATGCTCTCTTCCCCCTCCTCATAACCGGCAGCATGCTTGGTTCAAGCAAGAGATTCTCAGCTTTGTTAGGCAGCAAATGATGGTCCACCTTCAACCATGCCCAATGCATGAAAGAGGTTAGAACACTTGGAAATTACTTCAGCCAAACTAAGTTCATTTGAACAAGCAAACTTTAGGTTTTCTTCCTTTCCTTTGCTGTCCGAAACTCCATCAGAAAACTCACCCAATTCTTCCTCATTCTCACACTCTCACACTAGTTATCACTAGTAAAAATTTCTCTCATTCTCTCAAGCTTCCAACCGAAGCTCTTCTTCTTCTATCCTCAAGTTTCAGCCACAGCTCACATCTTCCATTTCCTAAGCCTTGTTCGAAGCTTATTTCTTGGTTGCAAGTTGCTAGAACAAGGCTGGAAATCTGGGGAGGAACAAGGCTACCTTCATATCATCCGTTTCTTGAGCAAGAAAAGGTAAAACACCATTTACTTCTTGAAAAAAAATTTCCTTGGCAGCTTAGCATTTTTCCATCCTTAGCTTGTTTCACTTCTTGTAGCTGAAAACCAAAGCTGCTCAGCCAACATCACTTGCTCTTCCGCCTTTTTGAAGCTGGTTGTGGGTATGGATCCTTTTAGATGCTCTTAAACTTCTAGCAACCGTTTCTTCTCTTAAGAAAATGCCATCTTGGAAAATAAAATGAACATGCATGCACCGATTGACTTAAAGTCTTGCCTTGACACATTTATATCTTTATATATTTTCTGGAAATCTGGTTAACTAAGGTAGATCACTGCTCTTGTTTTCCTTTATGCTTCCCGAAGCTTCATGATGATGGTTTCATTTCATTTACTTCATGCATGATAAGTTAATAAGGTTGGATTTTTCTTGTGCTTGTTATTGTGTAAAAATCCCTTAAATCCTTGCTGTGACCAACGTTTGAGGGCTGAAGGGCTCTTCCCTATTTCTATCCGAATCTATTCTGGTTAGAGTTAGTGGAAATTAGTTCATGCATGTGTATATTTTGACCGGTTAGACTTGGTTGAAGCTTTCATGGACTAAATACTTTAACTAGATCAAGCTTGAACCTTGCATTCTCCTTAAAACTTATTTGTCTCTATTTTCTTTGCATGAATCATTCACGGCCAGTTTTAAACTGAATATGTAATGACGTCAAACTTGATTTTTTTGAGTGGAAACTGATTTTTACAATAGGAAAGAAAATAAGGAGAAGAGAACCGGTCATGGTGGCTTCCAAACTAGAGACATTGTTAGTTGAAGTTTTGTTCAAATTTTTAAATCATGTGCCTGAGCTCTTGAGTTCTTAAATGGATGTATTAAGTGTTAATAAACTTGATTGGTATGCTGGAAATTAAAATGAACCTTAACCACGTTGCTTTAAATTGGAATTTTTCAAAATGGTGCAAAACTAGCAATTTTCCAGAAAAGCAGTTGACAAAACAGTCCAGAATAGAATGCTCATATCTCACAGTTCATAAGTCCAAATCGTGTGCCGTCAACAGCATTCAAAACTAGACTCATAGGGCTTCGATTTGGTATATCGTACGCGCCGTAGTTCATTTTCTAGACGTCATAGCAAGCAAATGAAATCGCTGAAAATCCAACTTGAAAATTCTGGAATTGAGTTCAAATTTTTAAAGGACAAGTTTGTTGGAATTTTGAACCAAAACGAGTTTTAATGTTTTCTGAAAGAAAGTTTCGTTTTCCTATTATTACAAAGCTGTACCAATTCCCAAACAAGATTTCCAACTTAATTTGTATCAAATCATGAACCTTAGGGTTTCTCATGCAAACTTTTAAAAACCCTCGATCAAGAAATTACTGTTCAAACAAACTTGATTTTTTTTCTTTTTCTCCAAAACTTGACTCGTTTAAAATGTAAAGGAATTGTACCCACACAAGACCCAAACGAGCAAATTTCAAAGTCGTAATCTTCTAAAAAGAACCTCACGAAAAATATCTTTCGACAACAAACAACCTCAAAACCCTACCGTAATTTTTCCATCTTAATACCTTCCGTTATTGAAATCTTTAAAAGATAGTTTATTTTCTTCAAACCTATTTCAAATCCTCGGAATTTCCAAGTTTTCATACTTACGTGTTTTGACCTAAAATATATATATCTTTTCAGAACTTCAATTACCAAGGTTCATATCGCCGTAATGCTATAATAATTACCCGTTAGTTATATAAAAACTACTTTCTTATTTATAACAGAAGTGAATTGGTCAAAATTGATTTTAATAATTAAAAGTTAAATTATATTTACCTCGATCGGCGGTGACCAAGTCGAGGACGTTGACATCGAAACCTTCGACACAACCTTGCCCTAGTTAAGGTGAGGGTTCCAAATTGTTGTTAAATGATTTATTTAAATGTGCCATATGTTGGAATTGTATTTGTTGTTAAATGTTACTCATTGATTGAAGCACGTAATTACTAAGTGTTATTTGCCAATTAACGTGTTAATGTTGAATAGTATATGATGCCTTGGTTGAAATATTCAAAACCATTGATCAAAAAGGAGGAGATCGTGTGTGTACTTATCGCACTGACCCTCTCATTTTACAAATGATTTAGAAATACCATAATTGTGTATGTGCCTGTTAAATGTGCATGAGTGATAAGCCTTTGCGAATGTGCCGCAATTGGCTCGGCCGGGATCCCAAACTCCAGAGGCGAGTCGGCCTAATCCGAACCGGCAAGTAGGGCTTGGTCGGGTACGTCGGCGGACCCTGGGGAATGAAATGAAAGGTTACCGAGTGTACACCACCCAATGAATGTTGGATGTCGGCCGGTGTAAGGGGTTGGAGATTGGGAAGCCAAAGAAGTGCTATTGACAACATGGAAGCAATGTATCCTTCCACAATGAATGTTATTGATGCTTTCCAATGTGATATTGAAATTCAATGTTTCATGAAATTCTTGAAGGAAAAATGCTGTTGTGAAAATTTTCCTTATATGATCGATTAAATGAAAGCATGTTTTACGAATGTGATAATTGTTATGTGTTGGGACTCTCATTAGGCTTGTGAAGCTCACCCCATATATTTTTCCCTCCCAGGATTCCAGGTTTGACTCGAGCAGAGGATTCGAGAGGTGGTTGGATTTTGTTGATTGTAACCTTACCCTTATTAAGACTAATGATGTTGAAATCCTTTTGGTTAATATTACCTAGGAATTGTGTATCCTAGATGGTTGATGTTGAATTTTAGTTTGAACCATATAACTGCATTTAGAAATATTTGAGTTGTCCAAATTGATCGATTGAGTCCTGGCGTGAGCTAGGCCGGTGGCCGCGGTTCTCAGGGTTTGCCTTGGGAGTCGTGGGGCCGCTACAAGAATATTTGCAATTAAAATTGGATTAAGAAATTAGAGGAAATTAGAAAAATTACATACGGTGAATGAATAATTTAAAACACAAGGAAGCATTAACAGAAGTTAAAAAAATATGATTGGGACAACACAGATTAACATATATGATGAGTCACATTAATTACATTTTAGGTTTTTCTTCTCTCCTCCCTTTGACGTCCTTGAACAAAACCCTAATCCTTTCATGGTGGCCTCTCCAGGCCTTGGGAGGGGGGGAGGTCAAAGAAACCTCTTGATTTTCATCTTTCTAAATCCTTTGCATCTATGTTAGCAAATTCTCCTATGGGGAATGCACCACAACCCATGTATGGTAAGACTTCATCTTACAAAGAGGAACTTGCTTTCATCATTTCAAGACAAGAATTGCAGCAAATGGTGGCTTCTTACAAGAATGCTTTAGTAGGTAAATTTTTGATGGGTGGCCATCAATAGAAGTGATTCACAGGTTTCTTGTATCGCTTGGCCTTAAAAAGGATTGTCCCGAGGGTTTGCTTGATGATAAACATGTGCTTCTTCATCCTTCCATTAAGGAGGATTTCATAAGATTATGGTTGTGACATACTTGGTACATCTAGAATCATCCAATGACTGTATCGAAATGGACAATTGATATTCATCCCAATCAGGAATCATCATTAGCGCCACTTTGGGTGTCTTTCCTAGATTTACCATTACTATTCTTTGATAAAGAGGTTTTGTGCGCCTTAGGAATCTTGATTGGGAGGCCAATGCAAATGCATGAAGTGATGACTCAATTGAAACGGCCTTCCATCACAAGAGTACTTGTGGAGTTTGTTGATCTTGGTCGATCAATCCTTGGTTTTGATGATTAAGAAGCCAAAATGATGATCAGGACTAATGATTTTATGTGAAAAATGTGTTAGAACAGATTGTTAGTCCATTTGAAAAGAAGGGAAGCATATTAAGAAGAAATGAGAGGTGTTGTTATGCATCGAACGTAAGGATTGGATGCTCAACCTTCCTGTCAGATGTTTAATAAATTTCAAACTCAAGTAGAAACTCTCTGTTTCTGTCAGATGCTCTTATTGGACATGCCTTCAAGGATTGGATGTCCAGTACAATCGGATGCTCATATAGGACACTTCTATCAGACGCCTGGTATTCCTAGCAGCTCGTATCGGACACTCGTACGCTCCTATCAGACGTTCGTTACTCCCAACATCTAGTTTTCTAATAGCTAATTTTTTAAACCATTGGAGATGCTTTTGGAGCCAATTTTCTTCATATATAAATACTCCCAAGCATGAGAAGATGCAAGACTTTTTCCTACATCATATAGGGCAAATACTTTAATTATTGTATAGTGTAGAAAGAGTTGGGTGTGTGAGCTTTCTTAAGAGGATAAGTAAAATCTTGGAAAAGGTGAGCCTGGCTTATAAGTGTTCTTCATTGTCAGGGTAAACATTCAATTATAACTTAGAAAGGGTGAACTAAAGAGAGTTGTTAAATCCATTGGCTCAACTAGAGTTGAGAAACTCAGTGTGAGCAAGAGGTGAGCCCTTCTTTGTACAAGTTGGTTTGTGTTATCGACAATTGGAAGAAGCACTTGGTTGATTCAATTCCAAGTTCGGGAGAAGTTTGGGAGTTTGTTTGGTTTGCATTCTGTCTTTCACTTTTATTTAATTCTTTTAATATTTGTTTCAGTGATTAAATTGCTCTATCCTTCATCTACTTATTGCTATTTTGCTTGTTTAAGTGTGTCATCACTTAGGTAATTTGGTTAGTTAAAATTAGGTGAAAAATTTGTTATCTTAGGTTGCTTTGGACTTACAATTGGTATCAGAAGTTGCTCTCTAGTGATCGAACTTAACTGCTTAGAATAAAGATTATAATGGCAACTAATAATTCTTTACTTTTAGAGGGCCAATCTAGTATTAGAGTACCCATGTTTAGTGGGTTATATTTTAATGTATGGAAACAAAGAATGGAAGTTCCTTGCAATCTATTCATATTGAGGATAAATTAGATAAAAAGAATAAATTCTATATTTCTTTGAATGCTTTCGATGCCAATAAATCTTGTAAAGTTAAGGGTTGTAAATCGATTATGAAAATTTGGGATAAATTTTGTGATATATATGAAGGTTGCAAGCTATTAGAGAACAAAAGAAATCATTGCTTGTTAGTAAATATGAATCTTTTAAAATGGAACCACATGAGAATGTAAATAAAATGTATTGTAGATTTAATGATATGATTAACGATCTTGCGGCACTTGGTAAAGAATATTCTATGGGTGAGAAAAATAGAACAAATTTGAACGTTTTGCCTATAGATCGGGAAAATAAGGTTAGGGCTATAGAACAAGTCAAAAATTTAAATTCTATGTTTATTGAATCCCTTGTGAACTCTCTAACCTCCTATGAATTGAAGTTAAAATCAAAAGTGCAAAGTGATAAAGAAGCAAGAATCGAAAGGGGTATTGCATGCAAGGCTTCACAAGAGGATGATAAATTGTCAAGTAAGGATAATGTAATGATATGGAGATCAATCAAATGGCATGGCATTCATAACCAAGACCTTCAAGAGACTTCTCAATGACAAGAGAAGATCTTGAAGAGGAAAACCAAACAATGATATGTGTTATGAATATGGTCAACCCGGTCTTTACAGAAATGGCTATCCAATGAAGAAGAATAAAGATGGAAGAGGATAAAATCTCAAAAGTTTCAAACTTACATGGGATGGATGCAATTTGAAAGGAGAATTGGAAGAATAAGAAGAAGAAAGGGCATAAATAGCTCTTATGGCTTTTGGAGATGATGAGGATGATAATAATGATGATGATGTTAGAGTTTTTATGATTAAGTTGCATAAAAGTTTGAAAGAATCATATGCCAAAAATAAAGAATTAAAAATTAAAAGAAAACTTTAGACTCTTTCAAGAAAATAAAAGTTTGAAAAATGAAAACGATGGTTTGAAAAAGCTCGAGATTGATTTTACTTGCAAAGATGATTTGAAAAAGAAATTGGAAGAAAGATCAAAGTTATATGAAAGAATCAAAGAATAATAAGTTGTCTTGAGAAAACGAATTGATGATTTGAATGGTTTTCTTCAAAAGGAAAAAAAAACAAATTTTACAAGAAGAAAAATAAATTTCACTTGGTGCAAATACATTCACTATTTATAGAAAGAAAAGAATTAGATTGATCAAATCTACTTTTGTGAATAATACAAGTATTATGTGCAATTTTTGTTGTCAATTTGGGCATATGAAAGATAAACGTCATGTAAAGAAGAACATAAGGTATGGTATGAGAGCTATATGGATGACTAGAAGTTCCACTAACCCTCATGGATCCAAAATTGGAAGGGTATCAAGTGCAATTTCTCTTGCTTAGGTGTTTCATGGAGAATTTGGTCCAATTGGGGGTTGATGGATGTTAAAAATGCTACTTGGATTCAATAGCATGAAAAGGTAGAAAAATGTAAAGTATGTATGGTGTAAAATTACTTAGTTGTTTGAATTTCTATCATCCTTTTTGTTACTTGTATAAAATGAAACTTGGATGATTTGATATATTTACTTGGATTTGGAATATATAAATTTTTTGAAGTTTTGTTCATGTATGTCCTATATGTAAAATTACCTTTCAAAATGCTGAGTTGGATATATAAATGGTTGATTATAGTAATTCTCAAATTTCTCTCAAATGTATTCATGATTTGCAAAAGAAAGGGGGAGTTTTGAAACTAATAATTATGTTTTAAGTAAGGGGGAGTCCAACGATTTTTCTCATGGGATTGTACAATTTTAGGGTGAGTTTGACTTGTAATTTTTTATAAGAACTTTTCCTTCATGACTTGCTTTTTTTTTGATGATGCCAAAAGGGGGAAAGTTTTTGTCTTTGTAATGCCATAAAGTGAAGGGGACTATATTTGAGTTTATTTATCCAAAGAAATCATCATTTTGTTTGTCATTATCAAAAAAGGGAGATTGTTGACCTTGGTTAATCAATCCTTGGTTTTGATGATTAACAAGTCAAAATGATAATTTGGACTAATGATAGAAATGTGTTAGAACAAATTGTTAGTCCATTTGAAAAGAAAGAAAGAAAAATAAGAAGAAATGGGAGTTGTTATTATGTATCGAATGCAATGATCAAACACTCAATCTTCCTATCGGACGTCTAGTAAATTCGAAACTCAAGTGCAAACTCTTTGTTTCTATTGGACACTTGTATCAGATGCTTCTTCAAAGATCAGACATCCAATATTATTGGACGCTCGTATTGGACACTCCTATTAGACGTTCGGTATTCCCAGCAGGTAGTATTAGACACTCATACGCTTCTATCAGATGTCTGATACTCCCAACAGCTAGTTTTCTAACAACTAATTTTTTGACCATTGTAGAAGTTTTCGGAGCTGTGAGAGCTCAAAATTTTAACGCAATTTCGTATTATTATTTAGAAAATTTCGTGTGTAATAATTGCCTCATTATTAATTGGTTTATGTGTTCATTTATTTCTCCTTATTAACTAAGTGATTGAGAGTGTTTTACATTAGTAAATGATTAACCCTTTGGGGACAGCTTTTTGTGCAAATTTGGGATGCTGGAGGCAGTAAGGACGAGCCTCTCAGCAATGTTTATGTCTTGGTTTTTATCTAGTCCCTTTTGCTCATCTGATCACATCCATGCAGCTATTCCAATGCTCATCTGCTGGTTCCTGTGGAAGGGTCGGAACCAGGCAAAATTTTCGGCGGAGGATTTCAATGCGGAAGAGGTGGTGCATTTGATTGACCGTTTCCTGTTTCCTGGATCAACTAGGGAGAGCTAAGCTATTCGACATCAACCTTTTTAAAGGGGATTTGTATTGTCCATTAGTTTCACATGTTATGCAGAAACCCAGAATGATTCGTCATATACTGGTATCTTGGCATAAACCTCCGTTGCAGGGCTATAAGCTCAATACAGATGCGAGCTATGTGGATGGGAGAGCAGCAGGTGGAGGAATTCTACGGGATCATGAAGGGAAAATGGTGTTTGCCTTTCACAAAGAATTTGGGGATATGCATGTTCTCTTGGCAGAGGCTATGGCGTTGTTGATGGGGTTGAAATTGTGTCATCAGAACAATAGGTCTCATTTGCTTGTAGAGGTGGACTCCAAGGTGTTGGTATCTTTACTGCGGTCGGACACTCTAGGCCAATGGCCCTTATGTAATATTCTTCGCCACAGTCGGGGTTTGCTCACGGTTTAGAGAGGCGGCTATGGGGCTGCAACTTTCCTGTGACAAAATTTTCATGTCAGAGGACGTGATGCCATTGTCTGTTCAAGTCTCCTTACAGGCGGATAGATTAGGTTTGCCTTGCATTTGATCTTCCTTTGTGCGAGAGTAGGTCCTCTTTGTATTTTCTGGTGAAGATGCACGAGGTTAGGTGTTGACCCCCTTGTGCTCCTTGTTTTGATCTTATCCTTAATAAAAATATATCGATTTAAAAAAAAAAACCTTTGGGGACTTAAATTAGATAGAATAAGAATTAGTAGGGAAATAGTTTGACTACTAAAATTATTTGGCTATAGTTGAAAATATTTTGATACAAAACACTTGAATTTGAACAAGTGTCATAATTTTTGCCAAATGTTAAAATTCTTGTCAAATGACCAAATTGCCCTTTTATTTTCCTAAAACTGCCATACAACCAAGGAAACAATAAAGAAAACCATTCAAACTCAATAAAACACTTCATTTTTCTTTCCTTCTTGAAGCCAAGAGAGAGAGAGCCAGAGAGAGACAGGGCCGAGAGACTTGAGAGAAAATTAGAGAGAGAGTGTGAGACTTCATCCTTGCTTCATTTTCTTCCAAAATCAAGAGAAAATCAAAGAGGGAAAGGAGATTTGAGTCCACCTTGCTCAAAATCAGCAAAAAGGAGGGGAAAATAGAGGAGAAACTTGGTGAAATTCTTGTTGAAAGCCAAAGGAAAAGGAAGGAACCAAAAACACTTGCATCGAGTTTCATTCTTGAAGGAAAAGAGGCAAATAAGTTCTAAAAACCCACTTTAAGGTTCTATATACTTGAAAATATGATTGCATGTTGAGTTTGAGCCATGAAACTTAAGTTTTGTTGAAAAAAATCTCTTGTTTTAAGTTGAATATTTTGCTGAAAATTTTCCGTCAAGTTGACCGAATGGTTTAAGACTTGTGCATGTTCATTTTTGGTGAAATTTTGCTAGAATTTGAAGCTATGACTTGTATCTTGACAATATATGAATGCATGTTGGATTGAGTGATGATTGGATGATTTTGTTGGAGAAAAACTCCATGAGCTATACGTTTGCTGAAAATTTTCTGTTTTGGAACTTGTATGAGAAAGGGTTGAAATTTCATTTTTTACTTGAGGTTTTGATGCATTACTTTCACTATAAACTCATGCTACAAGTCTAGTTCCATGTTATAAGTATTAGAGTATATTTGTGCCTATGAAATCAAGTGAAAATGATGATCTTAATCAAAAGTATTTTGCTGGAAAATTTTCTATCTAATCTACCGAGAGAAAAGAGGTTGTTTCAAGTTTATTTCCATAAAATTTTGTTGCAAAAATAACACATTTTAGCTAGTGACATCTTAATCTTAACATGCATGTGAGTTTCTCTTGTTTTTAGACTAGAAAAGTCGATGTTTTGAGAAGAAAATTGAAACAACTTTGTAGGAAAAATTAGTATGCTGGCCGAATGAGTAAGAAGAAGATTTCTTCAACTTATTTCCAAAATTTTGGTTGAAAAGTGGTCTATATTTGCTCAAGACATATTATAGCACATAAACTTGACAAGCCTGTGATTTTCAACAAACTTGAGGCAGAAATGTTGATGAGTTTTGCTAAAAAAGTTGAGGTACAAATTCTGAAAATTCTCTATGTAAATGGCCGAGAGTAAGGAGCAATTTTACAACCTTATTTCCACAATTTTGATTAGAACTTGGCAAAATTTGTACTCAATGTTTTCCCTACTCTTTTATCTTAGCATGCATGTAGTCCTTGGTTTGATTTAAGCAAGAAAAGTTTGTGATTTTGGACGAGAATTGTGACAGCCCCACTTTCTCCCAAGGCGAACCGGAGGGGTTAGCGGACCGCCTGCCCGGCTCTCGCCAGGACTCACTACAGTTCTTCAATTGATTACAATTTAAAACTCTAAAACTCTAATACATAATAATTACAATTCTAAAACTCCAAAAGCACACAGTGCTAAAGTCCACAAGCACGTCCCAGTAGCGAATCCAACCCAAGTTCTCCGCAATATAATGTACAACTCAACCAAAATTTCAACGCAGGATCTCCAAACAATAATTACATTTCCAGCTAGTCCAAATACACCAAAAGTCGAACAGTTCAAGATTATAGACAATACAAGAGATAATCCGACCAGTCATACGAAGATGGATCACTTCACATGCCTTTCTTCATCACGAGCCCTGTAGGGGGGGTAAAACAAAATATTTTTGGGGTGAGCTAAAACTCAGTGAGGTTCCGAGAAAACAAATATTTTAGAATTTCACTATTTTATCAGAGTACAAAGCATTGGAACATTCAAATCTTTGAAATCACGGGAAGACTATTTTTCACTAGAAATTTGCAAGACGAAAACAATTCACGAAATAATTCACTTCATCACACAAGCTCTTTGACAAATAACCAAGCACACTCACAGTACACTTTTCAACTAGGAGATAACAATACTGGGCGACTCGAGATCAGTGCTCACGAGGAGATTTGCTCAGATTGTCTCAACTAGGTGATCAATGCTTAATAAACATTAAATCAATTATAAAAAGGATACAGCGCTCACTTGGAGCTATTTCACTGGTCCACTTCACCTTATAACTCCTGAGCAATCCCCTTAGTTCATCGGCCATCGCCTTATCCCTCCGTGAGGTAATACTGAGTATATCAATCGGCCTGTGGTTCCAACCTACCCGACCGAGTCTGCTTCTGGCTCGAATAGGCTAGCAACCAAGGGTAGGGCCCAGTTCCGCCAAAGGCGTACAACATGCGCAAATAATGATCAGTCAAGACCAAGGAGTTTGTTTTAATATAAAGCTTTCCAACCTATCCGGCCACACTAATGGCGTACTCAAGTAGGCTTTTGACCCACCGATCGCTTAAGAAGGTGGTCTTAGATAGGCTTTCTAGCAAAAGGGTCTTGAGACCCAGTTCAGTCGATGCGATAAAGTACACATCGACCTACAAGTAGTAAACGATGCGATAAAATACACATCGGACTACAAGGGGTAAAATGCTCCTTGGTATACCACTATCAAACAATCAAGTTATCAACAAACAATCAAGGAAACAAGTAATTATTTCAACTAATAAATAATAACACTTAAACAAATAACACTCAACACTTGAACATTTAATTAATATTCAAGGACACTCAAAAGCAACATGTAAAATCAAGTAACAATCACTTCAACAATAAATTATTTTACCTGCACACATTAATTTGAAACACAATTCCTTTGGAATCAATTTCTTTTGAAACCACGAGTAAATTAGGTCATTGACCAATATGTGTGGAAACATAGTTGAAATAAATTTTAAACTAGAAATATAGTAGTAGCGAAATATTTACAAATAAGTTAACATATAGTTTGAACACTCGAAATACTAGAAAAATATTTCATTTAGAAAAAGTAGTAACGGAATATTTCATATGAAAACCAGTGAAAAGCTAGTCTAAAAATCAAGTAGAACAAGTTTGACAAGCAAGTGGAATAAGTTCGAAAACAAGCTGGAAAGCAAGTGTGAAAACAATTTTTGGAAATAAGATCGAACAATCATCTAGATATTAACAATTTAACGAACCAAGTTATTTCACACGACAAGCTACATTAAACATCAAAAGAAGTTTGTAAAGAGTTTCAAACACATTTTGAAATACTTACAAATAATTGGAAAATGTGTCATTTAAAAGATTAGTAGTAAAATGTTTCATGCATAAATAAATGGGGAAAACAAATTAGGACATGTTTGAAAACAAGTTAAAACAAGTTCAGAAACAAGATGAGAGCAAATTTGAAAACAAGTGAAGTAGTAGGTTAGTGAACCATTTCACAAGTAAAACATGAGTAGCAAGATCAAAGTAAGGTAGTAGTAAAACATTTTAGTTGAAACGAGTTGGAACACTCACCAAATTTCACACTCGTCCACATAAATCACCAATCACCATTTAACCTTCATGGCATAATTGAATCCTGAGATCAACATAATATAACAAGAATTTACCACTTCTAACTCATAACAAGTGAAAAACTTTCATTTTAAACCCTCAAGCAACTCACATTATAGTCCAACTTAATTCCCAAAATTAGTGTCCAAACTTACTAAACCTTTAGCTCAAATCAAGGGAAGGACTTCAAACATTTAGGGCAAGAGTCCAAGTATAAAATGGAGTGAAAATATTATTTTGGCAGATTTGACACCTCCCGGTGTTTTGATCAAAACCAGAGCTACGCTTATCGGATTGAGTTGAATTTTACACCATTTCGAAGTTAAGACATAGCTCTACAATTTTTGTGAAGCCATCGAAATTCACTTCATGCATTTTCGTAGTCAAAAATGGCAATTACAGAGACTTAAGAAAACTGTCGGGTTGCGTCAGGAAAGCAGGAGCAGCTTTGGGAGAAAATCCATAGCTCAATGTATAAATATCAAAATTGAGTTCCGTTAGTGGCGTTTAAAACTAGATTCATAGGGCTTTCAATGGTACAAAAATCAGACTCTAGTTCGTTGCCAATTGATACCAGAAAATCCGACAAGTTGGCTGAAACTAGAGACTGTCGGGTAAACAGGGGAGCAGAACAGTCAGGGGTATTTTGGACATTTATCATGATACAGTGCTCGGATTGCTCTGAAATTTTCTGGGTGGAAAGATAACTCAAATCCCTACAACTTTCATGTTTTGAGAAAGAACTGGTTTGGACTCTAACATGGTCAAATTCGCAGAGGAATTGAACACAAAAATCTGGAATTTAAGATCAAACAGTTGGTGTGCAATCTTACCCTACTTCATCAAACGAATTTACCAAGCAATGATATCCATCCAAAATCTGTCCTCAGCTATCCTAATACATTCTAAACATCAACCACAAGCTATGCTACAAGATTCAAGGGTTGAACAAGCTAGGTTACCTCTAAAACCTTCAAGAAGCAAAGCTGAAAATTTCAGCTTGTCAGCCAGCCAGCAGTCTTCCATGCCATCTCAAGCAAACCTTCACTAATCATCATGTAACCAGCATTTACAACTTCAATCATATATAAATCCAGTAAAACCATAAAGAAAGAGTAAGAATCAAGTGAGTTGAGTACCTCTTGTGAACCTCCAAACCAACACAACTCCACCCAAGAAACCTCCAAGTTCTTTCCTCTCTTTTCTTTCCTTTCTTTCTCCTCTTTGGCTCACGGTTTCTTCCCCTTTCTTTTCTCCTCTTGCAGCCGACTCTCCCCTCTCTTGGTCTCCTAACTTGTCTCAATTTTGTTATATGATAAGGCCTAAGAGATATTTGTGGGATTGGTCAAAGGGTTGGTCAAAAATATCAAGCCAACCCTAGCAACTTCAATGATCCTTCACCTCGGCCCCAAGTGATTTATTTCCCAGCAGTTAAGTCCACTAATGCCTAATCTCACCTACTTAAACTACTAATCACCCAAGGATTTTAATCACCTTCGCACAACTCTCACTACCTTAACCAATCAAGATCGCAAAATATAATCCAAAATTAGGGTGTTCGAGTAAATCAAAGCTTATAACACTTGAAATACCATTGGTAAAAATACGGGATGTTACAAGAATGAATGAGCATAAAACCTGAAAATTTCTCACAACTTTACACTTAAAAGTTTGGAGCTTGTTTTCATAGTTTTAAACTTTGAGTTTTGAGAGAACTTTGATGCAATATTGTTTTATACTTCCTCTTCTACACATAAGTGAAATTTGTGTTAAGTTTTGTGAATTTAAAGATGTGAAACGAGTAAGATTTTAGGGAAAATGTGGACTAGTTTGCCTAGAATAAAACTTCTATGTAAGGTAAATACTATTGTGAAAATTTAGGGTAGTTGTAATCAATGTAAAAGAGAGAAATGTCACCTTAAAAGACTTAGTTGCCAAGTTCAAGCTTTACTTAGTAAAAACTTCGAAGAAAAATTGTTGACGTATAGGATAATTAAATAACTTATGATCCTTATAACTTATCATAGGGTTTGAAGAGTCAGAAGAGAAACCCAAACCTGAAGCTTGAGTTTTGTTTTAATTGGTAAGCCTTCCTTATGTGCAAATTGTGATTGAATACCTTCAATGATTTGATTGGTAAATGATTGTTTGATTGACAATGTTTAAGTGTATATTATTGTTCCATGTGATGTGACATGAATTATTGATTGTCCATTATTGTACGTGAGTGTGTACTTTATCACACTCGACCTAATTGAAATGAGATTTCATGATCTTAAATGTTGAAATAAATGTGCATGATTGTAAGTCGAATGTGTACTTTACCACATTGGTTGAACTGGGGTCCAAAACTCATTGTCAGTCGGCTTAGACGATAGCTTTGTACAAATGATCGATATACTCGAGTATTATCACAAAGTGAGGTAATCACAAAAAATGAAATGAAATATACTATTAGGTATTGTCTCTCATTTTGGAGGGTATAATAAGCAGAATGGTTGAGTGTACAGTGACAGTGAAATGGCTCATAGAGGAAACTGATCCTTTTACTTGAAGGATTTAGTGCTTTGTAACTTGTGAATGATATATCTTGAATGAGCCCTATTTGTTAAACACATTATTTTGATTGGAACATCACCAGGCATAAGCTCATCGCCTTAGTTGTTTCCTTACAGGGGTTGAGAGCAAGGGTGACTTGGTTGAGTAACGGAAGTCTTGAAGCTTTTGTTCAAGTGAATTACTCTCTAAGTTGTATTAATAATCTAGACAAACAACTTATCTCGTCTCATTTTGATTGTACTTAAGTATGAATTGTTGTGATTGGATGGATTGAACCAAAATCTTAATTGTTAATGTCAGTTGTTGATTGAGGTAAATTAGTGAGTCCTGGCAACAGCCAAGTAGGCAGTCTGCTAAGCCCTAGGGTATGCCCTAGGAGAAGGTGGGGTTGTCATAGGAGCTAATTTTCTTCACATATAAATACCCCCAAGCATGAGAAGATGCAAGACTTTTATGTTCATTGTATACAAGCTATCAAGAATGATTTTAGGGCAAATACTTTGATTATTGTATAGCGTAGGAAGAGTTGTGTGTGTGAGATTTCTCAAGAGGAAAAGTAAAATCTTGAAGAAGGTGAGCCTCACTGATAAGTGTTCTTCATTGTTAGGGTGAGCATTCAATTGTAGTTTAGAGAGGGTTAACTAGAAAGAGCTGTAAAATCCCTTGATTCAACTAGAGTTGAGATACTTAGTGTGAGCAAGGGGTGAGCTCTTCTTTATACAAGTTGGTTTGTGTTATCAACAATTGAAAGAAACACTTGATTGATTCAACTCCAAGTTTGGAAGAAGTTTGCGAGTTTGTTTGGTTTGCATTCTTTCTTTCACTTTTATTTATTTCTTTTAATATTTATTTGAGTGGATTAAATTGCTCTATCCTTCTTCTACTTATTGCTATTTTTCTTGTTTAAGTGTGTAATCACTTGGATAATTTGGTTAGTTAAAATTAGGTGAAAATTTTATTATCTTAGGTTGTTTTGGGACCTTACAGAGTTAGATGTTATGATGCAACCAAAAACTAGGCTTTGGATAGGAGATGATAGCTATGGTTTTTGGAAAAAAATTGAGTATGAGAAGTGGCCTAACTACTGCAAATATTGTTCTAAACTTGGACATTTGGAGGCTTTGTGTTATGTTAAGAATTTTGAGTTGAAACCTGCCCTTAAATCAACTGCTCATTATGAGGATAAGGGTAAGAATATTAAGAATAATTAGCAAGATCGGGCAACAAAGCAGCAACTTCATCAGATTTATGTTCCAAGGAATTTGTCGGCTCCTTCAAGTAAAGGTACAAGTGCCAACGTTCCTCCATTGCTGGCTAATTCTTTCAATGCTTTGGAGGGTTATGTGGGCCCTTTGATGCTGGTTGATGCTTTATTCAATGGGAAAAAACAAGTGCAATTTTGTTGCTAATACGTGACAATTGATGGTGAAGCTATGAGCAAGATAAGCGAAGTTGGGATTTTGTTGTTTTCAAAGAAGAATGTGTCAAATGATATTTTGCTAATGTCAATGGAATTGGATAAATCCGCTAGGATTGGTGTTTCTATTGATTCTAATTGAGCGAGTCATAAACCAATGTTTGGAGGGCTGTTGTCAACCTTCGAGAATACAGATTGAGGAAGTGGATTCCAAGGATGAGTTGCTGTCATTTCAAGAGTAGCTTCCAGAAAGAATTCTTGAAGCAGCGACTAATATTTTTGTATTTGTATTGACTCCAAGCAATTTGTTAAAATTAGATGAAATAACTTCAGAGAATCCTCTGGAGAAATTGGCAATAACCCAAAAGAAAATATGATGTAGACATGCAAGCTACTCAAGGTTTGGGATGTGATCAAAGTCATTCCAACAGTATCAATCACTCGAGTTAGGGGTAAGAAGTTGCAAAGTTCACTTCACATGTTGGTGATGTCCGTTCGAGCTTCAACTAGTGAGCCAGTGTCATTTGGAGGAGTTGATCAAGCTCATCCGTGCATTTGTCTTCTTCAAATATTGGATGATCAAGGTTGAGTTCAAGACTAGCATGATTGTTAGTATTCTCTTTAGTTCTTTGTTTGATTTCGTAGGAATAAGTGACCAGCTTTGATAAAAGGATGTGTTGCATTAGTAAGTTGTTATTTCATTAATCCTAGTCTAGGTAGGACTAAATAATTCGGGGCTTATATCCAACAAGGCTGAGAGTTTTCCTAGTTGCATTAGGTTTACACATTGTAAAGCATATAAAAGGGCTTATCCATTATTTCTTAGTAACACAGATGAATTTTCAGCAATTCTGGTGAGAGTATTCCCTTAGTCTCTTTGAGAGTTACCCTTGAACAACTTAGATATTTCTAGGTATTCATCCTTGGCTTGTCAATCAAGAAACACACTTGATTATGACACCATTCTACCAAATCTTGTTTTGCTAGCTCGTTAAGTCACGTGTTGAGATCGTATCAAGAAGTTCGCTACTTCAAGGGTTAGATTAGGGTCAAAGGTTTCCGTTGCTCAAACTTGAATTTCATCCATTTAGATCTAGGGCTTGTTGATATCGAGTTTCGTCACACTGATAGGGTTTGTATTAGCTGGCATCAGAGTTGGTTGGTGGTTTTCAGGTTATAACTTCTAATTTTGTTGTTTGAGTCTTGTTTCTTCTTCGTTGCATCATATCTTTCTTGTTGTTGTGTTCAGTTTAGTCAAAAAAAATAAAAAAAATTAGTTTCAATTCTAGGGTTTATCCTTGTGTCACTAGGGTTTCTTGTGCTCCTTGCTACCGAATTGATTCTTGTGTGTTTAGGATCATTGGTGTCGTCTTTGAGTCTTGTTTCATTCGTTGTTGTTACTGAATTCTATTGGGTCTCATTTAAAAAAAAAAAAAAAAAGATTTTCACACCTTCCTTGTTTTAGTCCTTGGTAGATTTTCTTGTTGAGGCTAATTCTTGTATTTCGAACATTATCATAGCTGAAACTTTGAAGTCTCTTGAATTTCTGGACAAAAACCTCAAAATTCTTGGGTTCTTGGTTGTAATTTTAAGGCTTTTGAAGTTCTTGAAACAAGCCATTAGGGTTTCTTGAAATCCTGCATTCAAGTTTCCAAATCCTTAGGCAACTTGAACTCGAATTTTTGAACCCTACCTGGAAATTCCAAAATACATTTGTGGCTGATCTTGTGTCTTGAAGGCTGATTTAAAAAAAAGGAAAAAGAAGTGAAAAGAAGAAAAATACAGCTGAGGCATCATAGAGCCTGCAATTCATTCGTGCATGCAGTTTCTCTTGTTGAATTGCATTTGGTCAGCATTCATAATTCATTTGCACTTAGGAAACATTGGGGGTTATCCAATTCCTTCATAGAAAAACTAATTTCCAGCCCAAAGGATCTCATAATCACGTGAAAGGCCAGTTTCTAAAATCTGTCCAGCTCTTAGTCTTCACACTTTCCTAATTCAGTCCGCCTAGTTTCCTAATTGTAGCTGTCCTTTTATTTTCCTAAATTTTCTAGATTTGTTCAAAACTGTTCCAAACAGGGAATGGGGGTCTTTAGCTGTGTCTTCCTTATTAGTTTGAGTCATTTAGAGCTAATTTATTTCAGCTTTCGACCCGCAAATTCTCTATTGTCCAGCTTTGTTCGGTTGCTACATTTAAGTGAGTTTCTCTTGACAGTCGTTTAAACTCTTGTAGGAATTTCTAATTTCTTCAAGGGAAGTGATCAAGGGCCTTGAGAATTCATTGGTGAGAACAATTGTGTGACACAGATATTTGAGTGATACACAAGTGTGAGTGTATACACGTGAGGAGTGAGTAAGGAAAATACATTATTTTGTTACTGATGTCTTTTGCAGGTTAATTCACTGTGTCTAACAGGTGAAGGAAGTATGTGACCCACAATTGATGTCAAGCTTCTTATTGAGATGTTGGAGGGTTGATTCAAGAAAATACTTGTCCAAGTTTTGGAGCCTATTCATAATGAAGTCTATCGAACAAGGAGTTCTCCAAGCCATTCCAAGTCATCTCGTGGCAAGGCTAAGGTGGAAGAGTCCGAGAGCTCAAATAATGAGGAGGAGCTCATTAGGTGACCTAAGCCTAAGAAAAGAGATCAAGAGCACTCATCCGATGCTTTCAAAGGCATAAAAATGAAAATTATAGAATTTAAAAGAAAATCAGGTCCTGAAGCATATTTGGAGTAGGAGTCAAAGATAGAAATGATCTTCTCATGCCAAGGATACATGGAAGAGCAAAAGGTTAAGGTGGCAGTGATGAATTTTCTGAATACACGGTGGTATGATGGGATCAACTTTGCCTATTGTGACAGCCCCACTTTTCCCTAAGGCGAACCAAAGGGGTTAGCGGACTGCCTGCCTAGCTCTCGCCAGGACTCGATAACCAATATGTACCACAACTCAAAACTTACAAAACTAAATTCTTCCAAATTCATAGGTCAACCACATAGTTACATAAATTCACACCACAATTCAAACTTAAATTTCAACAGTGAATTAAGGATACAAAACCAACATCTAAACTTATCCATGATAGGGTTTACTAGTACATCATCCCTTATACAAAAGTAACAACAAAACTTATACTACTCGTACATACTTCCAACCCTGGCTCAAGCAAATCCCCCTGCTAAGGAAAACAAAAGGGAAAATAGGGTGAGCTAAAAGCTCAATGAGGTTCCAAAAGCATGCAGTCACATTAATACATAGGAGAAATCCAGTAGTCAAATATCGCGTTTAAAATATGAAATAAGGGACAAATATCACAATCAAATACAAAATACATCGAGCCTCTCGACTAGGAGATGGTGTTCATGAGGAGAACACTGCTCGAGCCTCTCAACTAGGAGATGGTGGTAGAACACTACTCGAGCCTCTCGACTAGGAGATGGTATTCACGAGGAGAACACTGCTCGAGTTAGCAAAAGTCATAAGACAATATAGTAACAGATATATTTAAAAGGATACGGGTGGCTTCCAAAAGCCAATTTCCCCGAAGCTTGATCAAATCACATCCTGTTGACTCGCCGTCAACATTTATAGCTCAGAGCCAGACCATAGATCCCCACTTATCATCAAACACCATCCATCGTTTCACCCCCTACCGGGCCCGAACACCTCAACAAATCAAATGTAGGTAATACTCAAGTATACCAGATTTTCAGATTCACATATCATATCCCGTGGCTCGTCAACTTTCCCAACCAAGCCCATGCTGGCTCGAGTCGATTGACTCACCAACTAGGTTTTGAGCTCGAAACAAATCATATTTGTCGATGGGGTATCACCCAAGCGACTCACAAATCAAATGTAGCCAAAAGCCATTTCACACGAATCCAAATATCCAAGTACAAAATTCCAAACACAAGAGATCGAGTGTGATAAAGCACGCACTCGTCTCGATCACATTAATTGGCTCATAAGCCACAAGAATACAAATCATCACATAGTTCAAGTATTTCAATATTTCATCTATCAAGTTGGTCAAGTATCAAGCATGAAACACTCACCGAGTCGAGTGAAATCTCTTCAAGTATTTGCACACAAATCCTCTTTACTTCCTCCTTCAAAGTCTATTATCAAATAAAATGGAACATATTTAAGTCCGCCTACGCAACCAAACGTGATCAAATGCATATGCTCAATGTTTCTTTTCATGTGATAAAAGTCGCATTTGGATGCACAAATCACGAAATGACCAATCCAGTTTATGAAGATGAGCAAATAAAAGTCTTAACAACATCCTAGAACCACGCATGAGTAGGTCGGGGCAGGGCAAGAAGACACGAGAATCGAAAGGAATAAAAGAAGCAATCGCGGAATTGAAATCAACGTTGGACAGGTTTGTCAAGGTTCAGTAACTTGATCATAACTGTGGCCACGCTTATCGGATTGGAGTGTACTTTATCGCGTTTCGAAGATAAGACATAGATCTACAAATTTCATGAAGAGGTCAGATATCAATTCATGCTTAATCATAGTCAAAATGGCAAATATCAGAGAAGCAAGAAAACTGTCGGAATAATTTCAGGCTAGTCGAACAGTCTCGGGAAAACAGTCATAACTCGACGTAGAAAAATCAAAATCAAGCTGCGTCAGTGGCATTTGAAACTAGGTTCATAGGGATTTCTAACGGTATAAGGCTCGGATGCTAACTCATTTTCTACAGGCAACAGTAACCTCGGGAAGTGGGCTGTTTTTCATTCCTGTTTTCTGAGAAAATTTCAGTTTAGTGGCTTTTTCTTCTATCAATCTTTTAAAGCCATTTCCCTCATTTGCCAAGGTGTTTAACCAGCTAAAACAGCAATTAACTTCATCATTGAAGCATCACAAAACATCAAGCAATTTATAAAACACTTGGCGGCTAACGAATGAAACCCAAACTCATGTTAGCAAACACAAGATTTCCTTCCATTATCTCTTCTTCCAAACATCAATAAGCACCTCAACACATCTAACCAACAACCCCCAAAGGTTTAAAGCTCATTAAAGCATATTTAAGAGAGGTTTTACCTTGCCAAAAGTGTGAGCAAAACCACCAAAAACTCCACTCCTTGCCACCAAATTTGAAGTTGAAGTAGTAGTTTAAGTGAGGAATTTATCTAAAGCTGTTTTTTTTCTACACTAAAACTGACTAACTTTAGCCTAGGGTTTGATGTTCTTGCTTGAGGGAATGGCCGGCCAAGAGGGTGAGAGAGAGAGGGAAATTTGCTTCAAAATTTTGAAATGGAAGGTTTAAATAAGATGGCTTAAGGTCAAGATGTCATGGGTGGTTGACAAGTGGCACTTTCTTGGCCAAAAATGAAATAATATCTTGCTAATTAGCATCAAACCCCTAATTAAAATATAACTCACATAAAACCACATAAGTTTCATGCATTTATCCATATAAAACATGAAAAATAAAATTCTAAATTAAACCATGCAATACACATGAAATTGAGCACTTTAGGAAAATTAATGCACTAATGACTATATGATGCACTCAAGCAAAATTCCTTCTTTTCTCCCTCTCTTTTTTTTTTCTTTTCTTTTTCCTTTTTTCCTTTTTTTTTCTTGGGTTCTCACACTCTCTCCCCCTTAAAAGAATTTCGTCCTCGAAATTCTCACTTTGACTGGTAAATAGTTCTATCGCCTTGAAATACGGGGATCATACCTTCAGGAATCGGATGTTGATCCAGAGCATAAACCCTAGCGAGGACTCGAGGTTTATTCCCACCTACAGTGGACTGGTTAGGGCTTATGTTTGGTCTTCCCGAATGTGAGGCTGCATTCCCATCACAGGGCAGATTAGGGCAGGTTGAAATTTGGTGTTCGGCACTCCCACAGTAGAAGCACTTTCTCTCCTTCCTCCAGCAACTATCTTCTGTATGGTTTGGTTTTCCGCAGTACCCATAATTTATGCGGGGAGTCGATGTAGGACCTCCCTGCGTGGCACCTCTTTGTGATCCTCTTCCACCTTGAACCCCTTCTGACGGAGCCCCTCTTGGTGTCACCGGAAATCGTCCTCCACCTGCTCCTTGGCCGAATTTAGGAGGCGGCATATTTTTGTCATCTTGTCCTTGAGTACCACTCGGCGCACCTCGTTTCCTTGCCTAAAATGTCTTAATTTGAAGTCGGGCACTCTCAACTTGTTGAGCTTTCTCAAGAACTTCACTGAAAGTATTGATTTGAGCTGCTGCCAAATCCTTTTGAATCTCAACGTTTAACCCTTGAATGAAGCCCTAATCCGTTTTGCTTTCGCCACAAGCTCGGTAAAAATTTAGAAAGTCTAGTGAATTGGGCCTCATACTCGATCACACTCTGGATACCCTGATGAAGTTTAATAAACTCATCCTCTCTCTTTTCTTGGATCAAAAAATACTTAGCGTTAAACTCTCTCATAAAGTTGGCCCGGTTCTGGTGCGCTCACATTTCCACTTTAATCGTATCACATTCCACTAGGCACGAGCTGCCCCTTCTAGTTGAAACACAGCAAAGGTAACTTGTCTTTCCTCTGTGTAGTTTAAAGCGGCAAAAGTGTCAACCATTTTTTCTATCCACCTCTCAGCTACCTCAGGGTCGGGTCCTCCAAGAAACTTTGGAGGAGAAAATTTCTGAAATCTCTCTAATGCCCTATCTTCTCCTTCCACCTGATTCCCAGGGTTCCCTTGTTGATTCCCAAGGTTTCCTTGTTGATTCCCAGGGTTTTGACCAGCTATCTGGGCTAGTAAATCAGTCATACGTTGGATGGCTGTGGCTACTTGTTCATTAGCATTGACCCTTTGTTCACGACTACCTCCTACGGCCGATTCATGTTCTCTCCCTTGATCTTGGGGTTGTCTAGGTCCACGTCCACGGCCTTGTCCCCGACGTCTGCCCTCTATTAGGTTTTACTAAGTCTAGGGTCAAAATGCACATACAAATTTAAAATGCACATTCAAAAGAAAATTGCAGCAACTTGTAAGTAAAACATAATATTATAACAAGGGATGCCACATAGTACAGTTATCATATCAAGTTCAACAGATAAGAAATTCAAATAAATCAAATCCAAATGGTATAGAATTGAAATAGGCCAAACAAGCCGATAACAAAAGTATATTAAACAAACCAACTCAGGGCGTCATGAAAGTAAACCCTAATAGGTCCAAAAGATTCTATATTTCCACCAAAATCAACTACATTCCACCACTAAAATCCAAACAGTATACTCGTACTCAAGCACCAAAACAAGAATTAAGCCATTTTATACCATGGTCGGCCGCCCAACAGTACAATTAACTCAATCCTCGTTCTCGCCTGATGTACGAACAAGATTACACACACAAATTCACATAACTAACAGAAAGCATTCACTCCCATTGCCCAGAAAAAAAATCCAAAACCCAGCGCTCAATATTTCGCTTAATAGTCAATTAATCCCAAGGTCCGGCATCCTAAACTTTAAGCCTAGGATACACTACAGAGATCTGAAGCCTAAGCTCTGATACCAACTGTGACAGCCCCACTTTCCCCTAAGGCGAACCAAAGGGGTTAGCGGACTGCCTGCCCAGCTCTCGCCAGGACTCGATAACCAATATGAACCACAACTCAAAACTTACAAAACTAAATTCTTCCAAATTCATAGGTCAACCACATAGTTACATAAAATCACACCACAATTCAAACTTAAATTTCAACAGTGAATTAAGGATACAAAACCAACATCTAAACTTATCCATGATAGGGTTTACTAGTACATCATCCCTTATACAAAAGTAACAACAAAACTTATACTACTCGTACGTACTTCCAACCCTGGCTCAAGCAAATCCTTCTGCCAAGGAAAACAAAAGGGAAAATAGGATGAGCTAAAAGCTCAATGAGGTTCCAAAAGCATGCAGTCACATTAATACATAGGAGAAATCCAGTAGTCAAATATCGCATTTAAAATATGAAATAAGGGACAAATATCACAACCAAATACAAAATACATCGAGCCTCTCGACTAGGAGATGGTGTTCATGAGGAGAACACTGCTCGAGCCTTTCAACTAGGAGATGGTGGTAGAACACTACTCGAGCCTCTCGACTAGGAGATGGTATTCACGAGGAGAACACTGCTTTCGCCGAGGTTAGCAAAAGTCATAAGACAATATAGTAACAGATATATTTAAAAGGATACAGGTGGCTTCCAAAAGCCAATTTCCCCGAAGCTTGAACAAATCACATCCTGTTGACTCTTCGTCAACATTTATAGCTCAGAGCCAGACCATAGATCCCCACTTATCATCAAACACCATCCATCGTTTCACCCCCTATCGGGCCCGAACACCTCAACAAATCAAATGTGGGTAATACTCAAGTATACCAGATTTTCAGATTCACATATCATATCCCGTGGCTCGTCAACTTTCCCAACCAAGCCCGTGCTGGCTCGAGTCGATTGACTCACCAACTAGGTTTTGAGCTCGAAACAAATCATATTTGTCGATGGGGTATCACCCAAGCGACTCACAAATCAAATGTAGCCAAAAGCCATTTCACACGAATTCAAATATCCAAGTACAAAATTCCAAACACAAGAGATCGAGTGTGATAAAGTACGCACTCGTCTCGATCACATTAATTGGCTCATAAGCCACAAGAATACAAATCATCACATAGTTCAAGTATTTCAATATTTCAGCTATCAAGTTGGTCAAGTATCAAGCGTGAAACACTCACCGAGTCGAGTGAAATCTCTTCAAGTATTTGCACCCAAATCCTCTTTACTTCCTCCTTCAAAGTCTATTATCAAATAAAATGGAGCATATTTAAGCCCGGCTACCCAACCAAACGTGATCAAATGCATATGCTCAATGTTTCTTTTCATGTGATAAAGAGTCATTATGGATGCACAAATCCGAAATGACCAATCCAGTTCTGAAGATGAGCAAATAAAAGTCTTAACAACATCCTAGAACCACGCATGAGTGGGTGGGAACGCGACAAGAAGACACGAGAATCGAAAGGAATAAAAGAAGCAATCGCGGAATTGAAATCAACGTTGGACAGGTTTGTCAAGGTTCAGTAACTTGATCATAACTATGGCCACGCTTATCGGATTGGAGTTTACTTTATCGCGTTTCGAAGATAAGACATAGCTCTACAAATTTCATGAAGAGGTCAGATATCAATTCATGCTTAATCACAGTCAAAATGGCAAATATCAGAGAAGCAAGAAAACTGTCGGAAAAATTTCAGGCTAGTCGAACAGTCTCGGGAAAACAGTCATAACTCGACGTAGAAAAATCAAAATCAAGCTGCGTCAGCGGCGTTTGAAACTAGGTTCATAGGGATTTCTAACGGTATAAGGCTCGGATGCTAACTCAATTTCTAAAGGCAACAGTAACCTCGGGAAGTGGGCTGTTTTTCATTCCTGTTTTCTGAGAAAATTTCAGTTTAGTGGCTTTTTCTTCTATCAATCTTTTAAAGCCATTTCCCTCATTTGCCAAGGTGTTTAACCAGCTAAAACAGCAATTAACTTCATCATTGAAGCATCACAAAACATCAAGCAATTTATAAAACACTTGGCGACTAGATGAAACCAAACTCATGTTAGCAAACACAAGATTTCCTTCCATTATCTCTTCTTCCAAACATCAATAAGCACCTTAACACATCTAACCAACAACCCCCAATGGTTTAAAGCTCATTAAAGCATATTTAAGAGAGGTTTTACCTTGCCAAAGTGTGAGCAAAACCACCAAAACTCCACTCCTTGCCACCAAATTTGAAGTTGAAGTAGTAGTTTAAGTGAGGAATTTACCTAAAGCTGTTTTTTTCTACACTAAAACCGACTAACTTTAGCCTAGGGTTTGATGTTCTTGCTTGAGGGAATGGCCGACCAGGGTGAGAGAGAGAGGGAAATTTGCTTCAAATTTTGAAATGGAAGGTTTAAATAAGATGGCTTAAGGTCAAGATGTCATGGGTGGTTGACAAGTGGCACTTTCTTGGCCAAAAATGAAATAATATCTTGCTAATTAGCATCAAACCCCTAATTAAAATATAACTCACATAAAACCACATAAGTTTCATGCATTTATCCATATAAAACGTGAAAAATAAAATTCTAAATTAAACCATGCAATACACATGAAATTGAGCACTTTAGGAAAATTAATGCACTAATGACTATATGATGCACTCAAGCAAAATTCCTTCTTTTCTCCCTCTCTTTTTTTTTCTTTTTTTTTTTTCCTTTTTTCCTTTTTTTTTCTTGGGTTCTCACACCTATCCCAAAGGTGAAGTACGCTTTCTGAAATCTCTACTTGGATTGAATTAAAAGGAATCATGAGGGCATGATTTGTTCCTGGTCATTATTATCGAGATTTGCACCAATGATTGCAAACACTTACTCAAGGGACTAGAAGTGTTAATGAGTATTTGAAGGACATAGAGGTCCTCATGCTTTGAGCCATGCTTTGAGCCGATGTAGAAGAAGACAAGGAAGCTACAATGGCTGGATTTCTAAATGGATTGAGACCTAAAATCGCCAAAAAGATTGAACTAGAGCATTATTTGGAGCTTCATGACTTGGCTGCCAAAGCCGAGATGGTGGAGCATCGATTCAAGAGGAGGGGTCAATCTTGACCTACTTACACATATTCCTTGAAAAATGACCATTGCTTCAAGTGTCAAGGTCAAGGCCACATTGCCAAACAATGTCCTAATCAAAAGGTAATCTGATAGAAGATATTTACTTGAAAAAGCCAAGGAAGTAAGGAAAACCTTAAGTGTTAGATAGCCCCTTCTTATACTAATGTGCAATGAAGTAGGGCTGTCCAATGAAGTAATCGATACTAACTTGCCTAGTGTTGTTGTTCCTATTTTGCAGGAGTACAAGGATGTCTTCCCCAATGAGATACCAAGAGGATTGCCTCCTATTCAAGGGATAGAATATCAAATTGACTTCAATCCAGGAGCTATAAAACTTAACTGATCAGCCTACAAGAGCAATCTGGAGGAAGCAAAGGAATTGCAATGACAAGTTGATGAGTTATTGAGCAAAGGCTAGGCGAGTGAGAGTTTGAACCCGTGCATAGTTCCAATCATTTCGGTGCCAAAGAAAGATGATTTGTGGAGAATGTGCACCAACTGTAGGGCTGTCAACCCCATCACAATAAAGTATCATCACCCTATACCTAGGTTAGATGATATGTTAGATGAATTGCATAGAGTTGTGATTTTTGTCAAAATTGACTTAAAAAGTGGGTATCATCAAATACGACTTAAAGAAGGGAATGAATGGAAAACCGCATTTAAAACTAAGTATGGATTGTATGAGTGGTTAGTTATGCCCTTTGGATTGACTAATGCACCAAGCACATTTATGAGATTAATGAACCATGTGTTATGTCCATTCCTAGGGAAATTTGCGGTTGTTTACTTTGAATATATTCTCATTTGTACCAAGTATTTAAAGGAACATTTTGATCATTTAAGGCCTATTTTAGATATAATTCAATGGGAGAAGCAATATGCTAATCTCAAGAAGTGCAATTTTTATACCGACAAGCTTGTGTTCTTAGGATTTGTCATTAGTGAGTAGGAAATGCAAATAGATGAAAGTAAAGTCAAGGCAATTCAAGATTAGTCAACCCCTAAATCAATCGGGGATGTTCGAAGTTTCCATGGACTTGTGGGTTTCTATAGGAAATTCGTGAAGGATTTTAGTGCATTGGCCACATCTCTCACTGTGGTTATCAAGAAAAATGAGAAATTCATTTGGGGAGAAGCGCAAGAAAAAGCCTTTCAATTGTTAAAACACAAACTCACACGTGCCCCGGTGTTATCTTTACCTAACTTTTCTAAGACTTTTGAGATTGAATATGATGCCTCAGGGATCAGAGTTGGTGCTATGTTGATGCAAGAGGGAAAGCTAGTCACTTTCTTCAGTGAAAAACTCAACGGGTCTGCTTTGAATTATGCTACATATGATAAGGAGCTATAGGCATTAATTTAGGCATTGAGGGTCCGCATTATTAAAGACCTAAAGTGTTTGTGATTCATATGGATCACGAGTCTCTTAAGTACTTGAAGAGCTAATAAAACCTCAACAAGGGGCATGTGTGATGGATTGCTTTTGTAGAACCCTTTCTGTATGTGATCAAATACAGGAGTGGTAAGACTAATGTAGTGGTTGATGCACTTTCGCACAGGTATTCTCTACTCACTACTAAGAATCAAATTAATTAAAGAGTTGTACCCTAATGATGTTGATTTTGGTGAGACATATGAATCGTGTAAGGTTACTGCTCAAGGTAATTATTCTCTGTTTTATGGTTATTTGTACTATCTAATCGGCTGTGTATTCCTGTAAGTTCTATTCTTGAGTTGTTGGAGAGGGAATCACATAGTGGCAGTTTAATGGGTCAATTTGGCATGACTAAGGCTCTTTCTATCTTGCAGGAGCATTTCTATTGGCCAAAGATGAGGCGTGATGTTGAGAAGTTGGTGGATTGATGCATTACTTGCAAAAAAGCTAAATCCAAGGTACGTCCTCATGGTCTTTATACTCCCTTGCCTCTATACCTACTACAGCATGGGTCAATCTTTCAACGGATTTTATCCTTGGTTTACCTAGGTATAGGCAATACGTCCTCAAGGTCTTTATACTCCCTTGCCTATACCTACTATAGCATGGGTCAATTTTTCAACGGATTTTATTCTTGGTTTACCTAGGTATAGGCAAGGGTATAGGCAATGATTCTATACTCCCTTGCCTATACCTACTACACCATGGGTCAATCTTTCAATGGGTTTTATTCTTGGCTTACCTAGGGCTCAACAGGGTAATGATTCTATATATGTTGCACTGGATCGTTTTCAAAAATGGCTCATTCATTTTTTGTCATAAGAGTGATGATGCATCTCATGTAGCAACATTTGATCTTTAAGGAAACTGTGAGATTGCATGGAATTCCTAGGACAATAGTTTCGGATGGGGATGTAAAATTCCTTAGTTACCTTTGGAAGACATTATGGTTTGGACTAAGTTTTGTGGGATACGAGTTCAAGCCATCTTGG
Organism: Gardenia jasminoides; assembly: GCA_013103745.1. Classification (NCBI taxonomy): domain Eukaryota; kingdom Viridiplantae; phylum Streptophyta; class Magnoliopsida; order Gentianales; family Rubiaceae; genus Gardenia; species Gardenia jasminoides. The sequence goes on along the minus strand of CM023103.1, from coordinate 48,051,670 downwards.
TGGGTTCGTATCAGTTTGGCTATCAGAGTTAGTTAATGGTATAAAGTATATCCTTTTCTTGTCCATTGTCTTTGTTGGTTGTGTCAAATCTGTCCATGTTCTTCTTGTTGCTACGTCTGGGGTTTCTTCTTGATTCCATTGTTGTTTGAAGTGTTTCATCCTTTCTTGTATTGTGTCGTGTGAATCTTGAGTGTTGGTCTTGTTCCATCATTTGTTGAGTAAAAAAAAAAAGGTTACTGTAGCATCACTGTAGTATTACTGTTCGTCAATACTGTAGTAGGTACTGTTTGTGACAGCCCCACCTTCCCCTAAGGCGAACCAGAGGGGTTATCGGACCGCCTGCCCAACTCTCGCCGGGACTCACTATAGTCCTCAATTAGTTATAAATTAAAACCCCAATAAATAATAATTACAATTCTAAAATTCCAAAAGTACAAAATGCTAAAATCCACAAGTATGTCCCAGTAGTAAATACAACCCAAGTTCTCCAAAATATAAATTACAACTCAACCTAAATTATGCAAGATCTGCAAATAATAAATACATTACCAATTAATCCAAATACACCAAAAGTTCAACCGTCCCAGATTACAATTAGTACAATAGATAATCCAATCAGTCACGCAAAGAAAGATCACTACATATGCTTTCCTTCGTCTCGAGCCCTGTGGGGGGGGGGAAATAAAATATTTTGGGGTGAGCTAGAAGCTCAGTGAAGTTTCGAGAAAACAAGTATTTTAGAATTTAACTGTTTTATCAGAGTACGAAAACATTGGAATATTCAAATCTTTGAAATCATATGAGAAAGTACTTTTCACTAGAAATTTGCAAGACGAAACAATTCACGAAATAATCTAATCCATCACACGACCACTTTGACAAAATAACAAGCACACTCATAGGACACTTTTCAACTAGGAGAGAACAATACTCAAGCCGCTTCGACTCGGAGATCAGTGCTCACGAGGAGACTTGCTCGAATTGGCTCTACTAGAAGAATAGTGCTTAATAAACATTAAAACAGTTATAAAAGGATACAGTGCTCACTTGGAGCTATTTCACTAATCCACTTCACCTTATAACACCTGAACAATCCCCTCAGTTCATCTGGCCATCACCTTATCCCTCTAGTAGTAATACTCGAGTATACCGTACAGTGCCCTAAATACCAACCTACCTGACCGAGTCCGCTTCTGGCTCGAATAGGCTGATAACGAAGGGGGAAAGGCCTTCTTCAGCCAATGCGGTAAAGTACACATGGCCTACAGTCATGCGCAAGTAATATACAAACAGTGGAAAAGTAGACAGTTGAACAGTTATAGACAGTTAGGTCGAGTGCAATAAAGTACACACTCGCCTAAAAACAAGTATTTAACACTTATGAAATGAAGTAACATTAAGTATTAATCACATAAGCATGTAATTCACATATCATATAAGGAATACTCACATGTAATAGCAAGTTAAATGGAAGTTAATTTCACAGTAATTATTTCACTTGTGCACATTGATAAATCAATATGTAAAACAAGCACATCACAAATAGGTTTATAAACAAGTGAATCGGTTTATAAGTATTTTGAAATACGGTTTAAAATACTCACAATTAATTGAAAACATTACATTTATAAAAGTAGTAGCAAAATACTTACAAATAAGTTAACATATAGTTTGAACACTCGAAATACTAGAAAATATTTCATTTAGAAAAAGTAGTAACGGAATATTTCATGTGAAAACCAGTGAAAAGCTAGTCTAAAAATCAAGTAGAACAAGTTTGACAAGCAAGTGGAATAAGTTTGAAAACAAATTGGAAAACAAGTGTGAAAACAATTTTGGAAATAAGATCGAACAATCATCTAGATATTAACAACTTAACGGATCAAGTTATTTCACACTGCAAACTACATTAAGCATCAAAAGAAGTTTGTAAAGAGTTTAAAACACATTTTGAAATACTTACAAATAATTGGAAAATGTGTCATTTAAACGAATAGTAGTAAAATGTTTCATGTGTAAATAAGTGGGGAAAACAAATTTGGACATGTTTGAAAAACTAGTTAAAACAAGTTTAGAAACAAGATGAGAGCAAATTTGAAAACAAGTGAAGTAGTAGGTTAGTAAACCATTTCACAAGTAATAAAATGAGTAGCAAGTTTGAGATGGCAAGATCAAAGTAAGGTAGTAAATCATTTCACAACTGAATTCTAGTAAAACATTTTAGTTGAAACGAGTTGGAACACCCACCAACCACAGCGTGCTTCCCTTGTCTGCAATAGATATCTCCATTTCAAGCCAAGTCCTAGAATCACAAGTTTCATACCAAACATTTCATCAAACACTTGATGTGCATAACCACTAGTTTCACACAAACATTTTATCAAACACTTGGTAGGCAAACTATAAAGTTTCTATCATCTCTTGGTGTTTTGATCATAACTAGAGCTATACTTATCAGATTGAGATGAATCTTATACTGTTTCGAAGCTAAGACATAGCTCTACAATTCTCATGAAGACATCTCAACCCAGTTCCCATTCTAACTAGGTCAAATTTACCAAAACAGCCCCTAGATTCTCAAGTTTACATCTCACTACGAATCTTACTGACATGCCTGATTCAATTAATCATAACTCAATGCACACAAGTCCAATTCAGGTAATTCCAATGGAATTTGAAAGCTACAATACAAGGCTACAATTCTTAAGAAGGCATCGACAACCAATTCAGTCATCTTCCCAGTCAAACTAACCAATTACAGAGGCTAATGATTAGTTTGGACAGAAACAGGGAACCAGGGGTAATTTAAGTCATTTCACATGCTATAGTGTCCTGATTCATCTGAAAATTTACAGGAAGAATCCTCACTCAATTCTCTACAACTTTTATGAAGAGGTCAGACATCGATTCATGCTTAATCAGGGTCAAAAGGGCAAATCTCAGAGAAGCAAGAAAACTGTCGGAATGGCTGCAGGCTGGTCGAACAGTCTCGGGAAAACAGTCATAACTTGACGTAGAAAAATCGAAATCAAGCTCCGTCAGTGGCGTTTAAAACTAGGTTCATAGGGATTTCTAATGGTATAAGGGTTAGGCTCTAATTAATTTTCTACAGTCAACAGTAACCTCAGAAATTTGCTGTTTTTCATTCCTGTTTTCCTGCAAAATTTCAGCTTGAGTGCATTTTGTTCTATCAATCCTTTAAAGTCATTTCCATTATTTTCCAAGGTGTTTAACAAGCTAAAACAGCAATTAACTCCATCATCAAAACATGACAAGACAACAATCAATTTATCAAATACTTGGTGACCAACAAATAAAACCCAAACCCTAGTTAGCAACCACAAGATTTCCTTCCATAATCAATCCTTCCAAACAACAATAAGTACTTCAAGACATCTAACCAACATCCCCTAAGGATTTAAAGCTCATTAAAGCATAAATAAGTGATTAGTTGCCTTGAGAGTTGAGAGAGAAAATCCACCCAAAAGCTCCAAGTTTTCCAACGAAGCTTGATGATCAAGTAGCAATCCAACCTAGGGTTTCACTTGGAGATGATTTTCTTCACTAAAATTGCTAGATTCTAGCTTAGGGTTTTGTGGTTTTTCTCCTTGAGGTGGCCGGCCAAGAGAGAGAAGAGTGGAGGGAAAATTAATTCAATTTTTTTGAAAACAAGAAGTTAAATAAGAAGACTTAAGTCAAGACTTTGTAGGTGGTTGACAAGTGGCTCAATTTAAGCCATGAATTGGAGTAAATTCTTCACATTTAGCCACTAATCCCTCAATGTAAAATATAACTACTTAATTCCCTATAAGTTTGATGTATTTGGCTACATAAAACATGTAAAATGCAATTCCAAATCAATGTCATACAATACATACAAAATAGGGTACTTAAAGGAAAATAATGCACTTAATAAAAATTTTATGCTACCAATGTTTAAAGAAAATGATTTGCACTTAAATGAATACAATGAAAGATAATTCATGAAAAATTTCGGGTTTCTCGCAAGAAATATAAGCAAATAATTCAAGAAATTTCGGGTGTATAATTCAAGAAATTCTGGGTCCTCACACTGTTCATCCATGGAAAAATTTTGTGCAGGTTGTTTTGAGTCCATGATCTTATTTTCATATTGTGTGTTTCTTGTTTCTCGAAGTTCTTGGAAAATATTCTAGGGTTCTTGCAAATCTTGAACCAGGGTTTCCAAAACTTGAAGTTCTTGAAATTCCTAAATCCAAATTTTGCATCTTATTGACTGGTTTCTTGAATTTCTTGAAATTCTTGTGAAAATATTGTGTGTTTCTTGAAGTTTAAAGGTTAGATTAAGTTGTTTCTTGAAATTCTTGGAAACTTTGCACAAATTCTTGAAGAATCTTGAGTTCTTGATTAACAAATCTTGAATTCTTGAATTCTTGAAGATTGCATCCATGGCTGTTTTGCATAAAAAAAAATATAGCTGAAACAAATTTCTTGAAATCTGGAAATTTGTCATTATTTGATCTTTAAATCCAAGAAGCTGCATCATTCTTTGTTTATTAAAATTGTCCAAGAAGAATTAGGAAACCAAAGGAAACAACTTCTTTTGTAAAGCTGTCTCTAAGTTTCCAAATCCGAATCTTATCCAAATTGGTTTCCTTTTCCTTGAATTTTCAGATTTAACTTTTCAAACTCATTAGAAACTAGATTTGGAAAATACAAGAAAGATATTTTAGTTTTAAAACAGCCCAGAAAACTTCCACAACCAGCTTTGGATTCTTCCTTGTTGGTTAGGGTTCTTCTAGTAACTTAGGAAACCTAATCCAAGTTAGTTATTCTAGTTGAGTTGGTTTTCAGAAAGTCATTTGTTGCTTAAATTTCTATCATTATTCTAGTCCACTCAAGTCTGAAATTTGTCCATCTTTCAGCGTAAATTCGTCCCTCCTTCTTGAATTAAATCCGTCCAAGAGTTCACTAAATTAGCCTTAGATTTCATAGTCAATCCATGTGTCATAGTTTCTTAATTTTGTGTCTTGTCTTGTTCAAAGTCAAATGTGTTCAAATCAGTTTCATAACTTAGTTTTTCCAGCTATAATTCACGTGTCATTGGTGTCCAAAAGCCTAGTTTTAATCGAGCTTAAAGAGCTTCCAAAATAGTCAAGGTTTCTAAGTTTTATTAGGGCTTTCCTAGTAACTTTAGGATTCATTTCTTACTCTTTAAATCTTAAATTTTCCAGCCATATTTCAGCATCTTTGAGTGTGAGGGCCGTAAACTATACCCTAAATCCTATTTGGACTTCTCATGAATGGTTTTCATAATTTGCTAGTGCATGTGCATGATCACGAAAAAAAAAACCAACAAAAAAGATTCCAAACGATAGCCCGGGAAGCTTAAGTAAGTATTTGAAATCATTTCAATAAAATTAGGGTTCAACCATACCTAAGAACAAATCATCTTGGAACCATCACCATCGTGTACACCAAAACCCTAAACGTTTCTTTCTTCTTCCAATTTCCAATCGGCTTCACTCCTAAAATTTTTAAACGACATGATAACCATTGGAACTGATTTCCTTCGGCAAATTCGAACCATTTTCACCAAACTTGAATCCACAGTTCCCTCTAAGCCAATTTTGAAATTCTCTCCAAAAATTCCAGCAAGAAACCAGCCGCCCACTCTCCCCTTTTTTCATGGCTGCCACTTGTCGAAATTGTGCTGAAAAATCTGGCAGCTTAAGCATGCCATTCTTCCCTCCAACCGGCAGCATGATGAACTTGGAGTAAGGAGATTTTCAGATTTCATTAGCCAAAGCTAATGATGCCCACCGTCCTTCATGCCCAACACATGAAAGGATTATTCCATTTGGCATTCATTTCAGCAAGTTATGCTCACTTGAGCAAGGAATTTTAGATTCCTTCTCCCCTCTCAAGGCTGTCCGAAATTTCCCCTCAGATTTTATCTTCCATCCCTTTTCCACTCACTCCAAATCAGTCACACACTTCACTTCAGAAATTTTCCCTCAAGCTCTCAACCGAGAGCTCTTCCTTCCTCCCTCCATCACTTGTCCTTTTTCTTGACCAATCAAGCCTTGCACCAAGAGTCAATCTTGGCTACAAGCTGCTGGAAACAAGCTTAAAAATCTGGAAGAGCAAAGCTAGTCATCTTCCATCTGAATCTAGGGCAAGCAAGAGGTAAACTCTATCCATTTTTGTAAACCTCCTAGATAGCTTGGAGCTCTTCCCCTTAGTTTATTTCATCTTCTTGTAGCTGGAAACCAGACTTGATTCAACCCCAAGCAGCCATTGTTCATCCGTTTCTTGATTAACAACACAGGTAAGCTGTAGCATCTTGTACAAGTTTCTTCCGCAGCCTAGTTATTCCATTCTTAGCATGTTTCTTTTCTTGTAGCTGGAAATCGGACTTCATTAGCTCAAACACACCACTTGTGCATTTGATCTTGAGACCGGTGGGAGGTAGGAATTCATTTTACACCCCCTTTAACATAAAGAAGCTGTTTTACCTTCTAAAGATATCATCTTGCTTCCTAAAACTGCCATGCATGTACTAGTGGACTTGAAATTTTGTTTGCATACACATACTTCCTTGTTATATTGCTGGAAATCTGGTGGACTGATAAGGAACATCATTCTTGATGTCCCTAAGCTGACCGAAGCTTTAAATCATAGATTTGTTCTACTTACTCCATGCATGATGATTGAATATGATCGGACCTTTTCCTTGTGTTTAGTTGTGGTTTGATAACCTTGATTTCTTGCTGTTTTGAACGGATGTGGGCAGAAGGACTTTGCCCTACTCCATCCGAAGCTCCTCTTGTTGATAACATGTTGAAGTCAACTCATGCATGTGCCATATTCCACTTGGTTGATGAGGCTTTAGTTAAAAGTTTGCATGGATAAAATGTTTTAACAAAACCAAGCTTGAGTTATTCATTTACTCGTTTGAAAGTTAAAAATTTATTTTCCTTGCATGAGACCCTCTCGGTCAGTTTAAGAGCTGGATATATATATAATGACTTAAAAATTTAGTTTATGAATGAAAAGATGATTTTGCAACAAGAAGGAAAAATAAGAGGAAGAACCGGGTCTTGGTGACTCCCTAACTTGGAAAATTGGTTGGTTGAAAAACTTGATCGATTTTGAGCTTATGCATGAATCTTTGAGTTGTTAGATGGATGTATCACGTGCTAAAAGTCCCGCTTAGCATACTAGAAATCAAACCAAACCTTTAACCACATGGCTACATGGTTGAAAATTTCACAAAGTTGCTCAAATTATATTTTTCCAAGAAATCAGTGGGCAAATCGAACTAAAATAGAATGCTTGTATCTCACTGTTTATAACTCCAAATCACGTACCGTCAGTGGCATTCAAAACTAGACCCAAAGAGTTTCATTTCAGTACATTACACGGCCCGTAACTCATTTTCTACACGCCGTGGCAAACTGATGAACATCGCTCAAAACCAAATCTGCAAAATTCTGGAAATGACAATCTTGAATGTTAATGGCCAAACTTGACCGATTTCTAAAATGATTTTGGCTTTGGTGTTTTCTGAGAAAATAAAGAGCTATGAATCTAGTCTTCAATGGTTCCAAAATCGTACAATTTGCATAAGTAAAACTTCCGATTTGAATTTTGAAAGAAACTATGGCAGATTAGCTTTGGCCATGAAGACCATAAGAACTTCATATTTTCAAAATTTGGTTGTTTGACCAAAACCCTAACTTTCACTATTTCGATTTTGGTATGTAAAATTTGTTTCAAATATGTAAAACAAAATCAAATTGTTATCAAACCAAAGCCATGAAAGTTTGTTTTGTACTACAACAAATAAATTTAAACACCGATAGTTGATTTTTCTAACCAAGCAAACCTTCTTCCCAATTTCCCAACGTAATACGCTACGTTATCCAAATCCTTTTAAACATCAACTATTGAAATTGTTCCAACCCTAATTTTGTCAATTTTTGAAACTCACGCATTTTGACCAAGACCTATATTCTCGAAATTTGAACCACCATTTTACCACCATATCGACTCATTAGTAAACTTAAATACATTCTTGTTTTCATAAAAGAAGTGAATTGGTCAAAATTGATTTAATAATTAAAAGTTGATATAGTAATTATGTACCTCAGGACCCGTCAGTAATAGAAACGAGGGCATTGAGGCAGAGGATTACGACTCACCTACTTAACCTTGACCAAACTGAGGTGAGGGTTCCTATTTGTTGCTAATTGATCCTTGTTTGCTATATGCTACTTGTTGTTGATTGATACTTGTTTATTAAATGTGATTATTGTTTGAATAAATGAAACTAGGGTTTTATGAAAAGTAAGTTATTATTATTTATCTTGACTCAAACGTGTTATGTGGTTTAGTACGTTTTGTTTTAAGAAAATAATAAAACTTGTTTTCCTTTCGAGGCTTGAGATGAAGAGGCTGGCTTTCAAGGGCCCCTCGCTCCTAAAGGCAGGTGTATACTTTATTGCACTCTCCTAAGGGGGCTCGTAGGTTGAAATTGATTGTCAGTTGTCCCTCGCCTCTAAAAAAAAACAAAAACTAAACCACTGTAATTGTGCTTGTGTGTGTGTCAACTGCGCATGACCGTACGCCGGGATCCCAAACCCCAGAGGCGAGTCGGCCTATTCCGAGCCAGCACTCGGGCTTGGTCGGGTATGTTGACGGACCCTGGGTCCTGCTTAAAGGTTACCTCAAGTGTACACCACCTCCTGCTTGTTTGGTTTTCGAGCCCGAAGTTGGGTGTAAGGGGTTGGAGAATGGGAAAAGAAAAGATTGACCAGAGTACTGCAGACTCTGTACCGACTGGCTCGATGAGCAGTGTATCCTCCTGTGATTGCTACTGTTTAAATGGCTCAATGAGCACCATGACTTTCCACCGTGATTGCTACTGTTTCTTAAACCTGTTATGTGGAAAAGAATTTACTGTTTCACAACTTTCCTTAAATGGAAATTTACCATATTTGAAACTGGTCCTATACGGACATTACTGTTTTCAAAAGCTTGTTATGCCTATGTGCTTAGTTGTTATGTGTTTGGGACTCTCACTGGGCTTAGAAGCTCACCCCATATATTTTTTCCCTTCCCAGGATTCCAGGTATTAAGTTGAGTGCTGAAGGAAGTACAAGCCAGTTGAATCTTTTGAGTGATTGATGTAATTTTGTATCTATTATGATGTTGATGAATGTTTGAAATTTCCTTTAAATTATTGTGGTAAGGGTCTGTGGATCGAACCCTGATGGATGTTAGGTTGTAAGTTATGTTGATCTATTTTTAAGGTTATATCCTGTTTAACAAACCCTAGTTGAATTGATTGATTGACTGAGTCCTGCCGAGAGTTGGGCCGATGGCCGCGAGTCCAAGGGTTCGGCTTGGGAAACGTGGGGCCACCACATTAAGTCTTCAAAATCAGTCCATATTCAAGTCTAATCTCAACCTTAAGTGAACCAATCTTGTATACATCACTTCCTTGTGCAATATTGGCTATAAGTCATTGAATCTCTTGAGAAATTTCTGATTTTTCAAGTGAGGATATCAGTGACTTAGAGAGTTTCTTGGTGAGATTATTAAAGTCTTTTAAACACTTGAGTGATACACGAGAGTGAGTGAAACACGTAAGGGAATGAGTGAGATAATTTTCATTGCTAATAACCATTTTTGTAGGTTAAAATGGATTTTCAACAAGTTGATTTTAGTCTCATAATGGAGTTCTTGAAGGCATTAAAGCAAGTAGTAAAAGAAGCTTTTGAGCCTCTTCAAAACAATTTGACCAAATGGTGAATAAGGATGTTAAGAGAAGGCAGTTCTATACAATCTAGTAGTGATTTTCATGCACTCAAAGAAGAGATGGATCATTTTCATGCTTAAGAAGTGTACAAAAGATATAGATGCGCTCATAAAGACTCAAGAATGGACGTGTCATGCATCTTGACAAAATCAAACCAAGCATTGTGAGCAAAAGGAAGAAAGACCATCTAGAAAGAGTAAGGAGCACAATTCATCAATTTTTTCCAAGTCTAAGTGTGACAGCCCCACTTTCCCCTAAGGAGAACCAGAGGGGTTAGCGGACCGCCTGCCCAACTCTTGCTGGGACTCACTACAGATCCTCAATCATATTACAGATCTCAAATAATGACAATGCAAGATCTTCAAATAATAATTACATTTTCAACTAATCCAAATACACCAAAAGTCCAACTGTCCAATATTACAAATACTACAAGAGATAATCCGGCTAGTCATACTAAGAAAGATCACTTCCTGCTTTCCTTCATCTCGAGCCCTGTGGGGGGGGAAAATAAAATATTTTGGGTCAGCTAAAGCTCAGTGAGGTTCTGAGAAAACAAGTATTTTAGAATTTAACTGTTTTATCAGAGCACGAAAACATTGGAATATTCAAATCTTTGAAATCACGTGAGAAAGTACTTTTCACTAGAAATTTGCAAGACGAAAACAATTCACGAAATAATTTAATTCATCACACGAGCACTTTGACAAATAATCAAGCACACTCACAGGACACTCGGGCCGCTACGACTCGGAGATCAGTGCTCACGAGGAGACTTGCTTGGATTGTTTCAACTAGGAAAACAGTGCTTAATAAACATTAAAACAGTTATAAAAGGATACAGTGCTCACTTGGAGCTATTTCACTAGTCCACTTCACCTTATAACTCCTGAACAATCCCCTCAGTTCATCTGGCCATCACCTTATCCCTCCAGTAGTGATACTCGAGTATACCGTACAGTGCCCTAAGTACCAACCTACCCGACCGAGTCCGCTTCTGGCTCGAATAGGCTGATAACGAAGGGGGAAAGGCCTTGTTCAGCCAATGTGGTAAAGTACACATGGCCTACAGTCATGTGCAAGTAATATACAAACAGTGGAGAAGTAAACAGTTGAACAGTTATAGACAGTTATGTCGAGTGCGATAAAGTACACACTCGCCTAAAAACAGGTATTTAACACTTATGAAATCAAGTAACATCAAGTATTAATCACATAAGCATGTAATGCACATATCATATAAGGAATACTCACATGTAATAGCAAGTTAAATGGAAGTTAATTTCACAGTAATTATTTCACTTGTGCACATTGATAAATCAATATGTAAAACAAGCACATCACAAATAGGTTTATAAACAAGTGAATCGGTTTATAAGTATTTTGAAATACGGTTTAAAATACTCACAATTAATTGAAAACATTTACATTTATAAAGAGTAGTAGCAAAATAGTTACAAATCAGTTAACATATAGTTTGAACACTCGAAATACTAGAAAAATATTTCATTTAGAAAAAGTAGTAACGGAATATTTCATGTGAAAACAGTGAAAAGCTAGTCTAAAAATCAAGTAGAACAAGTTTGACAAGCAAGTGGAATAAGTTCGAAAACAAGTTGGAAAACAAGTGTGAAAACAATTTTGAAAATATGATCGAACAATCATCTAGATATTAACAACTTAACGGATCAAGTTATTTCACACGGCAAACTACATTAAGCATCAAAAGAAGTTTGTAAAGAGTTTAAAACACATTTTGAAATACTTACAAATAATTGGAAAATGTGTCATTTAAAGGAATAGTAGTAAAATGTTTCATGTGTACATGAGTGGGGAAAACAAATTTGGACATGTTTGAAAAACTAGTTAAAACAAGTTTAGAAACAAGATGAGAGCAAATTTGAAAACAAGTGAAGTAGTAGGTTAGTAAACCATTTCACAAGTAATAAAATGAGTAGCAAGTTTGAGATGGCAAGATCAAAGTAAGGTAGTAAATCATTTCACAATTGAATTCTAGTAAAACATTTTAGTTGAAACGAGTTGGAACACCCACCAACCACAGCGTGCTTCCCTTGTCTGCAATAGATATCTTCATTTCAAGCCAAGTCCTAGAATCACAAGTTTCATACCAAACATTTCATCAAACACTTGATGTGCATAACCACTAGTTTCACACAAACATTTTATCAAACACTTGGTAGGCAAACTATCAAGTTTCTATCATCTCTTGGTGTTTTGATCATAACTAGAGCTATGCTTATTGGATTGAGATGAATATTATACCGTTTCGAAGCTAAGACATAGCTCTACAATTCTCATGAGGCATCTCAACCCAGTTCCCATTCCAACTAGGTCAAATTTACCAAAACAGCCCCCAGATTCTCAAGTTTACATCTCACTATGAATCTTACTGACATGCCTGATTCAATTAATCATAATAACTCAACGCACACAAGACCAATTCAGGTAATTCCAACGGAATTTGAAAGCTACAATACAAGGCTACAATTCTTAAGAAGGCATCGACAACCAATTCAGTCATCTTCCCAGTCAAACTAACCAATTATAGAGGCTAATTATCAGTTTGGACAGAAACAGGGTACCAGGGGTAATTTAGTCATTTCACATGATACAGTGCTCTGATTCATCTGAAAATTTACAGACAGAATCCTCACTCAATTCTCTACAATTTTGATGCTTTAGGCTAAGGCTAATTCAGCTCCCAACATCTTCGAATATACTAATCAAATTCGGACAGAAAACGGACAGAAATTCTTGGCTGAAATTTTGAGAAGCAAAACACCAAATCCAATCCATCTAATCATCCCCAAACACCTTAAACTTAACTATCATGCATCCTTTTTGAATTTAAAAATAACTAAAGCAAAGTTAAGTGACTAATTACCTTGAGAGTTGAGAGAGAAAACCACCCAAAAAGCTCCATTCTTCCAACCAAGTTTGATTATCAAGCAACAATCTAAGCTAGGGTTTCACTTGAACATGTTTTTCCTCACCTAAAATTGCTAGAATCAAGCTTAGGGTTTAGTGTTTTCTTGCTTATGGAGTTCGGCGAAGAGGAGAGAGAAGGGAGGGAGTTTTTGGTTCAAAATTTTGAAAATGAGAGGTTAAATAGAAAGGCTTAAGTCAAGACTTGTTGGATGGTTGACAAGTGGAAATGTCTTGGCCATGAATTGGGTTAAAATTCTATGCAATTAGCTTCTAATCCCTCAATTATAATGTATCCTACTTAATGCCACATAAATTTTATGCAATTTGCTGCATGAAACATGTAAAATGAAATTCCAAATTAATGTCATGCTATGTATGCAAAATAAAGTACTTAAAGGTAAATAATGCACTTAAATGAAAATTTTATGTTACCAATGTTTAAAGAAAATTAGTTGCACTTAAATGAATACAATGAAAGATAATTCATGAAAAATTTAGGGTTTCTCGCAAGAAATATAAGCAAATAATTCAAGAAATTTCGGGTGTATAATTCAAGAAATTCTGGGTCCTCACACTAAGTCTAGGTATGAGCCACATGAGGAGGAGGAATCACAGTGGGAGACTTATCAATATCTTCTACATGAAAAGCAATTGAAGGAGAAAGTAGGAAGCAATATTCAAGAATCTCCCAAAGAAGAGCTTGGGGAGGTCATTGTTCATGAAGATCAACCTAAGCTCATTCAAAGTGAAGTTGAACTAGAAAAAATCATCATTGAAGCTGAGGAATGGGAGAAAGTGGTTGGTAGTGAAATGCAAAATAATTGAGTGAGTTTGATTCAAGAATGAGGGGAAAGAGCATGTACTTATAACTAACCATCATTGCTTTGTTCTGTCTAGTGTTTTTGTTTATAGGCTTACAAGGTTGATAAAATGCTGAATCATAAAGTTGCTCATGTTGGTGCTATAAAGATCAATTCGCTTGTGGAACTTGAAACTAATCGATGGCCATTTGGGTTGAGTAAACCTGGTAACTTTGTTGTTAATCAATTTGCCATGAATGAGGCAAATTTCTTTCCTAAATCTCTTAGTTATCATGGTGAAATTGCAGATCTTAAATTGCCTATAAAGGTATGGATTCTTTCTAGTGAGTCTTTATGCATTCTAAGAAATATGTTTCTTGATTCATTGCCATATAGTGAAGTGCTTGAATTAATTGGCATTATTTGTAAAGTGATCTATATGTGTAATCATCTTGAGTCCATTACATTTGTATTTATTTCTCATACTGATAGTGTTATTCGTTTGCATTCGCCTAATCATTCTAGTTTGTCTTTGTGTTGTTTTAAGAGTCCTAGTAGCTCAAAAATGTGTCATCTAAGTGAGAGTCTAGTGTTGAGTCCTTGTAAATTGTTTATTTTCATTAAGTCGTGTATTCATTGTGCTAGTGTTTGTGATGGTTGTTCATTTAGTGAAGTTGCATTGTTTGGCATAATTAACTTTTGAGCCAATATTCTTGGTTAATTTCCAGGTTATGTCAAAGGGAATTCCATGACGCATGAAAGCCAAATATTTCTGTCATGTTATCAACTTGATGAATTTGATATTTCTAAGTGTTTATACATTATTCATTCCTCATTTTTTGTGTTTGATCCAAGAATCGAGTCGAGGTCGAAGCTTTTCCAAGAGGAGGGGAATGATGCAATACGGAATTCAAGTTCAAGATCAAGAATTGATGTCTCTTTATCAAGTTTGAATGATGATGAAGTTGGAGTTCACAAGTTAACCAAACTGAATGAAGAGTTTAAATGCATCACAACTTTTATTATCAAGGTGTTTAAGTGGAAGGCTGTGAAAGCCAAACCCCTTGATGAAACTTGGATCGAATATGGTTTCAACTCCAATATTGGGCCGACTTGGTAGCTGACATTTGGATTATTGTTCCAATCCTTTAAGGCATTGTTTAGTGTCCTTTTGATGAATAAAGTTGGCTGGCTTTGAAGCTTGAGTTGAGTTGACTAATTTATTCAAGACTAGCTTAAGTCAACTCAAATTTTAGCTTTCTCGTTAAGGTATTTGTTTAAGTTGTTTTCTAGCTTTGTTATTTGATTAATTATTGTCAATTAGGAAGTAGTTTGAGTCTTTTTTAGCAAGCCAATAAGTGGCTGGTCATGTGACTAGTAAAATTGAATTAAGTTTCCTAATTTAGCTAGGAATTGAGTCATTTATCCCTTATCCAAGTAATTTAGGGTTTTGAAGCTTGTAAAGGCTATAAATAGCCGTAACATCTTCAAACATTTCTATCAAGCAATAACACCTTTGAAATTCCTAGCAAATACACTTGTGAGTGTGTGAGCAACTTCTCTTTTCTAAGAGATTTAACTTGAATACTTGAGAGGGTTTGTGAGGGTCTCAAAATTTATTATTTTAAATATTGTTATTATTATCATTAATCGTTTGATTATTTTTAATGTCGTACTCAAACATATTTTTCAGAAGATTTAAATGAAAATTTGTTTTATTTTTAGGTAACCCGATTTTATTTCACACCTATTTCCTCGTTGATTTTCAACATCCCATTTACCTTTTTAAAATTTGCCCTTTTAGCATCAATTAGAGAGAAAATGAGAAAACACATTTTTCGAGGTAAAAATTTGGACCGTGAGTGAAGTAGCGATGGAGAGTAAGGATGATCACTCATAGGTTATGAATACAATCAAATGACTAGCAGTGAATCATTATAGATAACCATGATTAGGTTTTTTTTGAAGCCTTAGTCAAAGTTGGATAATTTTCCTTAAAACTAGGTATTTAGTCTAGTCATTGTTTCTTCCATTTAATTCACTCCAATTCACTTCAATTTTTCTCTTCTTTTCTCCCTCTTAGCCAAGATTACCCTTCAATTTTCAGCCAAGAGAGATAATTTTATTTCTCTCCAAATTGCTAGCAAACTCACTATTCTAAGTTGGACTTTCGTTCCTTAAATTGGGGCTTTAAGTCTTGTCTTGGTTTCTTTCATTTAATTCACTTAATTACTCTCACAACATCACAACCTCACCACTCTCTTTCCTTTCTTTTGGTCGAAGACTCCCTCCCTCTCTTCCCCTAGAAGCTTCATCTTCTTCTTCTTCTTCCATTTCTCTCCAAAATTCTCCACAACTTTGCTATCATCTTGGCTCAAGCTCAAAGCTTTAGTGAAGAACCTTGTGGAGGGAAGATCTTGGTGGTTAAGGCTAAGACTCTTGGTGTTTTGCTAGCTACTTGGTGAAGGTAATCCCTTAAAGTTTTCATCTTTGTTCCATCTTTTAAATTTCCAAGCATGAAACTAGGTTTGGGTTGTTGAAGGGTTGCTAGAACCTTGACATTAGGTAGTAGATTTGAGGATCTTTCTATTGCTTTCTTGTTTTCTTGACATGATATTAGGTAGAGGCCTTGAGGGATTTATGAGCTTTGTGTATATATGTGATATATCATGCTTTAATATAGATTTTTAGCTTGTTGATGAGTGCAATATATCTCTTGGATGATGATGAACTTGTGTGTTAAAGTAGAAAGAATGGCAAAAGAAAATTCTGTTTTGAAGCCTTGATGTTGGCTGAAAATTTCTAGGCAAATTTCAGATTTTGGAGCTCTTACTTGAGCCCAAAGATTTGCCAAAATAATGGTCTTTAAGTGTATTTGGATTGATTAAACAAGTTAGCTTTTCAAAAAAAAGGAAAAGAGTGATCTTTGCAAAAGTTAAAGCTGAAAATTACCTTCTGGAACAAGGATCCAGTTTTGACAAAATCAGTGTATCTTGGTGTACACAACTCCAAATTGAGCCTCGTTTGTTGCGTTTGAAACTAGATTCATGGAACTATAAACCGTGTAAATTTCAGGGGTTGATTCTTTTTCTATGATATTTGGTGAATTTTCAAACTTCTCTGGAAAACAGGATTTTTCTGCCCTGTTTTTCACTGTAGTAGTATTTTAAACGAAAAAACTGGGTAGTTTCTGTCTGGAATCTCATCAAGGTGTCTTCTACAAAGTTTTAGAACTTTAAATGAAGTTTCCAACGGTACCAACCTTGCAAATTTTGGACTTATGGAATTCAAGTTACGATTTTCCAAAGAATTCTATGAAAACTTAAAGTTTCTTGAATACTTTCTTTCTTGGTTTAATTTTGGTCCAAATGATATACCTAGATGTTATACTATGCGTTTAGGTTGTTTTGCACTTGGAATTTCAGATTTTGGATGTGGTTTAGTTGAGATTTCGGTTGGCAGAAAAACTGTTTTAACAGTTTTTAAGAAGATTTTCGAACTATTTTGTGTAATTTTAAAGACTATGCTCACTGATTTTTCTAAAAAACTGATTTGGAACCTATTCTATACCCTATTGTGATTTCATGTATTGAATTTGGAAATTTTTGGATTAGTTTATCGGTGTTTACCTCACCTCCCTTTCTTAACTTAAACAGTGAAAAGTTAGTGGATTAAGTACGTTACTTGGTTGGTTGTCTACCCAAATTAGAATTTGTGTTTAAATAAAGCTTTCTACAATATTTTGCACTCAAGTTGACTACTTTTCACTCGAGGATAGTTTGGAAAAATTTGGGGAAAAAGTAAAGTTTCTTGAATAATTTCTTTCTTGATCCAGATTTGGCAAATGAGTTAGAAAACTTATTTCCGTTGTTCTTTTAATTATTTTAGGGAGTGGTGCTGATTTGCAATTTGAGCAAAAATTGGACACTGAGCCCTACTTTGTCGGTGAGTTTCCAATGCATGTTATTTGCTTTAATTAAATGCTTTGTGTGAATGTGTTATGCACTTGTTTTCTTGGAAATGAGATTGTTGAACCACTCACTTAGGGAGGGTATACTTTATTGCTCTCTTTTAAGTAGAGTTGGTGACATAATTGTTCTTGCATGTGTTAATACTTGTGGAGAAAGTGTTTATAAAACTACTCTTGGCTGCATCCCTTGAGTAGTTAAGTGTTAAGTGTTTTGGATTGCGGACTCAGTAGGGGAAAGTTGGTGGAAGGAGATGGTTGTAAAGAGTCGTCTAATTGGATTGGAAATTCGATGGAGTGTCGACTACGTGAAACGATCGTGCATTGTGGACCTGAGCTCCTGAGAGCTACTACATCCTACTTGTGTGTTATGTGTTTCCTTTACTTGATTTAAAATGTCATTTATCCTGCTTTATGCCTGTGCATGTTCTTTTGGAAATTCACGAGCTTCTAACTCACCCCGTTCCCATTTTGTCTTTCCTTAACAGGTGACGAGAATCTAGAGACCTGGATAGGTCTAGTATCTGCTTTTGGCTTTTGTCCCGAGTTTAGAAGTTTGAATTGTATTTTCTTATGGTTTTGTAAATTTCGACTCGTGGGAATGTATTAGGCTATGGTTTGGAGCTTTAGGTGCTTTTGAGTTAACGTTTGTACTCTAAGTTTAAATGTCATTTTACTGCTTCCATTCTCTCTTCTAATGTGGATTTTAGATTTACCCTTTAGTGTTAGTATTTTCGAATGCTTGAATCCTGGCGAGAGTTAGGTAGGTAGCCCGCCAACCCTTTGGTTAGCCTTAGGGGGAAGTGGGGCTGTCACAGGGTTCTTGAGTGTTCATCGACTTATCAATGAAGAATTGCACTTGGTTGTAGCATCTTCTACCTAAAAACTCTGGTTCGCTAATCTATTAAATTATGGGTTGAGATTCATCTTAATTCATAACTTCATGGTTTAGAAAGGTCAAGGGTTATCCTACAACCTTCAACTTGATTCTTCATTTAGATCCGGAACTTTGTAGGATATGAGTTCAAACCATCTTGGTGGGTTTGTATCAACCTCAAATCAAGCTTCGAATTCAGGCTGATTTTATTCATTCAAAAGGGACATGAAGCAATGCCTTAAGGATTGAAACAATGACTAAACATCAACTAGCAAGTTGGCCCAATATTGGAGTCAAAATCATATTCGAAGCAAGCTTCATCAACGGGTTTAACTTTCACATCCTTCCACTTAAACACCTTCATAATAATAGTTTTGATGCATTTAAACTCTTTATCCATATTGTTTAACTTGTGGACTCCAACTTCATCATCATTCGAGCTTGACAAAGAGACATCAATTCTTAATCTTTGACTTGAATTCTAAATTACATCATTCCCCTCCTCTTGGAAAAGATTCAACCTTGAATCGATTCTTGAATCAAACAAAAAAAAAAGGAATGAATAATGTATAAACACTTAGAAACATCAAATTCACCAAGTTGATGCAAAGAAGAAAACTTATGGACACCACACACCATCCGAAGTCCTTCAACATGTCCTAACACTAAAATAAAAAATACTAGGCAAAGTAAGTAGGCATTAACAAAATCAATGGACTTGAAATTGGAACATAAAGAACTCAAAACTAAACTCACACAACTAGATGAACACATTTTCGAGCTACTAAGACTCTTAAAATAACACAAAAACAAACTAGAATGATAAGGAGAACACAAACAAATAACTGAATCAGTATGAGAAATAAATACAAATGTAATGGACTCAATAGGCAATTTAAGATCTGCAATTCTGCCATGATAACTAAGAGATTTAGGAAAGAAATTTACCTCATTCAAGGAAATTTGATTAAAAACAAAGTTACCAAGTTTACTCAACCCAGTTGGCCATCGATTAGCATCAAGTTTCATAAGCAAATTGAGTCTTATAGCACCAATGTGAGCAGCTTTATGAATCAGCACTTTATTGGTCTTATAAACCTATAAAATATCAACAAAAAAAATAGGCACAACAAAGTAAGGATGGTTAGTTATAAGTACAAGCTATTTTCCCTCATTCTTTACAACTTACTCACTCTCACTCATTCTAACACTCAAGTTCAACTCATTTTCTTTCTCAATTAACTCACTCAACTCTTTTGAGTTCTAACTTGCTTTTTCTTCTCGAATTTTTGCCTCAAATTTTACCGCATGATCACTCTCAAGTTTTACCTCTTTACTCACACTCTCATTTTGATCTCACATTCAACTACATCATCCTATTCCTCAGCTTCAATTATGATTTCTTTTAGTTCAACTTCAGTTTGAATGAGCTTAGGTTGATCTTCATGAGCAATGACCTCCACAAGCTCTCCTTTAAGAGATTCTTGAATATTGCTTCAAACTTGCTCCTTTAGTCCCTTTCATGTAGAAGACGTTGATAAGTCTCCTACCATGATTCCTTGTCATGTAGCTCATTCCTAGACTTAGACTCAGAAGAAATTGATGTTGCTCCTAACATTGTCTAGATAGTCTTTCTTTCTTTTGCTCACAATGCTTGGTTTGACTATGCCTAGATGCATGACACGACCACTTTTGATCTTCTTCACAAGCGTGTCTATATCTTTTGTACATTTTCTTAGCACTAAAATGATCCATCTCTTCTTTGAGTGTATGAAAATGATAGCTAGATCGCATGGAACCCCTCCATCCTTATTCACCATTCGATCAAGTCATCTTTCGAGAGGTTCAAAAACTTTGTTTACCACTTGCTTTAATTCTTCCTTCAAGGACTCCATCATGAGACTAAATTCAACTTGTTGGGATGCCATTTAACCTGCACAAACAGTTAGTAACAATGAAAATTACCTCACTCACTCCCTTATGTGTTTCACTCACTCTCGTATATCATTCAAGTATTGAAAACACTCTAATAATCTCACCAAGAAACTCTCTAACCTGTTGATCTCGCATTTGAAGAAATCAGAAATTTCTCAAGAGGTTCAATGACTTATGTCCAATATTGCACAAGGAAGTGATGTATATGAATTTAGTTCACATTGAGCTAAGATTAGACTTGAATATGGACTGATTTTAAAGACTCAAAGATGCTGAAAAGATGGTTGGAAAATTTCAAATTCAAAGTGTAGGTCCCCAAGGCAACCTAAGAGGGGGTAAATTAGGTTGATTAAAATTTTTAAACTTGATGTATAGCAATAATTGCACAATTTGAATTTATTAAGTTTTCTTGGTGATTTAACACTTGAATGAAGAATATGAAGATCACAACAAGTAGAGGATCACAATTAAAGTGCAAATAAAAGAATAAATAAGAAGGTTGGAAACAAATGGACTACCAAGTTGAACTCAACTTGAAATCCAATACCTCAATGTAATGCTACTTCAATTTGATGAAGTTACACCAAGATGTACAAGGAATGACCACCCCTTGCTTGCCTCAATATCTTATTGATCAAGCCAAGTGGTTTTACAATAGCTTTGCAAACCTTCACTATGTTACACACTTGAGACTTCACTCATAATTAAAAAGAAATAAATGATCACAAGTTCACTTTCACTTCAAGTATAAAGAAAGACACAAATTCTTGCTCAATTTGCTCTTGAAAACGTGTAAGAAGTGGTTGTCAAAAGTTCTTAACACCTTCTGCAATTATGGTATTTATAGAGCACTAAAATAACCACCATAACTCCTCTAATGGCTCCTCTAACGGTCTTGAATTAAATGCTAAAAAAACTAACCGTTAGAGGTTTCGGACGTCCGAAACCCTGTTCTGCGTCCGACGGACGTCCGAAACCATCATCGGACAGTTTGGTGAAATTTTGTGTCGTCAACTGTTGGACATCCGAACCAACTGTTTGACAGAACTAGTAGTCAACTTAAATTTCCTCTCAGTGTGTCGGACGCCCGAAACTTAGGTTCTTCGTCCGAGAATATCGTCTGAAAGTGTTGTTGTAAACTATCAAACATTTGAAGAGACCATCCGACAGAACCAATGGCCATCCAACTTTCCATTCCAACCTGTCAGATGTCTGAACCCCTATCTTGTGTCTGAAAGCATCGTCTGACACTTGATATTGATATTTTAGGTTGAAAAACCCGTCTTTTTCCAATTAAGCTCAAAAGATCATTAGTGAAAATCATCATTTTGGTTTGTTAATCATCAAAAAACCAACAATCTCCCCCTTTGATGATGATAAACCAAGTGATGATTTTGGTAGAAATGAAAGCATAAAATGCATAAATATTTATCCAAACTTTTTCCATACTCTTTTAACAAGGACATTAGAGTTCAATGCATAATAGTATTGTTCAAAACTCAAACTCACCCTTACTCACAAAACTCCCCCTTACTATTAGCCTCACTTTTCTCCCCCTTCTGTCATTAATCAAAATAATAAATAATCCAATAAATATGAGAAATTGAACACAGAATTTGGCATCCAATAAACATAAAATAAAGTCAATAAACATAATTTTGGTCAACAAAAGGCCAATGAACATAGGTTCAGTCAACAAAGGCCAAGGCCAATCAAAAAACAATCAAGGCCAATGAGTATTTTGGCTCAACAAAACAACTGAGATCATCAAGACTAGCAAAAGAAGCCAATAAGCAAGGCACATACAAAAATGATGTTGGCCTAGGAAGTGTCTAAGTGCATGGTCCTAATGGATGCCTAGATGAAGCTAAAATTGAGGACGAGATGAGCCACGACTCTTTCTAACAAGTCTATAACCCTCTGAATTTTCCTCTGAATCAGTTTCGAGTTGTTGAGGAGGAATGTGGACTTTGGAAGCACCAAGATCTTGAGACTTGTCTTGGTGATGTTCTTGTTCTTGAAATTGCTCTTGTACTTAGCCTTCATGTGCTTGTTCCTCTTGTGCTTGATCTTCTTGTGTAGTTTTCTCTTGTGCTTGAGAAGGTAAGAGTGTCTCCTTTAATTTGAGAAAGACTTCCTGTTGTTGGAGTCATTAACATCTGAAAGCCTTGTTCTATAAGGATGTGTCTTTGTTTGAGTTCATGGAGAAGGTTAAGAACTGGATTGGAGGAAGATGTAGGTTGGGAAGATAGTGGAGTGGAGAAATCAATTCTAGGGCATTTAAATTGAGGAGTAACAGGGATAAGTGGAGTAGAAATTGGATCATGAACTTGTTTAGTACGAGTTTCCAAAGCAGTTTTTTTGTACACCCACTCATCACCAGCAAAACAAATCTTTTTCTTTTTAAAATAGGTTTTGGTGAAAAATAGTTTGGATTTTCAGTAGTTGGTGCACCAATCAGGGAAATTTTAAAGTGATTAAAAATTGAAGTCAAGAATTTGCCATAGGGAATTTTCCTACGACTATCAGACTTCACTTTGTTCATGAATCGACGCATTACAAAATCGAAATGAACCCTGATATTTTCCATAAAACAATAAATAGATAAAGTTCCATTTTGTTTGTAGTGGTATGATGACCAGAAGTGGGAACTAAAAGATTTCCAATCATAACCCAAAGAATTTGTTGCAAAGGAATCAACTCATTCAAATCAGTTTCAGCTGGAACTTGAAAATTTGTATGAAAATAAGATAAGAGTTTGGCTCCACTGAAGTGATTATAAGAGAATGGTTGCTCTTCATATGAAAAGAAATTTTCTATTTTGCTAGAGCAATTAGCCTCAATAGTGGTGTTAAAAATTTCATTCACTATATTAGAATCAAGAGTGATATCAATCCCATTGACTTTAGACACTACCTTAGAAGGAGTTCTACCTTGTCTAATGTTTGCATAAAATTGATGCACCATGGGAGAATAAACAATATGTGGAAATGTAAGAAGGTGATTCCATTTTTGAAAAGAGAATTTTTCAATGATCCAGTCAAGCTTATAGGTACGGAAATCAGAAATAGAAATTGACCGTTGGGTAATGAATCCTTTCCTACATACAATGGAGAATCTCTCTTCAATTTCAGCATCAATGAAGGTAGGCAACACGTTTCCTGATTGTTCTTGTACTTCCTTTTGCTGTTCTTGCTACTGAGGATCACGAGTACATTGCTAGGAACTCTTTGTTCCAACAGTTTGGCTGGTGTCAGACCCTCTTCCGGTTCTCATCTTAGCAGTGGAGGAACTACTTCGAACCCTCACCATTAATGATGTAGAAAATGTAGAGGATGATGCGGGGATGATAATGTAATACAGATAGTGCCTCCTAAGTGCTTGATTTCTCACGAATCAGTTCAGAAGAGAAAAATTGAAAAATTAGGGTTTTGGGAGAGAATTAGAGATTTTCATAGGATTGATGTTTGGAGGGAAATGCTGAAGAAGATTTGTTGTAAAGGATGTTTGGAAGGCAATTTTACGATCAATATTATGAACACAGTGCATGAGAAGAATGAATTTTGATTTTATTAGAGAGGAAAAATGAGTAAAATCTCTACCCGAGAGAGAGAATGAAATAAGCAAATGATCGTCTGAGAGGTCTTTAAAAAGCAAGTTTACCGAGTTTCGGACGTCCGAACGGTAGGTATGCATCCGAAACATGCATTCGATCCTAAAGCAAAAAATTTTAAGCTATCGGACGTCTGATCCAAGTGTTGGACGTCCGATAA
Source organism: Gardenia jasminoides (assembly GCA_013103745.1). NCBI lineage: Eukaryota > Viridiplantae > Streptophyta > Magnoliopsida > Gentianales > Rubiaceae > Gardenia > Gardenia jasminoides. The sequence goes on along the minus strand of CM023103.1, from coordinate 48,027,564 downwards.
TAGTTGACACAAAATATCAATGCTGTCGGACGTCTGAAGTGCTGTAGGACGTCCGATCCCCTATTTTTCTTAAAGAAAATTTTCTGAAATACCTAGCTTATTTCTCAAATACACGAATTGCTCCAACGGTAATGCTTTTGTAAAGATATTAGCAATTTGATCTTTTGAACATACATAGTTAACACAAATTTATCCTTTTTGAACAAGATCGAGAATGAAATGATGCTTAATGTCTATGTGTTTTGTTCTAGAATGTTGAATTGGATTTTTGCTCAAATTGATAGCACTAGTGTTTGTCGCGCCCCATTTTTGAAAAAGGAAAAGAAAACTCATCATTTCGGGTTTTTAGTTGGAAAAAAGGTTCTTTAGTTAAAAATTTGATTTTTGATTTTTGAAAAAGAAATGGATCATGGGACTACAAAAATGCGACGATTTGGACCCAAAAACAAAAGTCTAGAAAAGGGTTTTTAGAAAAGTTTGGAGTCGCCACTTGGTATGGAGTTTAGGTGTACCAAGTCACCCAAAAATTTTAATTAATGAAAATAAAGTAAGAAAACCCTTTTTTAGACAACTCCAGGTCTTTGAAAAACTAGAATAAAAGGTTCGGGGGTCACAGTTGAAAGAAGGGAAGGCAAAGATTCGATGTTACTCATCTCTAAGGCACCATTCTAACCTAACCAAAGCTAGTTGCGTGATTTAGTTAAAAATTTCCTAATTCTAACTTTAAAATTTATCACATTTGGATGTTATCTATATAGATGCAAAACTTGAACCTAATGTTGGATCGGGAAGGGGAAAAATGTCTCCTTGAGGTTTGACTGGAATTGATCACATTAGTTGTGTCATTCAAATTTGATCCCTCGAGGAGGTCACGAAAATACAAATGATGAGACTTTAGAAAAATAGGAAATTAGGGTTTTCAGAAGAAATGCAATTTTTATAAAATCTCAAGGGAAAAGAAATTCGATTTTTGAAAAGATGAATTTTTAAGTGCAAAAAAAAGAACTTGAATTTTAAAAGAAGAAATTTTAAAAAAAAATGGATTTTGACTTTTTGAATTGCTAAACGGGAAGAAGAAACTTGATTTTTAAAGAATGATTTTGATAGAATTTAAAATAATGCACATGTAGGTCCTAAAGAGGGATAATGCAACATAATGGGGGCGGGGAACTAAGTTCGTGACTTTAAATCTTCCTTTTTCATAGAAGGAAATAAAAGCGTGCTAAGGCTAGGGAGCCAAACTCGCTCTTTTCCCTTGTTCAAAGGGTAATGCTCTAAAATGCACTAATCTATTTTCTAATTTCAAAAATGTGAATGCAAGTTTAAATATCATGTTTTACATACAAGAAATAAACATGCAAAAATGAAAAATAAAATCCCTAAATGCATGAAATGATATGTAATATGTTATTCTAACGGCCTAAAAGTCTAGCATTGGACTAACCTTTTTTTTATGAGTCACGACTATCGTTGGACTAGTGTGACAACGTTAGAGGGAACGAATCACAACTAGCGTTGGACTAGTGTGGTGACGTCAATACACTTGCATAATAAAACATGTAGACATGATAATAAAGCAAGTAAACACATAAAAAACACATAAACACATAACACATAAGCATAATATCTATATGCAAAATCCTAGGAAAGCAATAAACACATAAGCATGCAAACACACAAATAAAGCATATAAAACCTAATTATTACATTTGGGGAACCTATATACAACTCTAAAAGGGGGAAATCAAAATAATAACCTATCTATTACATTTTCTAAAATAAATATACTTTTGCAAAATTAAATCTATCTATTACAACTTGGCATTTAAGTGCCTCCAAATAATTTACCCAAAATTTAAATAAAATAAATAAAGACTAAAAATGAATAAAACTAAGAAAAATAAATTTAAACATGCAAATTCATGCAATAAAAAACACATAAGGCACACATAAAGAGAAAAATTCTAAAGGTTTTAGATATACCTCCCCCGCGACTCAAATGGGAACTTCGGGTCACTTATTCAAAATGAATACACATGTTAAAATACCGTAATAAATAAATGCCAATAAAAAATGAATAACTCAGATCAAAATACTAAAAGAAAACAATACACATGAGAAGCTTATACTTAACAATTAAACAAAGGAAACATTTATAATTGCAAAGTCAACATTCTATTAGGGGTGTAATTAAAAATATTTGAAAACTTTTTGGGGTCTAAACACAATTTTCCAAAAGATCAGGGGTCAAAATTGGATGAAAATAATGTTGAGGGGTCGAAATGTAATTAAAATGGGGACTTAAGTGAAAGAAATGAAAGATTTTCGGGCATGAGTGAAATTAATTAATAAATTAGGGGCCAATGTATAAATTATTTTAAATGGACCGAAAGATGGGTTGGGATTTTTAAAGAATTGGGCTAAAATCACTTCGGCCCAAATGAAAATAATAAAAGTCCAATCAAAAAGCCCTAAGCAAAATAAACACAAGTCCGATAGATAAGCCCAAACGAAAATAGCAAAGCCCAAACGAAAAGCCCTGACTAAACTAAACAAAAGCCTGATAGATAAGGCCCAACTAAAATAACAAAAACCCAACTAAAAACCCAAACCAAAAAGAAATAAACAAAAGCCCAATCCCTTTTTTTTCTTTCTTTTTTTTTCTTCTTCTTCTTCTCTTTCGAGCCAGTGCAAATGAAGCTAACGTCCATGGAGGCATTGGACCGCCACCGGACCGGTCGCCGGTCACGCGAACTTCCGGTGACAAAATTACCAAATTACACCTCCCCACTTGATTTTTCAGAATTCATTTCGGGTTTAGTTTTACAAAAGCAGCACCAAAGTGCTCAAATGTGTAATTTACAGCTGGTTAAAAATTTTTCCAATATGCTCAAATCAGCCCCAAAATTCATGAAATTTATATCTAAACGATCCTTGTGAATTCTACAATGTAGCTAAACTCAATTTAACAAGAATCAAATCCGGTTCTTCATTAAAACATTTTATCAAACATATAAAAGGCATTATATAAACCCATTATTTCTACATTTAAAACTAACATAAACAAGCCCAAAAAATTCAACAAAACAAACCCAAAGTCCATTTATCAACACCCAAAGTCCCAACATTGGCATATAACGTCCAGAAATGAAAAGAAAGAAAAGAAAAGAAAAAAAAATCCATCAAACATGCTTTTCACGTAGGAATTTGAAGGGAAAAAGCTTGAGGAATCTTACAGTGTTTGTCTTCAAGAAGTATGTGAGTTTTATGGCTTTGATTATTGATGAAGCTCCCCGACAGTAGCAGCTTCCTCTTTGTCCCTCTTTTTTTTTTTCGTTTTCTGATTTTCTCTTTTTTTTTTCTTTGCTCCCGTGTATGTGTGTTAAGTGTGCAGAGAAGAAGAGAACCGTGTGTGTTGGGTGCTTGTGTGTTGTGTGTGTTGAGTGAGAGCTGAGAGATGAGAGAAAAATAAGAAGGGAGGTAGAGAGCCGAGAGTGAGGAGGAGAGTTTTTGTGTGTGAGTTGTCTGCTTGATGTCCTGCATCTGTGTGGATGTGTACGCTGAGAATGTCAGGGGAGTTGGGGAGTGGGTGGATTTTTTTTTTGTCTGAGAATTGTTTTGCATGTGTGTGTGAAGTGATGGAACCGAGAGAGTTGGAGGGAGCTAGTAGCAAAAATCTTTTGATGTGACTTTACTCTCTTTTTTTTTTTGAAAAACCAAGAAAATAAAGAAAATAAAGTAGAATAAGGCAAATAAATCAAAAATAAACAAAACGAAAATAAAATAAAAGACATGAGAAAAATCTAATATTTTGAAGTTTCAAATTATTTTTCACTAATTATTTTGATTGATTTTCTTTTTCTTGATTTTTTTCTCTTTTTTTTTTTTGATGAACCTGTAAATAAGGAAAATAAATTCACATTAAATATTGAAAAACAAATGATCAATTAAATCAACAAAATTGTAGGAAAGCATGAAAAACTAGTAAAAATTTGGTGTCTACAGTGTTATCAAAAAATATAGGCACACAATTATATTTCAAGTGAAAATCAGGTAAAGTGTGCTTTATCCATAACAATTGAGCACAACAAGCACCGACGACTATATATTCAGCTTCCGTTGTAAATAAGGAAATAGCATTTTACTTTTTTCTAAATCAAGAGACCATACATTCACTTAAAAAATGACATGTACCACTTGTACTTTTCCTATCCACTCTACAACCAGTAAAGTCGGCATCCGAAAAACCAATTAATGCAAAGTTAGAATATTTTGGATACCATAAATCATAATTCATAGATCCCTTTAAATATCTAAAAATTCATTTTACAACTAGCAAGTGAGACTCTTTTGGATATGATTGAAATCGGGCACACAAGCAAACAGCAAATATAATATCGGGTCTACTTGCAGTTAAATTGAGCAAGCTACCAATCATACCTCTATAGTACTTCTCATCAACTTTTGTACCTTCTTCATCTTTGTCAAGTTTGGTGGAGGTGCACATAGGAGTGCCAACTTGTCTTGAATCCTCCATCCCGAATCTTTTGAGAAGTTCCTTTGTGTACTTAGTTTGATTGATAAAAGTTCCTTCATGACTTTGATATACTTGAAGTCCAAGAAAGAAATTCATTCTTCCATCATACTCATTTCGAACTCCTTTTACTCAATATTTGAGAATTCTTTGCACAAACATTCATTAGTAGCACTAAAAATGATATCATCCACATAAATTTACACAATTAATAAATCATTCAAATTATTCTTGGTAAATAGAGTGGTGTCTACATCTCCTTCTTAAAACCATTTTCAACCAAAAAACCACTTAAACGTTGTGATGACCCTAGCTCCCCCCAAGGCGAACCAAAGGGTTCGGCGGACAGTTCACCTAACTCTCGGCGAGACTCACTACAATCCTTGAATAAAATATTGCAATTTCAAACCGTCAATATACATATAACATTCATACTTAAGTACAAACTTCGGAAAAGAACTTGAATTTGTCAGTCCATACATATAGAATCACTATTAGATATCAAAACCAAACTTGCCCAAGTTCATATATTCCACACTTCTACATTCAAATAACAATTTTACAAAACATCACTAATATAATCCACCACAATCTCAATCTACTGCCAATTTGCCACATCGCTAGTCCAAGTGCTTGGCTCCTGAAGAAAATATATTAAAAACAGGGTGAGCTTTCACTCAATGAGGTTCCAAGGCATGCACATCACATAGGCATTTCTATATATATCAAAAGCAAGATAGGCATGTAACATAATTAACTCAAAAGAAATAGTGCTACAAACATCATTACTGAACGGATCTCTAGAGGTGATTTCCATCTCCAAGGACGTAGCACATAGCTCCACTCGGATAAATACTCCAAGGAGTGAGTCGGATCTCTAGAGGTGGCTCCCGTCCCATATTGACGTGGTACATAGCTCCACTCAGGTAAATATTTCAAATGTTGAGACGGATCTCTAGAGGTGGCTCCCGTCCCATATGGACGTAGCACATAGCTCCGTCCAGGTAAATATTTCAAGTGTTGAGACGGATCTCTAGAGATGGCTCCCGTCCTATATGGACATAGCACATAGCTCCGCTCTAACACTAACAGGCATTTCAAGTACTGAGACGGATCTCTAGAGGTGGCTCCCGTCCCATATGGACATAGCATGTGACGACCCCACCTTCCCCTAAGGCGAACCAGAGGGTTTGGGAAACCGCCTGTCCAACTGTTGCCGGGACTCACTACATTCCACAATTTCTTTGCAGGAAAAAATACTCAAAAGTCCATTCGAGAACATAACCTTGAAGGTACTTCATAATAACATTTACATATCTCCAAAAGTAAATACATAAACTCGTGGACCAAAAGGTCGGGCATTTGAAGTTCAACTTAAGTACATTCGCCTCTCCCAAAAGTAAAGAGGATTACAGGTAGATATACCAGACAAACAAACCTAAATTCCCAAAATGATCTAATGTTATCCTTGAGCCCTTTTTTCCTTGAATCCTATTAAGGAAAACAAATACGTGGTTTGAGCTTACTCCCAGTAAGTATTCCAAGAAATCAAACAAAACATGAGCAATACCAAATTTAACATGTAAACACGTAATTCAAGAAATATAACTCCAAGTAAAACCATTACCAAATTTAGGAATCAAGAAATAAGGTCGGTACATAGTGAGCGATAAACGATAACATTAATTTAAATAAATGATTACTCATTCAAGTAAATCAAATAATAAATAATAAATGAGATCTCAAAAGGATACGGGACTCATTGGGAGTCATATTCCACCTTATAACTTCCAATAAACAATCCCCTACATTTTTCTATCTTATAACCTCCAAACAACCACCTTATGACCTCCAAAACGGTAAACAATATTCGAAATTTACTTTCACCTTATCACCTCCAAAATGATAAACAATCCTTGAAATTTAACATTAGATATTATACTCAAGGCCTTTCGGCGAAGAGTTTTGAGTTTTGCACTTAACATTGATAAGTCATTACCTAGGGTTGTCCAACTGATCCGATCTCGCAATGGCAGGTCTAGGATAAGCTTTTGGCTTACCTGACCTCACGATGGCGGATCAAGGATAGGGTTCCAGCAAAGAGTAAGCTCAGTTCAGCCGATGTGTTGCGATAAAGTACACATCGGCCTACATTTATGTACATTTAACATTCAACTGTGCATTGTGAGCAAGCAATTATTGAAAATTAATTGAATTAACAAATCAGGGAAATCACAATAACATGACACTCATTAGTATGTCAATCACAGAGACTTCTAAAACAAATAATAGCATTTACTCAAGTATCATGCATTGTCAAGGAAACATGCATTGGAACACTTACCGAGTTAAACAAAATAACTTCAGGCATTCGCTCCCAAATCTCCTTTATTTCCTCTTTCCAAGTCTAATGGCAAATGAAATGAAAAACATTTAGGATTGGCTACGCCAAACGTGAAAGACCAAATGCATACGCTAGTTGTTTCTTTGTTTGATAACAATCACAATTTGGATGGACAAAACCACAAGATGTCCAATCCAAATCATAAGGGTAAACAAATGAAAATCTTATCAACATATTAGAATCATGAGTTAAGTCGGTCGGGACACGGCAAGGGTGCATACGAGTCAAGAGGAATGAGAAAACAATTGTGGAAAGAAAAGCAATAATCAACAGGTTTGTCGCCCTTCGGCAATTTAATCATAACTGTGGTTACGCTGATCGGATTGGGGCAAATTTTACGGCTTTTTGAAGCTAAGACATAGCCCTACAACTTTCATGAGAACCTCAAATAGTACTTAATCAGGGTCAAAATGGCCAAACTCAAAGACACCAGAAAACTGTCAGGCTAGGAACAGGTTGGTTGAACAGTCTCGGAAGAATGGCTATAACTCGATGTAGAAAAATCAAAATCGAGCTCCATTAGCGGCGTTTAAAACTAGATTTATAGATCTTTCTAATGGTATAAAGCTCAGACTCTAATTCGATTCCTATAATCACCAGAAAATTCGGGAAGCTCACTGAATTTCATTTCTGATTTCCTGTCGAAGTGCCAACTTGTACTTATTTGCTACCATCAACCTTTTAAGATTATTTCCAACTCTTAATACGGTGTTTAACATGCTAAAACATCCAATAAAGCCATCAATAAAACATCACAAACCCTTAGGCATTTCATCAAACACATAGAGGTTAGAAACAAAGGTTTAAGTTCAAGTTTTCAAATACAAGAAATTCTTCCACAACTTTTCCTCCTAATCAACCTCAAACACTTTAAACTCAACTAACATGCATCATCTTTGAATTTGAAAATCATTAAAGCATAGATAAGTAGTTAGTTACCTTGAGAGTGGAGAAAGAAAACCACCCAAAAGCTCCAACTCTTCCAATCAAATCTTGATGATCAAGTACCAACCTACCTAGGGTTTTCACTAGAAGATGTTTTTCCCTCACTAAATTTGCTAAAATCTAGATTAGGGTTTTGGTGTTTTCTTACTCATGTAGTTCGGCTAAGAGGAGAGAGAAGAGAGGGAGTTTTTGGTTCAAATTTTTGAAAACAAGAAATTAAATAGATAGCTTAAGTCAAGACATTAGTAGATGATTGACAAGTGTCCCAATTTGGACCATGAATTGGGTTAAAATTCTATACAATTAGCTTCTAATTCCTCAATTAGAATGTAACCTACTTAATGCCACATAAATTTTATGCATTTTGCTACATGAAACATGTAAAATGGAATTCTAAATTAATGTCATGCTATGCATACAAAATAAAGTACTTAAAGGAAAATAATGCACTTAATGCTTTCATGGTGCAATCAATTCATTTTTTTTTTTGGGTTCTCACATAGCACATAGCTCCGCTTAGGCCACAAAACTCAAGGCAAACACAAATAAATCAATTCATAGATCATTGGCAACAGTAAAAACATTTTATATGGAAAACAAGTTGGAGTGCTCACAAATTTGTCATAAATCATTTCACTTGTAAATAACAGTAAATCGTTCCTTATAAATACTAGCAAATCACTTCAACAAATCCTTTGCAAACAATAGCAAGATTTTTCATTTGAAAAGGGAGTTGGAACACTCACCAAAAGTGCAATCAAACAAGCAAGTCCTTCACCCGTCCGTCCTGAGATTCCCCTCGCAATCCTTTTGAGCGTCTGAAGCAATTACAACCAATGATCACTTATAGGAAACCATCTTTAGCCAATCCCCCCCTTTAAACCATCGCTCATGTATACACTAGGTTACTTATCAATCGAGGAGGGAAAACTACTCACTTGACCAACTAAAGCGACACTTAAGAGGGGTTCAAGGTTATTCCACTGGTCCATAACAGATATCCCCATTTCAAGCCAAGTTCTAGAATCACAAGTTTCATACAAAGTGTTTCATCAAACACCTAGTGTGCATAACCACTAGTTTCATATAGACATTTTATCAAACACTTTGTAGGCATCAAACTACCAAGTTTCTATCATCTTTTGGTGTTTTGATCATAACTAGAGCTACACTCATCCGATTGAGACAAATTTTATGCCATTTCGAAGCTAAGACACAGACCTACAATTCACGTGAACGCTTTAAAATTCAGTTCAGGAATTTTCATGGTTAAAAATCATAATTACAGAAGCAAAATAAAACTATTGGGTTGAAAATAGCATTTCTGGACAGTTTTTGAAGAAAGACTATAACTCAATGTAGGAGGATCGAAATTGAGTGCCGTCAGTAGCATTTAAAACTAGACTCATAAAGCTTTCGATGGTATAAAATTCAAGTTTTGGTTTGTCTCCTACAAGTTCTAGAAAGTTTCGAAAGTTGGCTGAAAATGAAGACCGTTAGCTGAAACAGGGTAATGGGCCAGTTAGGGGTATTTTTGTCATTCCACAAGTTACAGTGCTCCGATTTCTCTGAAATTTTGCAGGTGAGAACTTAACTTAAATGTTTACAACTTTCATGTTTTACACAAGAATTGGTTTGGCCATTAACATAGGCAAATTTACAGCTCAATTTGACACAAAATGGGGCAATACATCAAACACGTGGTATGCAATAAGAATTCTTCCAAAAATCAGTGAAAAACTCAACTTTCAACCATGAAAAATTCCAGATTTTGACTCCAAATCAACATGCACTCATAGTACGAAGTTTTTTGAGCAAAATCAAGCCAAAAAACATCATAAAATTTCAAAATCAAGTGTCAAAATTGTCCAGCTATAGTTCGGCCAGCAAGCATCACTTTTCTTCAAAATTTTCACCAATATTTTTACTTTCTAACCACAAAATGAACACATCTCATAAACAACAATCACAATCACAACCACAACCAGGTCCTCAAGTCCACTACCTAAGAGGTCACCTCAAATCAGTTACCTAAGTTGGGAATTCAAGAGCCCAACTCAAATGTTCCATACATAAGCATTTCGAGCAAAATAAACCATAGATCTACAAGATTTAACACTAATAAGAATAGAGCTAAGAGATTTAAGTGTTATACCTCAAGATCTATTTAAATCTAGCAAGATCAAATAGGATCTTGTGAAACTCAAACCAAGGATGACTTTCCAAGTTTAGCAACTTCAAGAATTTCCAATCTTAGCCAAGGATCCGCTTGCTTGAAGATGATTTCTTTCTCAAAACTCAAGAACAAGGAAGCTTTCTTCCCCTTTTCTTCCTCTCTCTCACTCTCGGACCACTCTCTCTCTCATGGCAGCCAAAGGAAGAAGATGAAACAAGATCAAAGCCTTCAATGGAGTCTTGAAACCTCAAGAAATTTGAGGAAGAAGAAGATGAAGAAACAAGCTTGGAACTCTCTCTCTATTCAGCCGTCTCTCTCTCTAAAACTCCAAAAATTGTACTTGAAAAAAAATGAAGGGATAAGGAGCAAGAATGGTGGCTTTTTATAGACAAAACACTTTGTAAGGCCCAAAGACAACCTAAGAGGGGGAGTGAATTAGGTTGATTAAAAATTAATTAAATAGTGCCCCTTTTTCAAAAAACACAAATTCAACTTCTCAAGCAATTGATTTGTTAATCAAATGAGCAAGCAAGATTGAATAGTATAGATGATATAGCAATCAATGAATAGAAGAGTAAGCTGATAAATAAGATGATAGAAAGCAAACCAATCTTCTTCAAAACTCCACTTGAGCTTGAAGAATAATCCTCAAATCAAACAACCTCAACTTAGTGAAATTCAATCAACCCTTGTGTACAATGGAAGGCTCACTTCCTCCTTGCCCCAAGCTACACTTAGTCAAGTTACGAAGTTTTACAATCTCACAGATAACCCTCACAAAGCTACACTATTGATGAACTCACTCACAATTGAAAAGCTTGCAAATGAACTAACACTTCAATACCTACAATTCTTACACAAAGAGTATTTTCTTTCTAAAATCACTCTTGAGAATTTGTAATCTAAGTGTACAAAAGTTATCTATAAGATTCAGACAAAGGTGTATTTATAGGAGACCAAAAAGTGTCTTGATATGAGTGGTCAACCGTTAGAAGAATTTAAAGAGTCAACTAGCCATTGAGGCTATCGAACGTCTGACACAATGTTATGTGTCCGATGCATACGTCCGACAGGCTACTTCGTTCTTTATCGGACGGTCGATGCATATTTCTGCGTCCGATAGGCTTTGCGTCCGATAGCGACCAGAGAGCTCAGGAAATCTTCTTGGATACGATCGGACGGCCGATGCATTTTTCTGTGTCCGACAGTGACCAGAGAGCTCAAGAAATCTTCTTGGGTACGATCAGACGTCCGGTGAGGTTATTGTGCTTCCGATAGATCCCCTGTTTATCGGACATCCGGTACATCAAATTGAGTGTCTGATAAAGATGTTTCGAGTTTTATCGGACGTCCGATATAAGCTATCGAGCGTCCGACAATCAGCAATCCCACATACTTCTTTTGATTGATTTCTTCAATTTGACTTCTCGCATATATAACCTGTGCTTTCAATAAGCTCAATGGAAAATGTTAAACCAGTTTCTTCAATTGTTTTGTAATTGTCAAAATTCGGGATCACAATTAACATTAGGCTAGAAGAGGAAGAGAAAGCAGATGATGAAGAAACTGAAGAGGAAGATGATTCAGCTTATCGTCTTATCAGAAGACGACCCGGAACAAGATCCACTTTCACGCTTTAGGCACATTTAGAAGCACTTGCACTTCACTATTAGGCTGCATAAGTTCGTTTTTCTAATAGTAATGGTTGAAGTGTACTCAGTATTAAACTCTCTTACTACTTTTTATTGATCTTTTGTATCTCCATTGGAGAATCAGTACTTTGGCACTTTTGTCAACTGTGTTTGTGGTACTCTTCTTAATATAGTAACCTTAGTACTTTTGCCATGTGTGATAGATTTGTGTTATGTGATAAACTCTATGGACATGTGATGATCTGATGACTCATTCTGGTGAATCTTGATTGGGATGCTGGCTGAATTGACTTTAGATGTTATCAGTGCTAGTTTGTTTATGATATTTTTTTTTTGGAACTCATGATTTGGTATCGGCAACTAAGTTTCGGATTTGGTCTCACATTTGCCATTTCTAAAATCTTTGTGATCTAATATTGGGATTGTCTATGGATTGTCTATGGTATTGAAGATTTCATTTACCCATTTGGTGTTGAAGATTTCATTTTGACAGCACATTTGGTATTGAAGATTTCATTTGTGATGACAAAAAGGGGGAGAAAGGAAAGTTCTGTGATTTGAATTTAATTTGTATTTCATTAATAAAGCAGAAGTAATAGAGTAAGGGGGAGTTTTAATATTTCTGTATTGCATTTAAGCTTCAATTACTCGAGTGAGGGGGAGAATAGAGTAAGGGGGAGTTTTAATACATTTATTTTTATCAAATCACGTTCAATTGTTTTGTCATCATCAAAAAGGAGGAGAATATTAGTCGTGATCCCGAATTTTGACAATTACAAAACAATTGAAGAAACTGGTTTAACATTGTCCATTGAGCTTATTGGCAGCACAGGTTATATATGCAAGAAGTCAAATTGAAGAAATCAATCAAAAGAAGTATGTGGGACTGTTGACTGTCGGACGCTCGATAGCTTGTATCGGACGTCCGATAAAACTCGAAACATCTCTATCAGACACTCAACTTGATGTACCGGATGTCCGATAGACAAGGGATCTATCGGACGCACAACAATCTCACCGGACGTCCGATCGTACCCAAGAAGATTTCTCGAGCTCTCTGGTAGCTGTCGGACGCAAAGTCTATCGGACACAGAAAAATGCATCGGCCGTCCGATCGTATCCAAGAAGATTTCCTGAGCTCTCTGGTCGTTATCGAACGTAAAGTCTATCGAACGCAGAAATATGCATCGGCCGTCCGATAAAGAACGAAATAACTGCCGAGCGTATCGGACGACAACATTGTGTCGGACGTCAGATAGCCCCAACGGCTAGTTGACTCTTTAAATTCTTCTAACCGTTGACCACTCATATCAAGACACTTTTTGGTCTCCTATAAATACACCTTCGTCTGAATCTTATAGATAACTTTTGTACACTTAGATTACATGTGGCCCCATTTCCCAAAGCTATGGGACCATTGATCTCACCGAGGACTCAAGCAAGCAATCAATCCAACTAAGGTGTGTTAAACAGGATATATCCTTAAAATAGATCAATATAGCTTACAACCAACATCCATCAGGGTTTGATCCACAAATCCTTACCACAATAATTCAAGGGAAATTTTAAACATCATCATCAATATCATAATAGATTCAAAATACATAAATCATTCAAAAGATTCAACTGGCTTGTACTCCTTCAGCACTCATCTCAATACCTGGAAATCCTGGGAAGGGAAAATATATGGGGTGAGCTTCTAAGCCCAGTGAGAGTCCCAAAACACATAGCAATTACGCACATAATCATAACAAGCTTTTGTAAGGCAATAATGTCCATATACGATCAGTTTTCAAATACGATAAGGTTTCCAATTTAGGAAAATTGTAACAGTAGTATCTTTTCCAAATTTCAGGTTTCAAAACAGTAACAATCAGGGTGCTCATTGAGCCAATCAATCGATCCGCGAATAATGGATTGGTACAGCTCTAGAGGTGGTCCTCATGAACGTGGCACTTAACCCGCCCAATCAAACAATCAACAGTAATAGTAACAATCTCGGAGGAGAAAGCGAGTGCTGACTACGGTCTTTTTTTTTTTTCATTCTCCAACCCTTTCACCCAACTGGATCCAAAACCAAACAAGCGGAGGTGGTGTACACTCGAGATAACCTTTAAACAGACCTGGGGTTCGACGCATCCACCAAGCTCTACTGCCGCTTCGAATAGGCCACTTCAGGGTTTGGGATCTCTACGGCCAACGGTCATGCACAGTTGACATGCACAGGCACAAGTACAGTGGTTTAGTTTAATATTTTAGAGGGGAGGGACAACTGACAATCAATTTCAACCTCGAGCCCCCTTAAGAGATTGCACCAGCCTTTAGGGGCGAGGGGGCCTTGAAGGCCAGCCTCGTCACCTCAAGCCTCGAAAAGAAAACAAGTTTTATTATTTTTTTTAAACAAAACATACTAAACCACCTAACCACGTTGAGTCAAGTTAAGCAATAAACTCACTTTACATAAAACCCTAGTTTCAATCATTCAACAATAAATCACATTCAGAAACATGTCATACAATAACAAGTAACACCTAGCAACAAGGATCAAGTAGCAACAAATAGGAACCCTCACCTTAGTTGGTCAAGGTTGAGTAGATGAGTCAAAGTCCTCGGTCTCAAAGCCCTCGTTTATATCACCGTCGGGCCCTGAGGTACATAATTATTGTATTAATTATTAAAATCACTTTTGACCAATTCACTTCTTTTATGAAAACAAGAATATATTTTAGGTTTACCTAACGAGTCGATAGGGTGATAAAACGGTGGTTTGTATTTTGAAAATATAGGTATTGGTTAGATAGGTCAAAATGCGTGAGTTTCGAAAATTGGCGTAATTAGGGTTGAAATAATTTTATTAGTTGAGGTTTAGAAAGATTTGAGTAACGTAGCATTATCCGTTGGGAAATTGGTGAAGAGGTTTGCTTGGTTGGGAAATCTAATGGTGTTTAAATCTTATTTGTTAGTGAACAAAACAATCCTTTCGGGGTTTTGGTTTGAAACCACTTTGATTTTGTCTTACATACTTAAAACAAGTTTTCATGCTAAAATCGAAATAGTGCAAATTAGGGTTTTGGTCGACAACCACAATTTTGAAAATGGAATGTCCTTACGTTTTCATGGCCAAAGCTAATCTGCCATGGTTTCTTTCAAAATTCAAATCAAAAGTTTTTCTTTTGCAAATTGTACGATTTCAAAACCGTTGAAAACTAGATTCATAGTTCTTTATTTTCTCAGAAAATGTCAACGGCCAAGTCAATTTGGAAAGTACTCAAATTTGGACATTCATTTTCGAAACCACTGGTTTGCAGGTTGGATTTTGAGCGATGTTCGTTGGTTCGTCACAACGTGTAGAAAACGAGTTGTGAGGCGTATAAGGTATTGAAACGAAGCTCTTTGGGTCTAGTTTCGGATGCCACTGACGGCGTAAAATTTGGAATTATAATTAGTGAGATATAAGCGTTTTATTTTGACTCGGTTTGCTCACTGGTTTCTTGGAACAATATAGTTTGAGTGACTTTACGAAAATTTCAATCATAGATCCGCGTGGTTAAGGTTTGGTTTGATTTTCCAGAATGCTAAGCGTGACTATTAGCACCTCACACATCCATCTAACAATTCAAAACTCATGCTCACGGTTAAACTAAACAATACGTATAACTATACAAATTTGTTCCAAGTAGAAATCATCAAGTCCGATTCTCCCTTTTGTTGTGTAAATCATCTTTTTATTTAAAATCAAACTTTCAAGTCATTGTATTTTCAGTCTTTAATCTAGCCGAATAGATCTTATGCAAGGAAAAATGATTTTTCGATTTTCAAGCAAGTAAATAACAACTCAAGCTTGGTTTTGATGAAACACTTTATCCATCCCAATTTTTAACTTAGTTTCTCAAACCAAGTGGTATGTGATTCATGCAAAGACTATTTTCGGCATGCTAAACACTAAAAGAGCTTCGAATGGAGTAGGGCCAAGCTCATCAGCCCACATCCACTCTAAAACAGCGAGCAAGTAAGGTTATTAACCACAACTAAGCATGAGAAAAGGTTCGGCCATCATAATCATCATGCATGGAGTGAGTGAAATAAATCTAAGGTTGAAGCTTCGGTCAGCTTAGGGTATCCAAAAATGATATCCCTCCTCAGTCCAATAATATTTCTAGCAACATAATGAGGTAGTGTATGCATGCAAGCAAAATTTTAAGTCCATCAAAACATGCATGGCAGTTTTTAGGAGCAAGATAACATTTTTGGAAAGTGATAGCCCATATATGTCAAAGGGGTTATAAGGTGGATTTCTTACCTCCAACCGGCCTTAAGAACGATTGCACAAGAGTGTTTTTGAAGCTAGTAAAATCCAATGTCCAGCTACACAAGTGAAGTAATTCTAAGAATGGAGAAACCAATGCTGTGAAAGAAACTAGTAAAAGTTGCTATAGCTTACCCTCTTTGGTTGAGCAAGAAACGGTTGGATAAGACTGCTTGGAGGCTGATTCAAGTCCGTTTTCCAGCTTCAAGAAGCAGAATAAGCTAAGGAAAGAGTTTTCAAGCTAACTAGGAAATTTCACAAAGAAAGAAAAGGACTAGGGTTTACCTTTTACTTGCCCTAGTTCGGTTA
Source organism: Gardenia jasminoides (assembly GCA_013103745.1). Lineage (NCBI taxonomy): Eukaryota > Viridiplantae > Streptophyta > Magnoliopsida > Gentianales > Rubiaceae > Gardenia > Gardenia jasminoides. The sequence goes on along the minus strand of CM023103.1, from coordinate 48,011,238 downwards.
GAAGAGGGACAGCCTTAGTCCTCCAGAATTTTAACTTGGTTCCAGCAGCTTGTAACCAAGAATATCTTCTTGGTACAAGGCTTGAGTGGTCAAGAAAAGGTCAAGTGATGGAGGAACAAGAAGAAGCTTCCAGTTGAAGCTTGAGGAAGAAATTTTCTGGAGCAAAAGTGAGAGAGTGTTGGAGAGTTTTCGGGTGAAGCTTGGGGAAGAAAATGCTAAGTGAAGGTGAGAGAGTTGAGGGGATTTTCGGTTGGAACTTGGAGAGAATTGCTGAAGTGAAAATGAAAGTGAGTTTGGGAGAATGAAAAAGGATTGAGGGTGATTTTCTGGTGAGAATTTTCGGACAACAAGGAAGCGAAAATATCTGAAGTTTGCTTGCTCAAATGGACAAGGTTTGGCTGAAGTGAGTGCCAAGTGTCATAGTTCCTTTCATGCATTAGGCATGAATGAAGGTGGAGCATCATTAGTTGACTAACAAAATCTAAAACTCCCATGCTCAAGACTAATCATGCTGCCAGTTTTGGGAGGGAGAAAAGGGGCATGCTTGCTGCCAGTGACAAGTGGCAGCCATGGAGTGGAGAGAGTGGGTGGCTGGTTTTGTTGAAGTTTCTTGGGGTAAAATTTGAAATTGAATTGGAGGGAAATGTGGGTTCAATTTGCTGGAATTGGTCTGATTTTAGCTGAAGTGAATCGGATCAATGGTGATCATGTTGGTTAAAATTTGTGGAGGTGCAGCCGGTTGGAATTGGAAGAAGAAAAGGGACGTTTAGGGTTTTGGTGCGGCCCTCACAACCTCCCCCACTTAAGAAATTTCGTCCTCGAAATTATTACCTCATGTCATTTGAAGCTCTGGGTATTTTTGGTTCATCTCTTCCTCCAGCTCCCACGTTACTTCTTCTAATCCATGATGTCGCCAAAGGATTTTCACCAGGGGAATTTGTCTCTTTCTTAAGACTTTAACCTTTCTATCCAGAATTTTCAAGGGTTTCTCTTGGTAAGTCAACGATTCATCTAAGTCGACCTCTAGGGTTGGTAGGACGTGAGATGGATCCTTGTGATACTTTCTTAACCAAGATACGTGGAAAACATTATGGACTCTGGCTAAGCTTGCTGGCAAGTCCAGCTGATACGCCACCTTTCCGATTCTTTTTGAAATTTTAAAGGGGCCTATAAATATTGGTTTCAGCTTCTTGCCTTTTCCTGATTTGAGACTTCCTCTTAATGGCGTGACTCTTAAGAAAACTTCATCCTCAACTTGAAACTCTAAATCCATGCTTCGGTTATCAGTGTAGCTTTTCTGACGACTCTGAGCCACTTGAATCCTTTGACGGATTAACCTAACCTTCTCATATGCTGCCTCAACCCATGGTATCCTTTTGGCACCCAAAAGTTTCCTTTCCCCAATTTCATCCCAGTATATTGGGGATCTACATTTTCTTCCATACAACGCCTCATACGGGGCCATTTGAATTGAGGAATGGTAGCCATTGTTGTAAGCAAATTCTTCCAAGGTTAGATGCTGGTCCCAACTACCTCCAAAATCCATAACACATGCCCTCAACATGTCTTCCAAAGTTTGTATGGTCCTTTCAGATTGTCCATCTGTTTGAGGGTGATAGGCAGTACTAAGATTTAGCTTGGTCCCCAAAGCACTCTGTATCTACTGCCAAAATCTAGAAATGAAACGCGGGTCTCTATCCGATACAATGCTTACTGGCACCCCGTGTAATCTAACAATCTCGTCCAAATAGATTTGAGCCAGTTTTTCCATCTTGTATTTTAGGTTGATCGGTAGAAAATGAGCTGACTTAGTTAACCGATCTACTATGGCCCAAATTGCATCATGACCTCGGCGAGTAGGGGGTAATCCTATAACAAAATCCATTGTAATTTGATCCCATTTCCATTCAGGCACTTCTAATGGTTGTAGTAATCCTGAGGGTCTCTGGTGTTCAGATTTGATTTGCTGGCACATAAGACATGACTGTACAAACTGAGCTATGTCTCTTTTCATGTTATCCCACCAGTATAATTTCTTCACATCCTGATACATCTTATTCCTTCCAGGATGAATGGTATACCTAGACCTGTGGGCTTCTGCCATAATTTCCCTTTTCAATTCATCTTGGTCAGGTACTACCAGACGGTTTTGGTATCTTAAAATTCCATCTTCTTACAAATTGAAGTTAGGCAACCTCCCTTCTTTGACTTTACTTATTCATTTTTGCACTAGAGCGTCTTCTCTTTGAGACTGCTTAATGCACTTGATTATGGGAGAATTTAGAGTGATACCTCCCAAAATCACTTTCTGCGGTGCTAATTATGAGCTCCAAGTACTAATCTCTTCCAACATCTTCCATTCCTTAACCATTAGTTCAGAAATTTGAACTTTTCTACTCAGAGCATCCGCTATCTTATTAGCCTTTCCTGGGTGGTACTTGATGGTGCATTCATAATCCTCCAAGAATTCCATCCATCGCCGTTGTCTCAAGTTTAGCTCCTTTTGAGAAAATAAGTACTTAAGACTCTGGTGATCGGTATAAACCTCAAAAACTACACCATACAGATAGTACCTCCATTTCTTCAAAACAAACACTATTGCTGCCAATTCTAGATCATGGGTTGGATAAATTTGCTCGTGAGGCTTTAACTTCCTCGAGGCATAGGCTACTACTCTCCCAACTTGCATCAAAACACACCCCAAACCTTCCTTGGATGCATCAGTGCACACGGTAAAACTATCCTTTTCATTCGATAAAACCAACACAGGGGCTTTGGTCAGTCTACTCTTGAGCTCTTGGAAACTATCCTCACATTTCGAGTCCCATACGAAACGGCTATTCTTTCGAGTTAGGTTAGTTAAGGGACCCACAAGTTTAAAGAAATCCTAAATAAACCTTCGGTAGTATCCGGCCAAGCATAGAAAGCTACGAACTTCCATTGGGTTCTCCGGTTGTTTCCATTCCACCATTGCCTTCACTTTGGCTGGATCAACCGAAATGCCTTTCTCGGAGATCACATGACCTAGAAATGATACTTCCTCGAGCCAAAACTTGCACTTGCTAAACTTAGCATACAACTGGTGTTCCTTCAAGGTTTGCAAGACTAACCTCAAATGCCGATCATGTTCTTCTTTGGACTTTGAGTAGATCAAAATATCGTCTATGAAAATCACCACAAATTGATCTAAGTAAGGCCTAAAAACACGATGCATTAAATCCATGAATGCTGCCGGGGCATTAGTTAGTCCAAATGGCATAACTAGAAACTCATAATGCCCATATCTGGAATTGAAGGCTGTTTTAGGAACGTCTTCTTCCCTAATCTTCAACTGATAATAGCCTTGTTTGAGATCAATCTTAGAAAACACTACAGCACCTTGTAGCTGATCAAACAATTCATCAATTTGAGGTAAAGGATACTTATTCTTGACAGTGACCTCATTCAATCCTCGATAATCTATGCAAAACCTTAAACCTCCATCTTTCTTTTTCACAAACAGTATCGGGGCTCTCCACGGAGACCCACTCAATCTTATGAAGCCTTTTTCTAACAAATCTTGTAACTATAATTTTAATTCCTTGAGCTCAGCTAGCGCCATTCGATAGGGAGTCTTAGAGATAGGTGCTGCTCCAGGGGTAAGTTCAATCTTAAACTCAATATCTCTGTCAGGGGGTAAAGATACTAATTCCTCCGGAAATACCTCTGGATGCTCGTTCACTATAGGCACATCTTCTAATTTCAGCTTATCCTTTTGACGGTTTATAAAAAGTACCAAGTATCCTCGAGCTCCTTTGCTTAACAATTTTCTGGCTCGAATCCCTGAAATGAGAGCAGTTGACACTAAACCCTGTCGATTTCCTCTATCCATTGGCGGTTTAGGGTTAGGACCTCTTGGTGCTTGTGTTCCAGCTTCTTGGGGTCGACGAACGGGGCAATTGCCAATCACATGCTCCGTGCTTCCACAGGCTAGACATTTCCCGGCCTTCTTCCAGCAATCATTCCCATGGTGGCCGGCCTTACCACAAAATCCACAAGGTGGACGGGTTGGTGGGTCTTACCTCGGTTGAGACGGGCTGCCTTTTTGGCCCCTTCCCCGTCTTGATACAACTCGCCCTTCTCCAGATTCTCTTCCAGCTTTCTGGGGCGGTTGATTTTCTCCTGGTTTCCCAAAACTACTACTGGTCGGGGCTGCCCTTTTTTCTATTTTGAAAGACTTTGACTTGAGTCTTAGTGTTCTCTACCCTTAGAGCCTTTTCTAGGGCATCAGTAAAAGTGGGCATCTGAGCAGTTGCTAAGGCTTCTTGGATCTCTAGGTTTAGACCCTGGACAAAGCGACGCACTCTACGAGGTTTGGTGGCAATCAACTCCGGGGCAAACTTAGATAGGCGAGTGAATTGGGCTTCATACACAGCCACACTTGGGGTTCCTTGGCGTAACCGTATTAACTCGTCCTCCTGTCTTTCTTGAACTGGACGAGGTAGGTATTTCTCATTAAATTCCCTAGTGAAGTTGGCCCATGTCCATGGGGTCTGGTTTCTAGCCTATTTCTCCCTAATAACGTTCCACCAGACCCTTGCGGTACCTTTAAATTGGAAGACGGTGAAAGTCACCTGCCGTACCTCTGTATAACCTAAAGTCCCAAAGATGTTAACCATGCTTTCTAGCCACCGCTCGGCTATATCTGGGTTAGGTCCTCCAGCAAACTTGGGAGGAGAGAACCTTTGAAATCTCTTCAGGGCTCTGTCTTCACCTAACTCTGGTCCTCTTGTGTCTACTCTAGGTCCTTGATCTTGTCGATCAGTCACACGTTCTAAGAGGGTGGTCATTCGATTCAAGGCCTCAGCTATTTGATCTCTAGGTTGCTTATCACACTCTTGATCGAGATGGGCAGTAGATGCCTTCCTCACCCTGGGTCTGTACTTGCCTATGAGCTCTTCCTTTCCTTTTGCCTGCTCCTTCCATTTCCTTTATACACATGCTCAAGGGTTTTATTTATAAAGGTGAATTATAAAGGGGAAAAGAAAATAATTGTAAACAACATCAATACATTAACTCAACTTACACTGATTTTAAATGTCATACAACAAGTTCTTAGACAAACACAACATAGTAGTCATAACATTCACGGAAATTGCAAACATAACATCAATCCAAATACAGTCATCTAAATAACAAACAAAAGGGATCTCCACCAAGCATTCAGTCTCAACCCTAACTCAAGGGGACATAGGAAAGTCGTCCTCGGGGGTCACTCTGGGCTGTAGAGTAGGGAGAGAAACCTCTCTCGTCTCCCTCGGCATCTCACAGGAGTACCTCTCCAACACTAGAGCGCTCTCCACGGCCTCTCAGGTAGATTTCCAATATCTCCTCAATCATTCGTCTCACAATCGGTCATGATGCAGTACAATCCCAGTGTTAGACAATCGACGGAATTGGTTAGCTATCTCCTCGAGTTCCTGAACCCTAGCACGTAACATCTGGTTCTAAGTCCTCAATGCCTCCATCTCGATGTGGCCCTCCAACTGAGCCAAGGTCTTCCTTTCTTTCACCACCGACCTTGCACTGTGGTTGGGGTAGGCATAGTCTCAAACAGCTACATGGGTTGGTCTTGGAAGCAGGACTCCAATGGAGTGCAGGATCTCCAGTCATCGGCTGATATCGCACTAAAGGCAAAGGTATCCTAGGTGGGTCATTGTTACCATTAGCTCCATTTCCAGCCATAACCTACAACCTCAATCAACTTTAAGTGAGTTCCAAAGGTACTTATAATTTCAATTATTAGTTTCTATCCTAACAAAATCAAGACCTCATAACCTTACAGGCCTATTTTCTAACCTAAACTGTGATACCACCAACTGTGGCGGCCCAGCTCTCGCCAGGACTCAAGCAAGCAATCAGTCCAACTAAGGTGTGTTAAACAGGATATATTCTTAAAATAGATCAATATAGCTTACAACCAACATCCATCAGGGTTCGATCCACAAATCCTTACCACGATAATTCAAGGGAAATTTTAAACATCGTCATCAATATCATAATAGATTCAAAATATATAAATCATTCAAAAGATTCAACTGGCTTGTACTCTTGACAAGACTCATCTCAATACGGAAATCACGGGAAGGGAAAATATATGGGGTGAGTTTCTAAGCCCGAGAGTCCCAAAACACATAGCAATTAAGCACATAATTATAACAAGCTTTTGTAAGGCAATAATGTCCATATAGGATCAGTTTTCAAATACGGTAAGGTTTCCAATTTAGGAAAATTGTAACAGTAGTATCTTTTCCAAATTTCAGGTTTCAAAACATTAGGTAATAATCGGGGTGCTTATTGAGCGGTCAATGGGAGCAGTCCATGTAACAATGGATTGGTACGGCTCTAGAGGTGGCCCCCGTCGAACGTGGCACTTAGCCCGCCCAATCAAACAATCAATAGTAATAGTAACAATCTCAGGAGGAGAAAGCGAGTCGCAGGGGTCTTTTTTTTTTTTTTAAACAAAACATACTAAACCACCTAAGCACGTTGAGTTGAGTTAAGCAATAAACTCACTTTATATAAAACCCTAGTTTCAATAATTCAACAATAAATCACATTCAAAAACATGTCATACAATAACAAGTAACACCTAGCAACAAGGATCAAGTAGCAACAAATAGGAACCCTCACCTTAGTTGGTCAAGGTTGAGTAGATGAGTCGAAGTCCTCGGTCTCAAAGCCCTCGTTCATATCACCGTCGGGCCCTGAGGTACATAATTATTGTATTAATTATTAAAATCAATTTTGACCAATTCACTTCTTTTATAAAAACAAGAATATATTTTAGGTTTACCTAACGAGTCGATAGGGTGATAAAACGGTGGTTTGTATTTTGAAAATATAGGTCTTGGTTAGATAGGTCAAAATGCGTGAGTTTCAAAAATTGGTGTAATTAGGGTTGAAATAATTTTATTAGTTGAGGTTTAGAAAGATTTGAGTAACGTAGAGTTATCCGTTGGGAAATTGGAGAGAAGGTTTGCTTGGTTGGGAAATCACTAATGGTGTTTAAATCTTATTTGTTAGTGAACAAAACAATCCTTTCGGGGTCTTGGTTTGAAACCACTTTGATTTTGTCTTACATACTTAAAACAAGTTTTCATGCTAAAATCGAAATAGTGCAAATTAGGGTTTTGGTCGACAACCACAATTTTGAAAATGGAATGTCCTTACGTTTTCATGGCCAAAGCTAATCTGCCATGGTTTCTTTCAAAATTCAAATCAAAAGTTTTTCTTTTGCACATTGTATGATTTCAAAACCGTTGAAAACTAGATTCATAGTTCTTTATTTTCTCAGAAAATGTCAACGGCCAAGTCAATTTGGAAAGTACTCAAATTTGGACATTCATTTTCGAAACCACTGGTTTGCAGGTTGGATTTTGAGCGATGTTCGTTGGTTCGTTACAACGTGTAGAAAACGAGTTGTGAGGCGTATAAGGTATTGAAACGAAGCTCTTTGGGTCTAGTTTCGGATGCCACTGACGGCGTAAAATTTGGAATTATAATTAGTGAGATATAAGCATTTTATTTTGACTCGGTTTGCTCACTGGTTTCTTGGAACAATATAGTTTGAGTGACTTTACGAAAATTTCAATCATAGATCCGCGTGGTTAAGGTTTGGTTCGATTTTCCAGAATGCTAAGCGTGACTATTAGCACCTCACACATCCATCTAACAATTCAAAACTCATGCACACGGTTAAACTAAACAATACGTATAACTATACAAATTTGTTCCAAGTAGAAATCATCAAGTCCGATTCTCCCTTTTGTTGTGTAAATCATCTTTTCATTCAAAATCAAACTTTCAAGTGATTGTATTTTCAGTCTTTAATCTGGCCGAATAGATCTTATGCAAGGAAAAATGATTTTTCGATTTTCAAGCAAGTAAATAATAACTCAAACTTGGTTTTGATGAAACACTTTATCCATGCAATTTTTAACTTAAAGTTTGTCAAACCAAGTGGTATGTGATTCATGCAAAGACTGTTTCGGCAAGCTAAACACTAAAAGAGTTTCGGATGGAGTAGGGCCAAGCTCATCAGCCCACATCCACTCTAAGACAGCAAGCAAGTAGGGTTATTAACCACAACTAAGCATGAGAAAAGATTTGGCCATCATAATCATCATGCATGGAGTGAGTGAAATAAATCTAAGGTTGAAGCTTCGGTCAGCTTAGGGTATCCAAAAATGATATCCCTCATCAGTCCAATAATATATCCAGCAACATAATGAGGTAGTGTATGCATGCAAGCAAAATTTTAAGTCCATCAAAACATGCATGGCAGTTTTAGAGCAAGATAACATTTTGGAAAGTGACAGCCTATATATGTCAAAGGGGTTATAAGGTGGATTTCTTACCTCCAACCGCCTTAAAACGATTGCACAAGAGTGTTTTTTGAAGCTAGTAAAATCCAATGTCCAGCTACACAAGTGAAGGAATTCTAAGAATGGAAAAACCAATGCTGTGAAAGAAACTAGTAAAAGTTGCTATAAACACCCTCTTTGGTTGAGCAAGAAACGGTTGGATAATACTGCTTGGAGGCTGATTCAAGTCCGTTTTCCAGCTTCAAGAAGCAGACTAAGCTAAGAAAAGAGTTTTCAAGCTAACTAGGAAATTTCACAAAGAAAGAAAAGGACTAGGGTTTACTTTTTACTTGCCCTAGTTCGGTTGGAAGAGGGACAGCCTTAGTCCTCCAGAATTTTAACTTGGTTCCAGCAGCTTGTAACCAAGAATATCTTCTTGGTGCAAGGCTTGAGTGGTCAAGAAAAGGTCAAGTGACGGAGGAACAAGAAGAAGTTCCAGTTGAAGCTTGAGGAAGAAATTTTCTGGAGCAAAAGTGAGAGAGTGTTGGAAAGTTTTCGGGTGAAGCTTGGGGAAGAAAATGCTAAGTGAAGGTGAGAGAGTTGTGGGGATTTTCGATTCGAACTTGGAGAGAATTGCTGAAGTGAAAATGAAAGTGAGTTTGGGAGAATGAAAAAGGATTGAGGGTGATTTTCTGGCGAGAATTTTCGGACAACAAGGAAGAGAAAATATCTAAAGTTTGCTTGCTCAAATGGACAAGGTTTGGCTGAAGTGAGTGCCAAGTGTCATAGTTCCTTTCATGCATTGGGCATGAATGAAGGTGGAGCATCATTAGTTGACTAACAAAATCTAAAAATCCCATGCTCAAGACTAATCATGCTGTCGGTTTTGGGAGGGAGAAAAGGGGCATGCTTGCTGCCAGAATTTTTAGCTCAAACTTGACAAGTGGCAGCCATGGAGTGGAGAGAGTGGGCGGCTGGTTTTGCTGAAGTTTCTTGGGGTAAAATTCGAAATTGAATTGGAGGGAAATGTGGGTTCAATTTGCTAGAATTGGTCCAATTTTAGCTAAAGTGAATCGGTTCAATGGTGATCATGTTGGTTAAAATTTGTGGAGGTGCAGCCGGTTGGAAATTGGAAGAAGAAAAGGGACGTTTAGGGTTTTGGTGCGGCCCTCACATTACAAGTTCTCAAGAGTTATTTTAGAAAGAAAATACTATTTGTGTAAGAATTGTAGGTCTTGAAGTGTTAGTTCATTTGAAGGCTTTTCAATTGTGAGTGAGTTCATCAATAGTGTAGCTTTGTAAGGGTTATCTGTGAGATTGTAAAACTTCCTAACTTGACTAAGTGTAGCTTGGGGTAAGGAGGAAGTAAGCCTTCCATTGTATACTAGGGTTGATTGAATTTCACCAAGTTTAAGTTGCTTGATTTGAGGATTATTCTTCAAGCTCAAGTGGAGCTTTGAAGAAGATTGGGTTGCTTTCTATCATTTTATTTTTCAGCTTACTCTTCTATTCATTGATTGCTATATCATCTATACTACTCGATCTTGCTTGCTCATTTGATTAACAAATCAATTGTTTGAGAAGTTGAATTTGTGTTTTTTGAAAAAGGGGCACTATTTGATTAATTTTTAATCAACCTAATTCACCTCCTCTCTTAGGTTGTCTTTGGGCCTTACACGTTTGGCTCTCCTTAATTTATGGAAAAGTGGTCAAATGACCACATTTTGTCGCGTCAACGCGCGGCACTCTAACTTTTACTGATTTTTCTCATTCCGACACTATGCAACCTAAAATATATCTCTGTAATATCTCTACGTATGCTCGGTTTCACCTTAGAGTTACTATTCACATCTTGGAACAAAATTAGCTTAAACGGCGAAACCAAGCGGCAAATAATTCTTGAAAAATTTGCTAATTGGAAAAATAATAACTCAAAGTATAATTTCACTAATATTTTAGTGAATAAACATAATATAAATATTATTATACATTTTAAAATAAAATTAGAATTTTGAGGTCCTCACAAACGTTCATACCAAACTCTTGGAGCTTGTTTCAAACCATATAAAACCTTTGAAAGTTTGAACACATAATTCGGAAAATTTTCATTCTCAAATCCAGGGGGTTGATCAACATAAACTTCTTCGTCAATAAAACCATTTAAAAATGCACTTTTAACATCCATTTGAAAAAGTTTGAAACTTTTAAAACATGCAAATACAAGAAACATTCTAATTGATTCTAATCTAGTTACGGGAGTAAAGGTTTCATCAAAATCTATCCCTTCTTCTTGTGCATATCCTTTTGCTACTAGTCTAGCTTTATTTCTAACTGTTTCTCCTTTATCATTTAATCTACTTCTAAACACCTATTTTGTTCCAATAATGGGGTGATCTAAAGGTCTTTCTACCAAAATCCATACTCTATTTCTTTCAAATTGATTTAGTTCTTCTTACATGGCCACTATCCAACTATCATCTTTTAATTCTTCATTGATATTTTTAGACTTAATATAAGAAAGTAATGCAAAATTATCTACTACAGGTTGTGGCCCCACCTCTCTCCCAAGGGTGAACCCAAGGGTATCGGTGGGATGCTGCCCAACTCTTGCTAGGACTACTACAAAATTCAAATAATAATACAAGCATTCATTCCTAAAACCTTGATTGAAGTCCAATGAAACTACTAGCTAATTTACAAAGGTACAACCTCAATAATTTTATCAAAATTGCAACAATATTAACTTCACAGAAATATTAATTCTATACAAAGTGTGAAACCCTCTGAGGAAGAAACTAAATTCTTGATCTACAATTCCTACTTCAAGACACAAAGGAAAACAAATATATTGAGGTGAGCTAGCATTTCGGTGAGGCCAAGAAAGCATGCACACAAGTAAGATAGGGCAATACTTTAACAATTAAAACAATTCAAAGTAAAACAAACAATATTTCACGTAAGGCAATTTGATAACACCATATAAAGGATATAGGTGGATACGGGAGGTAGAGGTGTCTATCGTCCTTAGAGACGTAGCACATACCCCTGATCCGAATTTCTGCATTTTTCACAATCATATCCGGTTCATTTCACAAGCTCCGACTTCCCATCAAAAATGTTGACACTCCGTCAACTACACTCTCACAACCTGTAGACACCACTTGAAACCCTCACTCGTCTACTTACACCTCTTGTATCGGGTCCACTCGTCAAAATTGATAGTTGGTAATACTCGACTATACCTTGGTCGGCGAGCGCACTCCAACCGATATAAATATTTTTAAGACCCATGGTTCACCAATCCCTCGATTAAGCCCCTATTGCCGGTCGAGGTGAAAGGTTTCCGATGGGGTTTGAAATCTACAATTTCAATAGCAATAACAAGTAATTCAAGCAATTAAACAATTAACAATTCAAGCAGTTGGACTCATTTAGAGGCAAATCAAATAAGGTGAGCTGTAAAGTCCACTTCGAACACAAGCATGCTTCTCAAATCATTAACATCAAATAAGGCCTTAGTTAACATGCACTTGAACACTCAGCTATGAAATTTGTCAAACACTTATGCAAGATGATTATGCTTGAGTGATGGGTCAACTTCCGTAACCTCTTGGTCACTGAGCCAAAGCGGAACTATCACTTTCAATCAAGTGACTAAAACTCTGAATTTAACCCAACTATTTAATTTCACCAAAGTCACTCAACTATAGTTTCTCTCTCGGCCATAACTCACTTAATATCACGTCCAGGTTGGACAAGATTTAAAACCATGGAAACTAGATCCAATATTCTAGAAATCACTAAAGACTTGGCTAGAAGATTCTGAGTAGGATGAGTTAAAATGAACCGGAAAATCCAGCAACAACAAAATAGAAAAATCAGGCTGGAGAATCAGCCATCTTTGTGACTTTGCTGGTGTTGAGAGGAAAAGAACTACTGCGAGTCTTATACCATTAGAAAGCTTGTGAAGTCTAGTTTCAAACACCACTGACAGCGCTCAATTTTGACTCACGAGCAAGGAATTACTGTCATTAGAAGTATAAGGGTTCGCAATGACTGTCAGGAAGATTTCTGGATTTGAGAAGCTCATTTTGAGACAACATTTGGGCATCGAAATGCCACTGGAAAATCACCAAATTTTGTACATTCAATCCTCACTAGGTGGACTAGGTGTATACTGAATTTGAGCCAGAAAATCGTATGGGAAGGTAACTTTTTAGATGGCCAAAGTTTGCGAAAAATCTGAACACTAAGCTGCCAGATTTTTCTCCTTTAATTTTCAAACAGTCTGCTCAACTAAAACAGTCCCAAATCACTCAAGCATTGACTCAAAAGCTCTAGAAGCATTCCCTTATCAAATGGAAGCACAATGGCAGTAAAACTTTGAGTCAAAATGCTTCAAAAACAAGACAACCATTCGACAAAGTGCAAGAAGGAAAATTTCCAACTTTTAACCCAACTCTCAAGAGCTTTTAACACACCAATTGAACTCACATTTGCAGAACATTTTACCGACACATAGTGTAATATTTAAGCTTTCAAAAAAACCAAGGAATCCACGAAAAGAGGTCCAAAATAGAGCTTGAAAAACAGCAAGGTGAACCGGCAGCAACATAGCAAAATTTCCAAATTTGGTTCTTCAATGTTTCACATGCTTTTGCCAAACAATTTTATGCCCAAAAGATGCTCATTTTTGCAAAGGATTTAGCCTACATCTAGGTCATCATTTTAGTGGTGACTAACCACAAGAAAACCATGAAAATGATGGAGCTAAACAAAGCAAAATGATCAAAAGAGAACCGGCTGTTTGGCACTTCAAATTCCAGATTTTTAAACTTCCATAGAAGAAGTTTTAGTTTTATGCAGTATTTTTTGAAAAATCATAATTTGAGTTCTATAAGTTCAAAATTTATGAATCTTATACTGTTGGAAAATAGACTCAGTGAACTAAAACCCTTGACAAGACACTTATACAAGATTCAAATCGGAAACTAGTGAAATTTCAGTTTAAAGCTGCTGCTACAATAATAACAGGACATAACAGTCTTGATTTTCAGTCAACTTTGAAAATTCACCAAAATTCACAGAAATCGAACTAGCCCTTGAAATTTATATTTCTGAAAGAACACAGATTCTAGTTTCAAACGCAACAAACAGTACTTGATTTGGACCCTCCTACACCAAGTTACAACAGTTGTAAGTTGGTGGATTCATCAGCCCTGTTTTTCCCAAAAATTCCAGATTTTCATACTTTCTTTCTCAACCATTTTGCAACATCAAACAAAGACATTTTTACATGAAATTTCTCCCAACCTTAGGCCATCATATAAGCATCAAGAATCAGTGAGGCCAAGAAAGTATGCATACAAGTAAGATAGGGCAATACTTTAACAATTAAAACAATTCTAAGTAAAACAAACAATATTTCACGTAAGGCAATTTGATAACACCATATAAAGGATACAGGTGGACACGGGAGGTAGAGATGTCCACCATCCTCAGGGATGTAACACATACCCCCGATCCAAATTTCTGCATTTTCCACAATCATATCCGATTCATTTCATGAGCTCCGACTTCCGGTTAAAAATGTTGACACTCCGTCAACTACACTCTCACAACTAGTAGACACCACTTGAAACCCTCACCCATCTACTTACACCCCCTGTACCGGACCCACTCGTCAAAATTGATAGTTGGTAATACTCGACTATACCTTGGTCGGCGAGCGCACCCCAACCGACATAAACACTCTTAAGACCCATGGTTCACCAATCCATCGACCAAGCCCCTATTGCCGGTCAAGGTGAAAGGTTCCCCGATGGGATTTGGGCATCCCCACAATTTCAATAGCAATAACAAGTAATTCAAGCAATTAAACAATTAACAATTCAAGCAGTTGGACTCATTCAGAGGCAAATCAAATAAGGTGAGCACGGTAAAGTACATGCTCACCGAGGTACACAAGCATGCTTCTCAAATCTATAGCAATAAATAAGGCCTTAAATAACATGCACTTGAACACTCAGCTATGAAATTTATCAAACACTTAAGCAAGATGATTATGCTTCGGTAGTCGGGTCAACTTCCACAGCCTCTTGGTCACCTGAGCCAAAACGGAACTTTCACTTTCAATCCAAGTGACTAAAACTCTAAATTTAACCCAACTATTTAATTTCACCAATGTCGCTCAACTATAGTTTCTTTCTCAGGCCATAACTCACTTAATATATGTTGGAGTTGGACAAGACTTAAAACTATGGAAACTAGATCCAATATTCTAGAAATCACGAAAAGACTTCGCTGGAAGATATGAAGTAGGATGAGTTAAAATGAACCAGAAAATCCAGCAACAACAAAAATAGAAAAATCAGGCTGGAGAATCACCCATCTTTGTGATTTCGCTGGTGTTGATAGGAAAAGAACTAGAATGCGAGTCTTATACCGTTAGAAAGCTTGTGAGGTCTAGTTTCAAACGCCCCTGACAGCACTCAATTTTGACTCCCGAGCAAGGAATTACAGTCATTAGAAGAACAGGGGTTCGCAATGACTGTCAGGAAGATTTCCAAATTTGAGAAGCTAATTTTGAGACAACATTTGGGCATCGAAATGCCACTGGAAAATCACCAAAGTTTGTAAATTCAATAATCACTAGGTGGACTAGGTTTATACTAAATTTGAGCCAAAAAATCACACAGGAGGGTAACTTTTTAGATTGCCAAAATTTGTGAAAAATCTGAACACTAAGCTGCCAGATTTTTGTCCTTTGATTTTCAAACATTTTGCTCAACTAAAACAACCCCAAATCACTCAAGCATTGACTCAAAATCTCTAGCAGCATTCCTTTATCAAATGGAAGCAAAATGGTAGTAAAACTTTGAGTCAAAATGCTTCAAAAGCAAGACAACCATTCGATAGAGTGCAAGAAGGAAAGTTTCCAGCTTTTAACCCAACTCTCAAGAGCTTTTAACACACCAATTGAACTCACAACTGCAAAACATTTTACCGACACATAGTGTAACATTTAAACTTTCAAAACAACTAAGGAATCCATGAAAAGACGTCCAAAACAGAGCTTCAAAAATAGCAAGGTGAACCGGCCGCAACACAGCAAAATTTCTAGATTTGGTTCTTCAATCTTTCACATGCTTTTGCCAAACATTTTTATGCCCCAAATATGCTCATTTTTGCAAAGGATTTAGCCTACATCTAGGTCATCATTTTAGTAGTGACTAACCACAAGAAAAACAAGAAAATGATGGAGCTAAACAAAGCAAAATGATCAAAAGAGAACCGACAGTTTGGCACTTCAAATTCCAGATTTTTAAACTTCCTTAGAAGAAGTTTCAGTTTTACGCAGTATGTTTTGAAAAATCATAACTTCAGTCCTATTAGTCCAAAATTTATGAATCTTATACCGTTGAAAAATAGACTCAGTGAACTAAAACCCTCAAGAGACACTTATACAAGATTCAAATCAAAACTAGTGAAATTTCAGTTTAAAGCGCTTTACAGGAATATGGGACATAACATTCTTGATTTTCAGTCAACTTTGAAAATTCACCA
The DNA here is from genome assembly GCA_013103745.1 of Gardenia jasminoides. Classification (NCBI taxonomy): domain Eukaryota; kingdom Viridiplantae; phylum Streptophyta; class Magnoliopsida; order Gentianales; family Rubiaceae; genus Gardenia; species Gardenia jasminoides. The sequence continues at coordinate 47,995,327 of CM023103.1, read as the reverse complement.
AAATTCACAGAAATCAGACTAGCCCTTGAGAATTTATACTGCTGAAAGAACTCAGATTCTAGTTTGAAACACAACAAATAGTACTCGATTCAAACCCTCCCACACCAGGTTACAACAGTTGTAAGTAGGCTGATTCATCAACCCTATTTTCCCAAAATTCTAGATTTTCAAACATTCTTTCTCAACCATTTTACAGCATCAAACAATGCCATTTTTACATGAAATTTCTCCCAACCTTAGTCCATCATATAAGCATCAAGAATCAGTGAGGCCAAGAAAGCATACACGCAAGTAACATAGGGCAATACTTTAACAATTAAATCAATTCAAAGTAAATCAAACAATATTTCACGTAAGTCAATTTGATAACACCATATAAAGGATATAGAAGGACACGGAGGTAGAGGTGTCTACCGTCCTCAGGGACGTAGCACGTATGCCTGAGCCAAATTTCTGTATTTTTTACAATCATATCTGATTCATTTCATGAACTCCGATTTCCAATCAAAAATGTTGACACTCCGTCAACCATACTCTCACAACCTATAGACACTACTTGAAACCCTCACCCGTCTACTTACACCCCTTGTACCGGGCTCGCTCGTCAAAATTGATAGTTGGTAATACTCGAGTACACCTTGTGGCGCACTTTAGCACCGACATAAACACTTTAAGACCCATGGTTCACCAATCCATCGACCAAACCCTATTGCGGTCGAGGTGAAAGGTTCCCGATGGGGTTTGGGCATCCCCACAATTTCAATAGCAATAACAAGTAATTCAAGCAATTAAACAATTAACAATTCAAGCGGTTGGACTCATTTAGAGGCAAATCAAATAAGGTGGCTGGTAAAAGTATGTGAGGGCCTCAAAATCTGAATTTTATTTTAAAATGTATAATAAGATTTATATTATGATTATTCACTAAAATATTAGTGAAAAAATGTTTTGAGTGATTATTTTGTAATTTAGAGAATTTTAGAATTATTTGCCGATTGGGTGGTTTATTTGAGCGTTTATTACTTTTCAGAAGTGTGAATAGTGGTGTAAAGGCGAACTCAAGCATATGTAGAGATATTACAGAGATATATTTAAGGTTGGACAATGTCAGAATGAGTTAAAATAGTATAAGTTAGAATGTTGCACCCAGCGACATAAAGTGCTAAATGAAGTTACTTTTCCATGATTTGGGGATTCCTCCTTTTGTCCCATAAAGTCTTTCTTCTTGCTTTTGGAACTTCATTTTCAGCCCCAAAATTGAGGGCTTAGAGAGAGAGAGGCTGAGAGAGAGCAAGAGAGAGAGAGAGAAAACTTGAGATTTTGCTTCCATTCTTCTTCTTCCATTTCTTAAGCTTCAAGACATTCTTGAAGGTGTTTCTCTTGTTTCTTCTTGCTTCTTAGAGCTGCATAAGAGAGAGAGAGAGAGAGAGTGAGGGAGAAAGGAAGAGAGAGAGATTAGAAGAGACTTTGAGGGTTTCTTGTCTATCTTCTACATCTTCAACTTTGAAGCAGAAGACTCCATGAAAGCTTGATTGAGTTCTTCCTCCTCTTGGAGCTGTGAGAGGAGGAGAGGAGAGAGAGAGAGAAAGAGGAATCAAGAAAGAGGAAGAAAGCTTCTCTTGGGTTTGCCAACTTCTTGTTCTTGAGTTTGGAGGCGGAATCATCATCAAATCAGCGGGTCCTTGGCTAAGATTGTAGATTTTTGGGTGGCTAAACTTCGAGAAGTCATCTTTAGGAAAAGGTCCATGAGATCTTCCTTAATCTTGTTAGATCGAATAGATCTTGAGGTATAATCCTTAAATCTCTTAGCTTTAACCTCATTAGCGGTAAATTTGTTAGATTTATGGCTTATTTTGCTAAGAATACTTATGTATGAAGAATTTGAGTTAGGCTCTTGAATTCATAACTTAGGTAGTGACTTGAGGTGACTTTTAGGTAGCGGACTTGGGGACCTTAATATGGTTGTGGTTGTTATATATGAAATGAGATTATTTTATGGTTAGAATATGGATTTGATGATTGAAAATTTTAAAGGAAAAGAGTGAGAGCTGGCGAACCAACATGCAGAAATTTTGACTTGTGATTTCAAAATTTTATGATGTTACTTGGCTAGCTTTGCTTGAATAAATATGTATTGTGTTCAATTGTGAGTATAGGTTTAAATGGGTGAAAATCTTGGATTTTAATGGAGAAGCGTCGAGTTTTACTAACTTTTGGGTAAATGTACTTTTGGGGCAAATTTGAGGGTTTGAATGTTTTATCTGATTTTTCATGGCTTTTGTGCATTGAGATTTGGTTAAGACTGTTCTAAATATGTGTTATAAACTTAATTAAAGTTGACAGTTGAGTTAAACTTTCATGGGTGGTTTTTGAGGTGAAATACCTCACCTGATGTCTTTGTACTAAGAAATTTAGAAGTTGCACGAATAGAGTGCATTCGATGAGTATGGATTGATTATTTGATGTCTCAATTTGAAAATGGAACCTTTTAAGGAGATTTTCCTTCGAGTGACTACTTTTCATTGAGCAAAAGTTAGAGGATTTTCGTAAGAATTCCAGATGATACAAATGAATAAACTTTGAGTTTAGTTTCACTAATTGTAAAAGCAAAACTTATTTCTTACATTTACTTGATTTTTAGGAAGTGTGGAAGGCTTTGAAGCACAAGCAAACTTTGGAATCAGAATCTCGCTATTTTGGTGAGTTTCCATGCATGTTATTTGATTAGGTGAATTTAATTTGGAATATGAATGATTAAGTGGTTTGATGTAAAATCTGATTTTTGATCCTTCAAATGGGTAGTGTGTACTTCATCGTACTTACTCTATTTGGATGGTAAACTCTGTAAAGTGGCATTTCAAGTATGTTTTGAACCTTTTGACTTTTATATGATGTGATGTGATGTGTTATGTGATTACTCTTCCTAAGAATACTTAATCCCCTTGGTATGTTATCGACTAGTTGGGAAGACCAGATTGAGATTTAACTAGGGCTCTGAGATAAATTGTGTGCTCTGGACTTGGCAATTGGCCTTGTCACGATGGAAACAATACACAAATACATAAGTTTATGTGAGATAGATGGGCCCAAGGGGTTTTGGTGGAGGAAGGAGTAAGTGCACTCTACTTGGTATAAAGTTGGGAGTGTCAACTACGTAAAGCGTGCACCAGTCCAGTGAACATGCTCACGAGGATCTTAGCCCACGAGGGCTACCGTATCCTATATATTGTTAATCGCTTTCTTTGTTTGTTGACTTATAAATATGAATTTTGGGGTGAAAAATCATATGTGTTATGTCTTTGCATGCCTTTGGAACTCCTTTGGGCTTTTAGCTCACCCTTTTACATTTGTTTTCCTTAGCGGGTGGAGAACTCAAAGAGGTGCTCACTTAGTCTCAGGTTTACTTTTGTATTTGTTTTGAGAGATGTGAATTATAAATTTGGAATGTTGTAAGGTGGAACTTTAGATATGTATTTAAGTACTATATGTATTAAGGGATTCTAAAGTTTGAGTCATGAATTCTGAGTTATCATTTGGTTTAAGTTATTATTGAAATTTTGGGACTGTAGGTTGAAGTTGATCGACTATGAGTTAACTATAAGTGAGGGAATTGGCATTTAAACTGTTTCTTTGAAGAATTAGTGATCGTTAGGTGTGTGAATGAGTCTTGAGAGCAGGCGGCAGTCCCATAAAACCCTTTGGTTCAGGGAAGGTGGGGCTGTCACAGTGGTATCGAGCTTAGGTTTGGATCTCAGTGTATCCCAGTTAAGCGTTTAGGATACCGGCCTGTGGTGCTAGAGTGTTTCTTGATTGAAAAGATGAGCTTGGTACTTTCGATAACTGGATGAGAGAAATGGAAAATCTGATTGGAATTGACATGGAGGGATTAAGACTTTAATTCGGATGTGTGCTAGTAAGAGATCTTCTTAAGAGTGTGAATAACTATAACCCCTTCCTAATTGTGGTTGGCGTTTAATCAGAGCTCTCTATTATGGCTAGTGTTTAAGAAATCTTGGACTGGGGAGATATTAAATTTTTGGTGAACCAATTGATGGATGATTAAGAGATGCCCCTCCTAAGCTCTATTCGCTATCATGTGATCTGTAATTTTGAGATCTAATGAGAGTTAGCAAGGAAGTGTTACGTCGAGGTTTCTTGTTCGTTTTCCATGAAGTTTTAAATTTTATATCTTCAGTCTATTTAAAACATTCTTGCATTTAACTTCATCATGCATGTTGAGTTTTCATGATTTGGACAAAAATCAGCTGGGGCGGTTTGGAAGACAAAGAAGTTTTTAATTTTGAAAAATTTTGGCAACTTTACACCTAAGGTGTGAAGAGATTTACTAACTTTTAAACCCAACATTTGACAAAATCACAAAACATTTCACACCTTATTCTTGTAATAAAACAATTTGAGTATGCACGAGGCATATTACTCGATTTACCTGAAGAAAACTTAATGAGTTTGAACGAAAGTGAAGATGTTAACCTTGAAAGTTTTCACCACTTGTAACTACACTAATTTCCATAAAACCTTTATATCGTTGTTGCTTTACATGTTTTGGCTCGACAAGGGTCTTGGTTTGAGAATGAGAGTGAACACTGTAAGTTGGAACTCAGTAACTAAGCATGAACATTTTCAGAAATCAAGGTTGACTTTTAGAGTTGAAACCTCTTAGAACATTGAAGTCAATCTATGGTGAGAGATTACGGAAGGAGAATTGATAGAAAGTCTTGTGTAATCCTTAGTAGGGAACCTGGTTTCATTTCTTAGGATGCGGTGTGGATTAGATTGTGTACTAAGTATAAGGTGATATTTATCACTTGTTGATTAGCTTGAGAATTAGAGTTATCAAGTATTTGAAAGTTTAGTAGGGAAGAAAGAAATGTAAGAAATAGCTAATATTTATGCTTAAGTGTTAATGGTACTTAAAGTCGATAAAGTTCTAAGAGGATTGAGGAGAGTGCGTGTAGCAAATTATGAGGATATGGAGGAATGCCGCTGTGGTTAAAGCAGATTCCCAATATTTGGAGACTGATCCTTTGAAAACTGCCATTCGAGACTTCCGCTTCTGGGGCTGGATAGGCTAGCCGAGAGTGTGAAGATAGAATTTGGTGTAACCCTTTTGTGAAAATCAAGCGAGGTGATTCTCAATCCTCAGTAATTGCATGTTTACTAACTTTTCAAGTCTTGTACTTTTTTTAGATGTACTTGTGAACTTGATGCGATCTTTGTGTATCTTTTGTTAAAGCATACTCTGAGTAATGTACTCTGGCACTTCTACTATTATGAATTGTGTATACTTTGGTTCTCTTTAAAGTTTGGTTCACTAGTGGGTTGTCTTACCTTATATTCTTGTACTTATTTATTTTAATTTGAGACCTCCATAAAATTTTTGGACGAAGTTAGTAATCTCTCCCTAGTCAGGATTTTGATTATTGGTGATTTGATTTAAGATTAGATCCTTATCTAAAATGTGTGGGGCGCTAGCAATACCGCTGGCTGGAGTATTAGTTAAGATCAAGTGAGGTGATAATATTGTAAATTGGAGCGAGCATAAAGAGCTGGAGATTCTTAAACAAGAGCTGGAATTTCAGGAGAAAGTTAGTCGAATATTGGGAAGGCGATGGAAACAAGAATATCAGAGAAAAATGAGCTGCTAAACAAGTATGTGGAGGTGAAAACAAAATATGAAGGGGTATTAAAAAATTTGCATAATGAGCTTGAGAGACTCAAAAATTGAAAGTCCGAGGAGCCCAAGTGAGAGCTATCAATGCCGAGAAAAAAATGCTAGCAGTAGTAGCTATGAACCGGTGGACATAGGTGCTCCACCTCTAAACTTAGTATAAAATAAAGTGGAGCAAACACCCCTGGAGTGTTAAGAGAAACTATGCGAGGAGGTACTCTCTAGTAGGTCACCAAGTGAAAAGGGACCATCAGGGAGCGTTCCGCAAGAAAGCCAAGCATTAACTCCTGGTATGCGTTGCAATTTTTGTGAGAAGCTAAATCATATGGAAGATAGGTGTTGGAGGAAGGAAATGTCTCAAATATGGATGATAAGCATCGGGTGGCTACATGCCCAGGCTCAAGAGAGAAGTCGAGTCACGTGAAGGAAAGACGGGCTAAACTAAATGCCTAGGTTATGCTAAATTTGCTGTAATAATTAAAGTTTGTGACTTGTGGTGATGTACTGGGGATTAATTATATCTTTTAGTTTATGATTGTAACTTTTGGAAGCTATATGTATAAGGAGCACTTAATGTAGTAATGTGTGTTTGTTGTAAGACCATTAAACTTGGTGTTTGATATTTTAGTTGATGGTATCAAATGCTGATTTTGTTTGAAGTCAATGACTACATTGATTACTGGAGAGACATCTAAGGGTAAAACCCATGGAAGATAAATTGTGGTGAAAATATAATTGGATTGGGTGGCAGGATATGTATAAATATATGCATCTGGGAAATTTTAGAGATGACCACCTTATAAGACTTGAATGCATATCATTGTCGATGCAATAAGCACTATCATGAAAATTGGAAGATATCGAAGTAGAGAAAATGCTATCTTATGAAACACATCATGTGCAGGTTCATAGTAGGAATGTAAAGAACATGAGAAATAAGCAAATTTCTCTAACTGAGATTTTATCGAGAAATCAAAGGATTAAGGAAGTAACCTGGAAAGTTGAAGGAGAGATCTGAAAGGATTATCCAGAATGATTTGTAAGCAAGATACAATTTTGAGGGACGAAATTCCTTTAAGGAGGAAGGATGTGAGGCCTCAAAATCTGAATTTTTTTTAAAATGCATAATAAGATTTATATTATGATTATTCACTAAAATATTACTGAAAAAATGTTTTGAGTGATTATTTTCTAATTTAGAGAATTTTCTAGAATTATTTGCGGTATGTGGTTTCATTTAGGTTTAAGCGTTAATTACTGTTCCGAAGTGTGAATAGTGACTGTAAGATGAACTCAAGCATATGTAGAGATATTACAGAGATATATTTAAGGTTGGACAGTGTCAGAATGAGATAAAACAGTATAAGTTAGAATGTCGCGCACGACGCGACATAAAGTGCTCGTAAAGTTACTTTTCCATGATTTGGGGGATTCCTCCCTTTTTGCCCCCTTAAAGTCTTTCTTCTTGCTTTTGAAACTTCATTTTTCAGCCACAAAATTGAGGGCTTAGAGAGAGAGAGAGAAAACTTGAGATTTTTGCTTCCATTCTTCTTCCTTCCATTTCTTGAAGATTCAAGACATTCTTGGTGTTTCTCTTGTTTCTTCTTGCTTCTTAGAGCTGCCATAGAGAGAAAAGAGAGGGAGGCAAGGAAGAGAGAGAGATTAGAAGATTTTGAGGGGTTTCTTGTCTATCTTCTACATCTTCCAACTTTGAAGCTTGAGAATGAAGGCTTGATTCGAGTTTCTTCCTCCTCTTGGAGCTGTCATGAGAGAGGAGAGGGAGAGAGAGAGAGAACAGTGAGAGAGGAAGCAGAAAAGAGGAAAGCTTCTCTTGGTTTTGCCTTCTTGTTCTTGAACTTGGAGGCGAAATCATCATCAAATCAAGCGGGTTCTTGGCTAAGATGTAGATTTTTGGGTGGCTAAGCTTCGAGAGAGTCATCCTTGAAAGTCCATGGATCTTCCTTGATCTTGTCGGATCGAATAGATCTTAAGGTATAATCCTTAAATCTCTTAGCTTTAACCTCATTAGCGGTAAATTTGTTAGATTTATGGGTTATTTTGCTAAGAATGCTTATGTATGAAGCATTTGAGTTGGGCTCTTAATTCCCAACTTAGGTAGTGACTTGAGGTGACTTTTAGGTAGCTTGAACTTGAGGACCTGAATGTGGTTGTGGTTGTTATTTATGAAATGTGATTATTTTATGGTTAGAATAAGGATTTGATGATTGAAAATTTTAAGGAAAAGAGTGAGAGCTGGCGAACCACTTGTCCGGAAAAATTTGACTTGTGATTCGCAATTTTATGATGTTACTTGGCTAGATTTGCACGAATAAAATGTGTTTCAATTGGGGTATATGTTTAAATGGACTGAAAATCTTGGATTTTAATGGAAGAGTCGAGTTTTACTAACTTTTGGTAAATGTACTTTTGGGGCAAATTTGAGGGTTTGAAATGTTTTATCTGATTTTTCATGGCTTTTGTACATTGAGATTTGGTTAAGGCATTCTAAATATGTGTTATAAACTTAATTAAAGTTGGCAGTTGAGTTAAACTTGCATGGGTGGTTTTGAGGTGAAATACCTCACGATGTCTTTAAGAAATTTAGAAGTTGCACTGAATGTAGTGCGTCAATAGTATGGATTGATTATTTGATGTCTCAATTTGAAAATAGAACCTTTAAGGAGATTTTTACTCGGAGTGACTACTTTTCATTCGAGCAAAGTTAGAGGATTTTCTGTAAAAATTCCGATGATACAAATGAATAAACTTTGAGTTTAGTTTCACTAATTGTGAGGCAAAACTTATTTCTTTCTGTTTACTTGATTTTAGGAAGTGTGGAAGGCTTTGAACCAAGCAAACTTTTTGGAATCGAATCGCTATTTGGATGATTTCAATGGACATGTTATTTTGATTAA
>CM023103.1:47732730-47985723 GCA_013103745.1 Gardenia jasminoides | reverse complement strand
GTAAATTGCTCAATGTAAAATGTGATCCACTTAATATCATATAAGTTTATGTCTTTAGCTACATGAAATATAGAAAATACAATTCAAATTAATTTCATACAATACAATCAAAATAAGTACTTAAGGAAAATAATAAACGTAATAAAATTGTATGTTACCAATGTTTAAAATGATTTGCACTTAAATAAATACAATGAGAAATAATTCATGAAAAATTTAGGGTTCTCAGAAGAAATATGAGCAAGTAATTCAAGAAAATTCGGGTGTATAATTCATGAAATTTCGGGTCCTCACAGTTAGCTATGAACATGGCAGAAGCAGAGGGCAACAGCGTGGGCGTGGGCGTGGACTTAGACAACCAAGGTCAGGGGTGACCATGAATCAGTTGTGGAGATAATGAGTGAACCAAGGGCCGATGCTAATGAATAGGTAGTCACAGCCATTCAGCGTATGGTGACTTGCTAGCACAAATGGCTGGTCAAAACCATGGAAATCAACAAGGAAACCCTGTGAATCAAGTAGAAGGAGAAGATAAGGCATTAGAGAGATTTCAAAAGTTTTCTCCCCCTAAGTTTTCTGGAGGTCTTGACCCCGATATGGCCGAGAATTGGTTGGAGAATATAAGGAACATATTTGATGCCTTGGATTATTCGAAGAGACAAGTAACTTTTGAGTGTTCCAATTTGAAGGGAGCACTAGAGCATGGTGGAATGTTATAAGAAACAAGTGAGAAAGGAACAAACTCGAGAACTTGGATGAATTTAGATGCGAGATTTTAATGAAAAATTTCTACCACCTCTAGTCTAGGAAAGAGAGATGATTTTATAAAAAGCCAAGGAACTTCAAGTGTGTGCGGAATCTGAAACTCAATTCACTAAATTGTCAAGGTTTGCCCAGGCTAGTAGTTATAGAGGTGGAAGAGAATAAGGCCAGTTCATTCAGGGGACTCAACTTAGAAATTCAAAGACACCGCCATGGCAGCTCAAATTGAGACCTTTAGTGATACCCTTGAAAAGCTCAAGGGGTCGAGGCGCAAAATCTGGCCAGAGCCTTTCAAGTGAAGAGAGACACCCCTAGTAGTAATCGTTCCAAGGCTCTAAAGAGGCTGTACCCGCTCCTCAAAGTGGGAGGGAACTAGCGGGGTGAGATTACCATCTCCTTCTTCCACTCATAAGATGGAGAAACTTAAAGGAACTACATCCCAAGGAACTCAAACAGAAGGGTTCAACCAAAGGAAACACCATTGCTATTGGAGGTCAAGTCACGCTTTCTCACCCAACCCGGATGCCGTAGTGGAAAAGGAAATCACAATCCAAGATAACCTGGGTGAGGCAAAGTGTCAGCTGTGGAAGTCCGACCATCAAGTTAGCAATTGCCCAGGGAAGCAGCTACAGCAGAGGGTAATACCAAGTTGGAAATGGAACTACTCAACGAAGCACCACGGACGAACCCACCATGGGGCACTAGAACATATGCCCTTTTGGCCAACAACTTCTGTGGTCTATGGGTTGGTAGAGGTGAGAATTTGAGGGTGAAATTCTTTAAGGGGAGAGTGTGAGAACCCTGAAAAAAATTTATTAATTAAATTAAGTTATTGCACTATGTATCATTAGGTGCATTATTTTCCCTTAAGTACTTCATTTTGTATGTATTGCATGACATTAATCTAGAATTGCATTTTACATGTTTCATGTAGCAAAATGCATAAAACCTATATGGTGTTAAGTAGGTCATATTCTAAATTGAGGGATTAGAAGACAATTGCAAAGATTTTAACCCAAATCTTGGACCAAATTCCACCACTTGTCAACCATCTACCACAACCTTGACTTGACCTTTTCTATTTAATCTCTTGTCTTCAAAATTTGAACCAAATTCCCTCTCATTTTCTCTCTTTTGGTCAACCTCAAGGAAGGAAGAACACAAAACCCTAAGCTAGAATCTTGCAATTTTAAGTGAGAACAAACTTGTCCAAGAGCCAAACCTAGGTTAGAGTGTTACTAACCATCAAGTTTGGTTGGAGGAGGTGAAGCTTTTGGTGGATTTTCCTTGCTTGGAATAAGGTAAACCTAACCCATGACTTCTCTTGATGATGTTAAGTTTATGAATTCATGATGCTAGATGAATTCTAGGATGTATTAAAGTGTTTTGATGCTTAGAGATGGAAATAACTTTAAAGGATTAATTTAAGAGATTGTGTCAAAACTGAAAATTTTCACAGGAAATCAAAAATGAAAATCAGTGAAATTTCTGAACTTTTTGTTGAATGTAGAAATTGAATTAGAGCCTGAATTTTATACCGTTAGAAAGGTCTATGAACCTAGTTTTAAACGCCGCTGACGGAGCTCGATTTCGATTTTTCTACATTGAGTTATGGCCGTTCTTCCGAGACTGTTCGACCAGCCTGTTTCATGCTTGACCGTTTTCGGGTGTTTCTGACATGGGCCATTTCGACCCTGATTTAGTATGCTTTGGTGTCTGACCTCTTCATGAAAGTTATAGGTCTATGTCTTAGCTTCGAAACTCCATAAAATTTGTTCCAATCCGATAACCACAACCACAGTTATGATTAAAACACTGAAGGGCGGCAAAACTGTCGATTGTTGTTTTCTTGCTACAATTGTTTCTTTCATTCCTCTTGATTCGTATGCACCCTTGTCGTGTCCCGACCTACTTAACTTGTGATTCTACTATATTTATAAGATTCTTCATTTGTGTCACATATATGATTTGGATTGGCCATCTTATGGCTTTTGTACATTAAATTTGGGGATTTATTATTAAGCAAAGAAACTACTAGTATATACATTTGGTCTTTCATGGTTGGGATGGCTAAAACTAAATGATTTTCATTTCACTTGCTATTAGACTTGGAAGGTGGGAACAAAGGAGATTTGGGCGCGAACGTTTGGAGTTATTTTACTTAAATCGGTGAGTGTTCCTTGCATGTGTGTGAATAAATTGCTTAAGTGTGAAATACTTCATGACGAATTACTCATATGACATGTTAACTGCTTTTAAATGCTTTTCAATGATTATGTGATGGGTAAGTGTGTACTTTATCACACTCAGCCTACTTTTCATTTTATTGTTCAACTGTGTACTCTTCCAATATTTGTATATTATTTGCTATGATCAGTAGGCCATGTGTACTAACACATAGGCTCGAACAAGGCCTTTCCCCTTCATTATCGACTTATTCGCCGTGTAAGCGGACTCTGGCTGGGTAGGTTGGTAACCTAGGGCACTAGATGGTGTACTCGAGTATTACCACTGGGAGTTATAAGGAGGAGTAGGGGGTTGAGTGTTGGACAAGACGGACTGCAACTGCTTCTAGTGGAACTTGTATCCTTTCACTGAGAGTTTTCTCAGTTTATGTGTTTTACACATTTTATGCTTCCAAACTGAATTATATTGATCCATTGAGTGCTTAACTGATATATGTACTCGTCCACTATTACTATGAGATTTGCATGATATTAGGATCGCCACCGGCTTTAGCTCATTCCTTCCAACTTTGTTTTTTCCTTAGCGGTGGTTTAAGATCGAGAGCCTTCAAGGGTTGCACTAGGTCGATTGGTTTGGAGACTTAAGCTTGTATTTTGATGTAACCCTTGTGTTTTGAATTGTACTTATGAAATTTTGAATGGATAAACTTTTGTATTTGTAATTATAGTTTGGGATAGTTATGGTTTGTCAAGGAAGTTTTGGGGTTTACATGTTACATTTGACTAGAGGATATTAAAGTTATTTTGTTATTCGCAATTGACTTGAGGAACTGTAGTGAGTCCGTGAGGATTGGAGCGAGGTAGGCTGACACCCTAGGGTTCGCCCTATGTAGAAGCTGGGCTGTCACAAAGTTGAAGAAGTTTGTTTCTCTCTCTATTTCTCTCTCTCTCAAGATCGGCCCTCTCTCTCTCTAAAGCTCCAAGAATTGTAGCTGAAAAATGAGAAGGCAAGGAGCAAGATTGGTGGCTTTATATAGACAAAATACATGGCTCTCCTTGATTTAAGGAAAAAGTAGTCAAACTCCATTTTTTGTCGTGTCGACGCTTGACACTCTAAATTTTGTTGGTTTTTCTCATTCCAACACTGTCCAACCTTAAATATATCTTTACAATATCTTCACATATGCTCGGTTTTATCTTAGAGTTACTATTCATGCTTCGGAACAAAAATCGACTCTTAAACTGGCCGAAACCAAACACCGGCGAATAATTCTTGAAAAATTCTCTAAATTAGAAAAATAATCACTCAAACCATAAATTCACATATTTTAATAAATAAATGCAATATAAATGTTATTATACATTTTAAAATAAAATTCAAATTTTGAGGCCTCACATTGTTAATATGGTTGACTAGTATATACTATGCCTCTTCTACAAGAGAAGTAGTAGACCTCATCTACTATGATGTGTGAGACACCTAAACAAGTATATCGGTGCTTGATGGTATGATCAAGTTCACTAGATTGATCCTCTAACATCCCCGACCAATATATCCTACAAGCCACCACGAAGGTAGGTTTTGTTCCCTGGAAGTGGGGTTATAGCCCACAACAAGTGAAGAGCCCAAGCCCGGTCAAGAAGCCTAGCACCACTCCAAAGGTCTCGGTCAGGGGAATTACCACACAGTTATAAAGTGACCAAGATCCTCCTCCCAACCGATGTGGGATCATTACAATCCACCCCCTGAACATGCTTCACACTGTGGTCGAGTTGGCTCCATCTCCTAACACCCGACCAGTTCCACAATTAGCCACCCCGAGTCGTGGGTTTTGTCACGGAGGTGGGGTATACCCCACAACAAGTGAAGAGCCCAAGCCCTGTGTCAAGAAGCCCAGACCACCCAAAGGTCTCGGTCAGCGGGGATTACCCACAACAGGTTATAAAGTGACCAAGATCCCTCCTCCCAACCGATGTGGGATCATTACAATCCACCCCCCTTGGGGACCCAGCGTCCTCGTTGGCACAGAAGTCGGAGTTGGCTGAGCACCAACTAACACCCCACCAATATTGTCCCACATTAGCCACCCACCAACGAGTCGGGTTTTGTTCTGAGGTGGGGTTATACCCACAACAAGTGAAGAGCCCAAACCCGCAGTGTCAAGAAGCCTAGCACCTCCAAAAGACCTCGGTCCAGGTGGGGAGTTACCCACACCAGTTATAAAGTGACCGGATCCCTCCAACCGATGTGGGATCACAGTCTGCATAGAGATGTCCCTTAAGTGCCAAAGGATTAATCTCTAAGTGATGTTTATGTAAGTGATTCTTAGACTTAAGATTATCATGATATCTTGAATATGGATAGTTATACTTTCTTTGTTATATGATTGCTCCGTTAATAGGGAATACTCATATCATTAGCAAATGGGTGAATACTTGAATTATGGAAAATGGTGAATAACCTATAAAGATTTACCACTTCTTATGAAATAGGAATTATCTCATGTCTAACCACTTATAGAGTATAACTTGGAAATAGAGCTAAGTGAGAGAGTTTTAGTTGTTTCTAAGAATTTCTTTATTGGAGTTATATTTTGGTACAAGAGAAAAGAGCAGTATTCACACAATGGAATAGTCACAACTTATTCCAAGATTAATGTGAGATAAGTTTGGTAAAAGAATATTAGTTACACGGTAAACGTTCACTTAAAGGTGAAATCATCTAATTGACTTTTCTCATTACTTGGGTGGTCATGATGCATTGTTAGATGCCAATCTTAATCTATAAATATGAGTTGATTGATCAGTAGAATCAATGATAAATTAAAATGAGTTTTAATTTATCCAGTTGTTATTTATTGAGAATCTATAGCTCATACTTATTGCCAACGTATATGAGAATGTAATAGGTCACACACATTGAGAATATCAAGTGAGACTTGATAGATAAGTTTTTATAACATATAGTTTAAATTATAAGACAAATTAAACTTGAGAGACTTATACTGCAAATAAGTTTTAGTTTTCCAAATACAAGAGTTGTATTAGAATAAAGATAAATTCTATTGGAAACTGATTTGGTTTCCATAAAGATTTGATAACTTATTTGTCTATCAATACTCACTAATCTTTTGCTAGCAAGATGAATCACACAAATTATCGTGTGAGATTTTTGAGAAAAATCTTGAGAGAAAAATACCAAAAATTCGTCCAAGAAACTAAGGAAAATATTGCGTCTCTTATTTCTCATCTTGTGATGAGTTTTTCATAGTGAAAAATTAGGGTTATCTCAATAGACATGCGTATGGTTGTTTTGGCAATAGTTAGAACTAATCTATCTTAAGTTAATTCGACCTTGGAGATTCTAACTAAGAAAGTTCGTGTGGATCACCGTTAGAGGCGGACGCATGTATACAGCTACGTGGATCTCTTTGCCATCCCTCGGTCCAAATCTCCATCAAGTTTAAGGAGGTCTTTATAAATTGAGATAATCTTCTTGAACTAACTTTATGCTACATGAATTTAATCAAAGGACGATCTATTGGAAGGAATTAAAATTTTTAAATTTCAATTGTGTTTATCACTATGATTCCTAATAGTTTCATATGTGTCTATCGGCGGATGGTCTCATGATGATTATGGGCTTTGCTATAGCATCTAAGTGTTTGTTGTGCAAATGTTGAAATGGTGAGACATATTTTCTTTGAAGGTTCGACGCTTATGGTTTGGAGCCATTTTATAGGATGTTTGGTACCCTTGTAACTCATATACTTCCATCTCTTCAGTTTTAATGTAGTGGTCTTTTCCAATAACTTCAGGCTCTTTGGATCATTTAAGGGCTGCATTGCCTCTTTTCATCATCTAGTTCTTATAAAGAGCAAGAAATGAGGGGATTTTGGAGAGGGTGCATGCTTCTAGTTATCAAATTATTTTTCAAATTGAGGGCTTCTTGTCACAATTAGGTATAGCTGTGACTTTGAAGCCAGAGCAATTACAAAGGGATAAAGATATCTGATGGCTTCTTTTTTTTCTTTGGAAAATCCAACTATGAGTCCAATGTGGGATGGAGTCCACCGATGTATTCAAATTTAATGATGCTGTAAAGAGGTCCATAGTAAGAGGAGGAGAGGTAGTCCGTGGGCCTTAGGACAGTTTGTTTTGCTTTTGTAAGGAATTTAGGGAGTCGGATGTTTTTGATGAAGAGGCTCGGCTTTGTTGTTTGGTTATGCCGGTCAATGAGGGATAACTATTTCTAAGATTGAGATAGACTCGTAGGTCCTGGTTTAGCTACCCATTAATCGAAGCTAGATGGCCTTTATTTTTGAAGTTGTCACGCATTAAGGATTTAATTTCTAGACAATCGCACCTGCACATATAGTCTTGAAGGCAAATGCAAAGGATGATTCCTTAGCTTCTTTATAGGGTTGACAAGAGCAACCTTTAGCTGGTATTCATGAATTACCTATTCTGTAGGTCTATTCTTAGATTAAATATGCAAGGCATGCAGTATTTTAGACTCTTTTTTGTTTAGGAGATAGCACTCCTTGCTTTGGGCTTTTGTCATGTACTGTGGGTAAGGTTTGGCTATGATATCCCACATCAGAAACTGCATGAGGAAAGGAGAGGTTTATAAACTTGGAACCAAGGCCTATCAAGTAACTTGGGTTAACCATTTAGGGCCAATGATTTCGGTCCAAAAGTTGTTTGGACCAGGCCTTGAGTCCGGGTCATTACATTGGCCCCCTCTATTTATTTATTTATTTATTTTTCTAACTTTTATTAATAAATTTAGGGCTGGCATTCCTTCCCTATGCATGGAGTTTACTGAAAAAAAAGTTAAAAAATATCATGAAAATTTGGAAGGACTTAGTAAGTATCAAGGTGCAAGGAAGAGAGATCAAATACGCACTAGACAATCCAATATACAAATTTTAATATTGATAAAAATACATGAAAAATTAAATAGTATAGAAATAAGGATAAGCTAGATAGAAAACAAGTTAGGAAAAGATACTAAAGTCGAAGAAGACATGAATGGTTTAATAAGCCCATTTAAGAGTACTAGTTTAGGAGGCAAAGAAAATAGCTAAAAATTGAAAAGACCAATTAGTAATTAGTACTATAATCATGGAACATCCTAGACTCAGTTTTTCTCAAAGTAAAGTAAATATAAATCCATTAGCCAGGGTATTGGATAGTAGAGAAAATAAAAATGGAATAGTAAGAATAGAACAATTAATGGATGTAAAGAAACAAATAGAAGACATAATAAACTAGAATTATTGGAACCATCTTGGGTATACCAAAAAGCAAAAATTTTAAGTAAATCTATATTATATCAACATTATAGTGCAAGATTTGTTTCTTGCACCCATGAGTCTCAAATGGTTAAATTAGATATAATCAAAGAAGAAACCAATAGGCAAATAATTACTTAAAAATGTAGACAGTGTCATATAGGAATGATTATAGTAGGAATTAAAGATTACACAAAGAAAATTTGGGAGCCAAAGTATTGGTCACTTTATATGAGAATCATTTTATGGACATATAGCAAGCATTGTTGAAAACAATAGAGTTAGATATGAACAATAAAGATGGATTAGAATATTTTACGCAAACTATTCAGTAGAAAGCAAAGATTTCTTTAAAAACATAAAGATAGGAATTAAAAGTAGAGGCTATAATATGAAACAAGGAGAAAATAATTTATTAATATATGTGGGGGTTCTAAGGCTGATTTCTAAGAATATTCCTAAAAACTAAAATCGTTCCAAAATACGGGTTATGGCAGGGGATTTGATAAAATTAGGGTCGCTGAATTCACGGAATGCGGTTTCTTCTTAAAATTAATTTATTTTCCATTTTATTTTGTACTTGCCAGGTGGAAATTTTGAATTACAAAGAAACCGTGATTTCATGGATGCGGTTTCTTCAAATAAAAAAATTGAAAATGCAAACCGCATTTGTAAATGCGATTTCTTCAATATTGAACAACAACAAACCCGATTTGACTGGAATCTAGGGATGTCTGCTGTTTCTCGTTTTTCAATGATGAATGACGCACGCTTTGACTTGTTGTTGTTTCGCTTCTTTCGGTGATGAATCACATACACCGCTTGATCTTGCTTTTTTCGCTTTTTCAGTGCATGAACAGCATGCAGTCCTTGCATGAAATCCACGGTCAAAGAAGCTTTGATTGTTGTTGCTCTGCTTTCATTTTCGATATAGCTTGCATGAATATCTAATCACAAAAGCAAGTGAATCAGCAGAGTAGCAAAATTCAGCTCACAAAAAAAACAGATGATTCGGTCAAAGATGGCTTGCATGCTACTGCTCCAACTGCAGAATTCTGCTTCGATCAGAATGCATGCAGTGATTGATTTAAACTGTGGAGACACATGCATTTCGTAATAGCATATTTTAGACATATGGGCTTAAATAGAGCTCATTCATTACCACAATCAAGGCATCAACATATCGTTCTTCTCTCACCTTTCATTCTTCTCACTTCTTCTTCTTGTGAAGTCGACTTGCCCTCAACCACGAACCCGAGCCATCTGCTTTTCCTATTCGCTTTGACGCTTGCACTCTCAATCCAATCAAATAGATGGCAACGAAAGAAGAAAGAAAGAACATAAATCATCGAGGTTCGAGGAGGTTTCTCTCATATAACACAAACGGGCCAGAGGAAAAGGAAAGCCGTCATTTCGGGAAACAATTCTAAAAATTAGTCTTAGCATTGATTTAATTACTATGAATGGCAATAGAAAACAAAATAAAGCTTAAGTTTTTAATCAAGTTTTTTGACTCCTTAAGGGATTGCTGTGAAGATTTTGAAGTGAACTCATGGGGTTTCATACGTCCGAAGCAAAAGCTAGTGGAGAAGAGGAAGACTCCAGTGGCCTAATTCACCTAAACAATTTTGATACTTAATATTAATTAATATGAACTAGTATAAATGTTGCACTAAAATAGTTTAAATGTTAAAATGTGAAATGGTAATGAAAATGTGTTATGTCATGTATTTTTTTTTTATTATGTAATGATTAGTTTAAATACATTTTTTAAAAGTTGTTAGTACAAATATTTTTGAAGTTTTGTACATGGTTGAACTTTAGGTTGTAGAAAAAGTGAAGTGGACTTGTAGATTAGACTGCATAGGTTAGTTCGCTAATAATAGTACGATCTATTGTGAAAAATTGATGAAATAGTGGTGAATGAACCAATTAGAAAAATGATTATAAAAAGTGAACACCGTGGCTTGGTGGAACTAGTAGGCTAATCTTTAAAGGTATTAAAGTAAGCGTAGTAAAATAAGACATATGTTTAATTATTTTTGTCTCTCTATATTTCAATTGCTTGATTACACACTAAGGAAATCTGAAAAAACTAATAACCAATATATTATTGGAAGAAAACTAATATTACGTCATCTGGAGCGTATAATAGCACTTTTTTGATTTTTCAATGTGAAATAATAAATGTACTCCTATAATTTTGTTTTCGAAATATTGGTGCATAGGAGAAGATGGGTTGATTACAATAACGATTTGTAAGGATAATATGTTCCCTCTATTTGATTAAATAAAATGGATAATTTGAAAAACCCCCCTTAGGTTTGTAATAATTTCACTTGGCACCCTTAAGCTTTGATAAATCTCACCTACCTCCCCTATTTTGAACTTTTTTGTAACCTTATCAACTCATTTCAAAAGATATCATATAAAAAGTCATTTTTGGAGTGATAAGATATTTCTATTCGAAACTTTCACTTTTCCAGCTAAATCTTTAGTTTTCATAACAAACCAAGTTAAATCCATGAATATTAGAACATATTGTTTAGGTTGAAAGACATTTTACAAATTTTAAAGTCTTCGGTCTAACAAAGAAATGCAAAAGAAACAAATTATTATGATTAGAAGAATATAACATTTTGCAGTTTGAAAGTACAACAAATAAATTTCTATATCTATTGTGAATAATTTATATTTTATTGCATATTTAAGTCATCAATTGGGCTAGTTTATGACATTAAACATATTCTAAAGAACTTATAAATTTCTAGATGCATTCCAAATTATTGGACCATTCTTGAAAACACCTCAAATGATTTGTAACATAATTTTAGACATTGTATATGTGAGGGCCTCAAAATTCAGATTTTATTTTAAAATATAATAATGTTTATATTGTGTTTATTCATGAAAAAATGAGTGAATTTATGTTTAAAGTGAATATTTTCTAATTCAGTGAATTTTTTGAGAATTATTTACCGGTGTGTGTGTTCGGCCAATTTAAGCGTTAAATTTTGTCCCGAAGCATGAATAGTGACTTTAAGATGAAAACGAGCGTATGTAGTGATATTACTGATATATATGTAAGGTGGGACAGTGTTGGATTGAGATAAAACAGTGTAAGTTAGAATATCGCGCTTAACGCGACATAAAGTGGTCATAAGACCACTTTTCCTTAAAATAGGGAAATATCACTTTTTGTCCCTTAAAAGCTTCACTTTTGGCTTCTTGAAGCTTCATTTTTTCAGCTGTAATTTGGAGCTTAGAGAGAGAGGGAGGCCGAGAGAGTAGAGAGAGAATAGAGAGAAAAGTTGAGAGAATTTCTTCTTCTTCTTCTTCCTTCCTTTCTTGAAGCTTCAAGCCACCATTGAAGACATTCATTTCCTTGCTTGGAGCAGCCATGAGAGAGGAAGGAGAGAGAGGGGCTGGTCTGAAAAGTTTGAGGGAGAAAAGAGAGAGAAAACTTCAACCTTTGTCAGCCAATTCCTTCTTCATCCAACATCTTGAAGTTGTGAGACTTTATTGGAGGATTTTAGCTTGTTCATCCTCATCCATGGCTGCCATGTGAGAGTGAGAGAAAAGGGGAGAGATCCATGAGAAAGAGAGAGAAAAGAAAAGGGAAGAAAGGCTTCTTGGACTTGCCATCTTCTTGATTTTGGGTTTGGAGGAAGGAAGCAGCCTCAAACTAGCAGATCCGTGGAAAAACTTGAAGGATCTCAAGGTGTCGGAGCTTGGAACTTCATTCGTGGGTGGATTTACCTTAGACTCCTCTTGATCTTGCTAGATCTGAAAAGATCTTGAGGATAATACTTGAATCCTGTAGTTGTAGCCTTATTAGTCTTAAATCTTGTAGATCTATGGTTTATTTTGTTAAGAATGCTTATGACAGAAATATTTGAGTTGGGCTCTTGAATTTCCAACCTAGGTAGCTGGACTTGAGGTGGATTTTAGGTAGCGGACTTGAGGACCTAATTGTGGATGTAAATGATATTCGTGAAAAAGGTTCATTTTATGGTAAAAAAGTAGACGTTGTTGTTGAAAATTTTGAAGGAAAAATATGTGAGATGGCCGAACCTATGCTTGGCATTTTTGATGTTTGATTTTGAAATTTTATGATATTTCTTGAAGAGATTTCGCTTAAGTATATATGTAATATGCTCATTTGCGAGTATGTGTTTAAGTAAAATAAAAACATGGATTTTTAAATGATGCGAAATGAAGCTTTTCATGAACTTTTGGATAAAAGTGTTGATTCAATAGATTCGAGGGTTTTGAAATATTTTGGCTAATTTTTATGAAATTTTGTGCAATAAGACTTAGTGAAAATTGTTTTAAACATGTGTTAGAACCTTGATCTAAGAGTTTAGTGTCGAGTTTAAATTTGAACGGGTGATTTTCGAGGTGAAAGACCTCACTTAATTCCTGTATTCAAAAGAATTTGGAAGTAGTAATTTAGGAGTATATTGATGGAGCATTATATGCTAAATGATGTAGTGATCTTAAAAGAATTCATTTGTGTCATTTTATCATTTGAAATGAATACTTTTTCTTAAGGGAATTTTGGGAAAAACCTTGATTAAGTCAAGGAATAAGTGTACTTTGATTTGATTATCAGTTAGAGTAGTTAAACTTATCCATTTTCGTTATTTGTTTTAGGGAGTGTGGAAGGATTTGAAACCAACCAAATTTGGAATCCGAACCTTGATACTTTGGTGAGTTTCCATGCCTGTTATGTGCTTATGTTAATTTGATTCGAATTATGTGTAGTTACGTGATTTGATGTGAAAATATGATTTCTTTTATCCATCAAATGGAGTGGTGTGTACTTTATCACACTTACTCCTATTTGAGTGAAAAATTTGTAAGATTGTTATGATGTGATTTAAGAGTGTTGATGTGAATTGTGTGTGCATGAAAAGTTTGGGAATTCCCAAGACCTATCGGCAAGTCATTCGACTCGTGCTGTAGGCTAGGCCTAGACCGAGGAGAATGGTGCTAGCCATAGGGATTACTATGTGATATGATGTGTGCTCTGGACTTGACGAAAGGGCTTGTCCATTATGGAGAGCAAAACACAAACTATATGAACATCTATGTGAAAAACTATGTGACAAACTATGTGAGGTGGGCAGGCCACAGGGGTTTGTGGAGAAAGGAGAAGTGGAGTTTACATGGACTATATGAAAGTTGACTGAGTGTCAACTACTTAAAATCATGGACAAGCTTTGGACTCCTGCCCGAGAGCCCCGTATCCTATCTTTGTGATGTTAAATGCTTTCCTTGTTTGTTATTTTCAAATATGTATTTAAACTGAATTATCATATGTGTCTTTTAGCTCACCCTTTCCAATTTGTTTTCCTTAGCAGGATTGAGAACCCAAGGCGCCAACCGCTAGACTTAGGGTCCACTTTTGTATTTGGTATGATAAACTTGAGTTATGAATCTATAGGTTTTGTATTATGAGGGTTTGGATGTATGATTAAGTATTTTATGTCATTTGGGATTGTAAGTTTATGTCGACGTATTTGTGAGACATCATTTAGTCTGATTGGAGATTGGTATTTTAGTTTGATATACTAGTGGTTGTATGTGAGTGAATCCTAGCTAGAGTTAGGTTGGTGGACCAACCCTTTGGGATTATCTTAAGGGGGAGGTGGGGCCGTCACAGTATAAATGTCAAATATTCAAGTCACCGTTTATACAATAAATTTATAAAATGTAAAATTCTTAAAATTTTAGAACTCCACAAATTATGTTACAAAAATTTGAGGGGTAGGTGCGGTTTTTCAAAGTTGAGGGGTACCATGCATAATGCTATAAACCTTAAACCCAAAAATTGGCAACTCTCTATAACATTTTACAATCTGTCTGTTTGAAAAATATATAGTATATTGCTTGATTAAATTAACGTACAAAATATGGGCTCACAAATTTGGTGTTGCAACTTTTGTAAAGTGCTAGATTATTATCTGTATGCATTATAATTACACCATAGGAAATGATCCACTCTATTGACATAGATAAACTATTTCATAAATTAGAGAAGAGATGTCGGCGAACATTGCACTGGTGTTTCAATTTTATTGGGGAGGAAAAATAGTTGAAACTGGTGGAACTTTTGCTTATGATCCCCGAGGTGTAAGAAGGCCATCTTAGTGAAGGACCGAATAGGTAACCAAGAATTGGTTAGCAGAGTTTATACCTACATGAGGTTAGATCGAGAAGAATATAAGTTGCATTTGTGGTTTAGGAATTTTGTAGGTGTAAGGGCCTTTGCTGGGTTGCAATTACAGAGCGAGAATGACATTGACGTGATGTATCACATGGAAATCAATGTCATCTGAATCGGGTTGTGAGATTTATGTAGAGTTTGAACGACACCACGCACATGACTATATTGGTGGCTCAAGCCATGGACTTGAAATTGGCTATTCAAATGTGTTACTTCTATCCGACCACGACGGAATGATGGAGGAGCAATCCATCTGTGTCCGGTCCAGCGTCTCCAGGAAGAAACTACGAGTTAGAAATTCGCATAGTGCTGGGCATAGTGGTGTGATTGCTATTGGTGCAATAGAGATGCCCATAACAACTCCTCCAACCATAATTCCCACCGGTAGCACTGGTATAGATGTTGATCCCTTTTTTGATAATGAATCCTCCCCTGAACCAGAAGATGATGATTTTAGACAATACAATCAACAAATTGACAAGACTGAAACAGCAGGAGCGTCACAGGAATTCGACGAGGCTAGTCCCAATGAATCGGCACCAATTATTTTTGAACCGCACCTGCATTATAGTGTAGGTGTCAACGCAACGATGAATTTTGACCCCACACATAGAAGAGTTGTCGAGAAGTTGAATATGTGGGATGATCAAGAATGTGAGTTGCAGTTAGGCATGGTTTTTGAAACAAAGAAACACATTAACCTGTGAGTTGCAGTTGCCGTTAACCTGTGGTCAATCAGACACAATAGGGAATATACGGTGAAGGAAAGCAAACCAACGACCTGGTATGTTCGTTGCAAGATGGAGGCCGGTGAGACACATTGCAACCGGCAGAGAGCAACTTTATACACCGTAACATGTGGAGGATTGTTACTTTGTAAAGGAGCATAGTAGCGCATATGTCAAACAGCAATGATCATCGTCAGTTGAGCTCTGACATCATTGCTGATTACATCATAAATCATATTGACAATTGTCCACTATTTCTGATAAAAGAAATTCAGGTGGCAATTAAGTGCTAGTTCCATACTGACGTGTCATACAGAAAGGTATGGTACGCCTGACGACATGCCATTGACATTGTGTATGGCGATTGGCCTATTTCTATAGCTTAGCTCCCAATTTATATGCAAGAATTAGTTACGGCAAATCCTGAAATGATAGTAGTTTGGGAGCACCATCCACACAGCACAACCTCAGAAGTGATTTTTCACTATATATTTTGGGCATTTGGATCTGTGATTGAGGCATTTCGACATCTTAAACCTGTCATCTACGTGTATGGGACATTCATGAAGGGTTCGTACAAGGCAAAACTGCTATGTGCCATCGATTTTGACACGTGCAACCGTCAATTTCCGTTAGCCTTTGCATTGGTTGATGAGGAGACTAATAGGAGTTGGTCGTGGTTCATGCGTCAATTCTAGCAAAATGTGTGCAAAGATGTCAAAAATATTGCATTATCTCTGATCGACACAAAGAAATAATACATGCAATGAGTACCTTGCCGGAGTGGAAGGTTTAGAGTGCACCGGTGCTGTTTGGTCCACGTACAAGCAAATTTCACACAGAAATTCAAGAATCAGGAGTACGTGATCTACTAGTTCTAAGGCTTTTCATAAAATAGCTCACTAATCATACAAAACTATATTTGTAACTTATTATTTTGCTCATGTATTTCTATTAGACTTAAGGATCTCATGTGGGCTGCCGTCTCGTAACCAACCACTGGTACGAGGTTTTCATGGAACAAATTTGGATAGTGAACGAGGAGGCGTACAATTGGTTGAATGGTGGATCTATTAAACTCGAGCAGTGGACTCTATGTGAGAATGGCAGATATCGGTAAATACCTATCGACCAACATGGCAAAGTGTTTTAACAATTGCTACATAAAGCCCTTGTTACCAATCAAGGCATGCATAAATACACTTTTAATCGACCGCTGATCTATTCATTAGGAAATGCAAATTGGAGTTTAGTGTTACACACCATTTCCCACAAAATTTGGGATCTTTTGTGGCAAATGAACTAAAAGCGTAAGACGATTCGTCCAAGTGTAATGCACCAAAGGAATGGCATTTACCGGGTCACTACGATGGCGACCAAATTATAAAGGTTCAAGTGCACAAATCGTCCACTTCTGTAATAGCACCTGTACATGTTGTAAATGGAGTGAGCATCGTTTCCCATGTTCACACGTAATTGCTGCTTGTTACAAGTCCGACACCGTTGCATGAGATCTAGTGAATTATGCGCACATGCTTGCAACTTACAAGGCATCTATTGGCAATTTTACCACAAGGACACCCATTATTGGGAACCATCTAATCGTGGTCTCAATTATGATATTAATGTGATCAAATAGAAGACACCCGGACCCATGAGAATTGCACGCATACATAATGAGATGGATCATCGATGCCCCGATGCACCTCGCCGGTGCAGTCATTGTTGACAAACGAGTCACAATGCCTCTAATTGTCCATACTCTAGTCATTTTCATGTGTAGAAAATGATTAGACTTAAATTCTATGGCACTTGTTGATGATTGTGTTAGTTATTTGTTTAAATGTATTGAAAACTCGACAGCTTATATAATTCATGTATTGTTTTGTCATCATTTTTAGCTTTTCTTACTGTCAACCTCTAGATTTGCTAGTTACAACAATTTAAATAAATTCATTTTCAAGTGGAGTATAATGATTGTATTGGCATTATTTAAACAACTTATATGTATCAGGTACCATGCAAATGAAGGGTACTATTGCATCTATCACCGAGCCGGCACAAGGTCCGATGATCCTGAAGTCTTCAGTACAGATAAACATCGGTCCAGAGCAGTATTTTTAGGTGTTCAAAAGGAGTTTCGATTCAAGCACGCTGATGGATTCTTTCGAGACCTAGTATATCATTAGCTCAATCCACCGATCAAAGATTATCTAATATAGTCTGGGTTTTAGGGAATAACACGAGTTGGTGACTTTCACCTACCATGGACCGCTATTGCCCTAATTGAGAGGTGGGTAGGAGACTCATACATTCCATCTCCCCATGGAGACTCAATGCTACATTGCGTGATGTTGAGGTTTTATATGGCTTACGAAGGACGGATTACCTATTACCCTAGTTTATAGAGCTTTGGAGATATCACAAAAGCAAGCTCTGATTGAGGAGTTATTGGGGTTTAGAACCGATCCGGTTGAGCATTTTAAGGATGATAGGCTTAAACTACGACTGCTATTAGATTTTCTATATGCGCCACTTCCCCAAGATGTGCCTGAGGAACTAGTCCGACAGCATGTGTGCGGTTATATACTTATACTACTTGGTGACATTTATTTGCCAATACATGCGGCAATGTTGTTAGTTGCTATTGGTTGGACTATGTTCGGGATATTGAGGGTCTGAGTCGGTATAGTTGGGGGAGTGCTACATTAACCTGTTTGTACAGATCTCTATGCCGAGCATCTAGAGTCTCACAGAGTTGTATGGTTGGGCTATACATGTTACTACGGGTAATTATTCAATTCAAATTCATGTGTCCAATGTACTGTAAGTTTATTTGAATAGTGCTTAATTTTTTAGATTAATTGGTATATATTTTGCCCGGCTTTTCCAAGCTATGGGCATGGAAGAGAATTCCTCAGATTCACACCATCATTATTGACCCAGCCCCACAGGGTTTTGACTTTCCTAGAGGAGGCAGATGGGCCATGAAGTGCACCATAAAATACACACGATGTGGTTTCCAGCTTTTCGTGAGACCACTTACCATGCTCGCCTCATGAGGTGTTACATTTGTTAATATGATTTTAAATGTGTATTTTTGTGATAACCCAAAATGCTATATTAATTTCACGTGTGTGCTTAGAGAATCTAATTACCTGTTTACCATATTTTATGAAAGATTTAAGTATATAGGTATATATTGAATTTTTTTTTTGTTAAAATAAAAATTATCGGGTAAAATTAAGATCAAAGAATTAGATTGGTTGGATTGAAATCATTTTCATATCATGCAAAGAATTAGGACAAGTGTCAATGGTGTTGCCATTTGTTAAAAATCTTGTAAAAAGACCATATTACCCCTCATTTTTCAAAGAGTGACCATGTAACCAAGACAAGAAAATAAATAACAAAGTCCAATTCCATTTCTTCCATTCTTTGGTCCGAAGCTTGTTTCTTGAAGAGCAATTCCATTCCTCTCATGTCTAATTTGAAATTCCGGTTTCTTGAAGTGTAAATTCTATTTCATCTCTTGTCCAAAACTCTTGTTTCTTGAAGTGCAAATTCCATTTCCAACTCTTGCTCCAAAGCTTGAGAGTTGAGTGAAAGAAAATTGTTTCTTCCATTCCACTTTGCTGCCAAGAAGAAATCGAGGGGAAGAGAGATTTTAGCTTTGCATTTTTTAAGGAAAAAGAGGTAAAATAACTCAAAAACTCACTTTGAACTCTTACATGTCTGAAATTGTAATTGCATATCGAGTTTAAGTTTAGAAGCTCAAGTTTTCTTGGAGAAAACCCTTGTTTAAAATGATATTGCTAGAAAACTTTGCCTATGAAGCTGGCCAGTTGGTTATAAGTCCATGCATGAGAGTTTTGATTAAAATTTTGCTATATAATGAAGTTACATGACTTGTACTTTGAATATATATGGGTGCATGTCAATTTTTGGTTGAATAGCATGAGTTATGATGGAAGTAAGTTTCATTCTTCAAGTTGGAATAAGATTCCAGCTTTAAAGAAAACCAAAATAAGAAAGAACAAGGACATTGATCGTCTACAGCAAGAAAGACACAAAACGGACAACAAAACAAGAAAACAAGACTCAGATTTGCAGTGGGCATGTCAAGCCTTATATGTTAGAGAAACACTCTCTCCTCTCTCTTCTTCGTTCTAGGGTTTTTCTCGTTTCAGCATGGCAGCTTCGGTTGCCCTTCAGCCATTGGTTGGAGGGCAACCTTCCTTTGTTTCATCTTCCCCCACGTTCCAAGCCAAGTCATTCTCTGATTTGTTCAAGGCTTCAACCTCGGTAGCTCAGGATATCCATGCTACGGTCTCTACTCATTAGGGTGAACCTGCAATCCTGTTCAATCCGAAAGATTTGGATGTGATCGCGGAGCCCTACAAGTTATTTTTGGTTGGCAAGTTTTCTAGAGGCCGCAAGCGTGGGTCTTCTAGATAGTCGTCACGTTCTGATTCGATTGACAAACGAATCAGATTTTCATCGTCTTTGGTCCCGGAACATCTGGTATGCGAATGGCCTCCCTATGCGGGTCTTCAAGTGGACTTCATCGTTCCATGTGGACAAGGAATCATCATTGGTGCCGTTGTGGTTTCAGCTTCCTAGCCGATACATCTCTTTCAGAAGCATGATTTATTTCAAATAACATCGGTCTTGGGCCAACATCTTTTTGTTGATTCAACCACGGCCAAGCTTTCACGGCCAAGTGTGGCTCGTGTCTGTGTGGAAATTGATTTACTCAAGGAGTTACCTTCACGGGTGTGGATTAGGTTGGGAGAGTCTAATGGGATATGGCAGGCCCTCATTCCTGAGAACCAGCCGAAGTATTGCTCTTTTTGTTTTTGACAAGGGCATTCTCAGGAGGAATGTCATGTCAAACACAAGGAAAATAAATGTGAAGTTAAATTAGGTTTTTTTCCCAAATTAAAATAAAATTTTCATTTAAATTTTCTGAAAAATATGTTTGAGAACGACATTAAAATAGTCAAACGAATAAATAACAATATTAACATTATTTAAAATAAGAAATATTAACAATATTAGAAATAAATTTTAAGGCCCTCACAGTACGCCCTAGGGAGAAGTGGGGCTGTCACACCACTGGTTTTACACCTTCAGGTGTTTGGACTATAAGTCCAAAAACCTTTTTTTACCTAGTGAATCCAATTCAGATTGGATCGCATCTTTTCATTTCGGCCTATCACTTCTTCCCCGACATTCATCAACCAATTTTTTTTTGTGATTTTAATTTTCTTTCATATTGTCAAGTGCTACACAATATGCAACTTCTTTTTCATTTAGGCTCCAATTTCAAATTTTCTATAATTTTATTCTCTTCAGGAGTAAACTCTTCGGGAGTCAGCTCTTCAGGAGCGACCTCTTCAGGAAGTTGAATTTTGTCATGACATCTATTTCATCTCCGGAGATATTTGAATTCAAAATGTTTTATTCTAGTAGGCCGGCCTTAAATTCATTTGTAGCACTTGTACGTGTCCTTCAGGAACATCAATTTTAACTATAATATTTCCTATAGGAATATTCAATTCAATGACTTTTCTGGAGTCGATAAATATATTTGATAATTGATTTGCAATTTGTTGCAAATAAGTAATCTATTGAATTTCCAGTTCACATTATTTGGTATGAGAATCAAGGAAATCCAATAATATTTTTTAAATGATTTCCTTTCGGTTGATCATTCCTCCCCCTAATGTCGGGAAGTGTATAATAGATCACTCATCAATATTGCATGATTTCTAACTGTAAAGGGTGATTTCACATCTAACATAAATTTCTGTTGGAGCCACAAATAATACAAGGGGGTATGTATGAATAATTGTTGGCTCTTATTTTTGATAAATCATAAATATGTTGGAATCAGTAAACTTCTGGTTTACTGTAGGTGATGATTTTGATTTAATCCTTAATTAGACAGAAAATGAGAAAAACATGTTTTATGAGGTAAAAATTCGGACAATGAGTGAAGTAGCGCTGGAGTGTAGGGATGATCAAACGGAGGTTAGAAATGTAATCAGGTGACTAGAGGTGAATTAAAAAGAGTGATTATAATTAGGGATTCGTAATCTTAGTTTAAGTTGGATTAACCCTCTTGAGATTAGAATTTTATTTAGTCATTGATTCTTCCACTTAATTCACCCTAAGTAACTCTCAATTTATTCCTTTTCATTTCTCCCTCCTAACCAAGATTAACCCTTTAATCCTTAACTAAATGGGATAATTATTTTCCCTCCAAAATTGTTAGCAAAAGATTACTATTCATTGGTTGACTTTTGGGGCCATAAGACAAGCTTTATGTCTTGTCTTTCTCTTCTCATTTAATTCATTCAAATTGTACAAAAATCCCTCTCTCTTTCTTCCTCCCTTGGCCGAACTCCCCTCCCCCTCTTCCCTTGAAATTTCATCAAATTTCTTCTACCAAATTCCTCTCTAAAACCACCTACAACTTCCATCAATCTTGGCTTAAGCTTGGACCTTGGGTGAGGAGCTTTGAGGAAGAGCATTTGGGAGCTTGAGTCTAGTATTTCTTGGGTGCATTTTGCTCATTTCTTGGAAGAGGTAATAATCTAAAGCTTCCATCTTTGTTTACTGATTTTATTTTCATGCATGACATTAGGCTTGGGAGCCTGAGAGGTTATTAGAACCTTGATGATTGTTGATGAAAATGACTCTAGTTTTGGTGTACCAAATTTGGTAATTTTTGGACAAGAAACCGTCACTCAAACAAGGCCTAGAATCGTGCCCTACAAATCTAGAAAATAGAAAATTCAGAATTTCGAACCCACCATGTTTGAACTACTATAATTTCTTCCTCGAGTGTCAGAATTGAGTACCGTTAGTGTTGTTTGAAACTTATTACATAGGACTTTAAACTGTATAAATTTCAAAGGCCAATTTATTTTCTACAATTTTTGGCAAATTTTCAAAGTTGGCTGGTCGACCAACCTATTGTGTTCTGTTTTGGTACTGTAGTAGTTTCTTAATCAAAATTCTGGGCAGTTTCTGTCTAGAATTTTATCTTGATGCCTTCTACAAAGTTTTAGAACTTTAAAGGAGGTTTCCAACGGTGCCAAGTTTGCAAAATTTGGACTTATATAACTCAATTTACAATTTTTTAAAGATTTCTGCTCAAGTAGGAAGTTATCGAACTTAACTTTTCTTGAATAAGATTTCATTGGTGAATTAGAAACTTATTTTCATTTTTTTTAAAATATTTTAGGAAGCGGTGCTGAATTACAAAGTGATCCAAACTTGAATTCCAGGACCTATTTTGTCGGTGAGTTTCCAATGCATGTTAAATGCTTTAATTTAAATGCTTTGTGTGTGAATGTGTTACATGAAATTTAACATGTTTAATACGTGGAACGTGGAATTTGAAATTGTTGAACCACTCACTTAAAGAGAGTATACTTTATTTCTCTCTTTTAAGTTGAGTCGGTGATTTAGTGTTTTGCATGAATATATACACACTAATAAGGAGAGTGTGTATAAAGTGTTATAAAACTACACTTGGCCGCGTCCCTTGAGTAGTTAAGTGTTTTGACGTGCGGGCCCGGTAGGGGGAGTTTGGTGGAAGGAGATTGGCGTGAAGAGTCGTTTACTTAGATTGGAAAGTCGACGGAGTGTCGACTACTTTTAACACTCGTAAACCGTGGAATTGAGCTCCTGAGAGCTCCCGTATCCTCCTTGTGTGTTTCTGTGTTTATTTTATTTGTTTTAATTATGTTATTTACTCCGCTTTATGCTTGTGCATGATATTTTGGAAATTCGTGAGCTTTTAACTCACCCCCGTTCCTCTTTATTTTTCCTTAACAGGTGACGAGAATCCAGAGACCTAGTTAGGTCTAGCACTTGTTTTTGGTCTTTTGTCTCGAGTATGGATAGACGAATTGTATATTCTTTTGATTTTGAATAATTCAAATTCATGGGGTTGTATTAAACTATGGCTCGAGGTTTTAAGTGTTTTTGAGTTGTTAATTGTACATTAAGTTTAAATATTATTTTACAATTTCCAATATTATTATTGTTGAGATGAATTCTGGACTTATCCTCCTAAGTTAGTATCTTCGAATGTTTGAGTCCTAGCGAGAGTTGGGCAGGTAGCTCGCCAACCTTTTGGTTAGCCTTAAGGGGAAGTGGGGCAGTCACAGGTGGTATCAGTGCCTAGGTTAGAGGGTTATAAAGAAAAATTTTAAAAGCTCTTTTTAGAATGGTTTCTTGTACTTTAAGCTTAATATCTTAGTAAAGCTGAAATTTTAAATTTCTAACCTTAAATTGTGGATTGTTTGTAGGTATGGCGAGCGGTAGTGGTACTCCAGGAGCTAACGGGTAGGATACTAATGGTCATAAGTCTCCAGTTAGGCCCGTTCAATATAGAGTGGGGGATGATAGGACCCGACTTCTATTTACCCCATGTCGGGGAGGTTGTCGCAGGTAGGAGGGCGCATTATCCCAATCGTGCTGGCTATTGATGAGGAGCGTCAAGAGTTAATTGATACTAACAGGAAGTTTCAGGAGGAGATAGCGGCGGCGATGGATGTCATGAACTATCGTCAGGGCCGGATTCGAGATTTAGAGGCTCGGGTCGAGCTACTAGAGGCTCGGATCGAT
Organism: Gardenia jasminoides; assembly: GCA_013103745.1. Taxonomy (NCBI): domain Eukaryota; kingdom Viridiplantae; phylum Streptophyta; class Magnoliopsida; order Gentianales; family Rubiaceae; genus Gardenia; species Gardenia jasminoides. The sequence goes on along the minus strand of CM023103.1, from coordinate 47,961,872 downwards.
GATAAGCAGGATAGGACTAGAGCTGCCCACGACTAGATTCAGAGGTTTCGAACCCGACTGGCTAGGGTAACTGATGAGGTCCAGGATCGGACCAAGAGATTACCGACGCCAACGCCTGCAGTGGATACCGGCTGCAGCAATTGCGGATGCTTTTCTTGAGGAGCCCTTAGGGGAGGACTCTTCGGAGAAAGAGCCCTCTGAGCACATGTCAGTTGAGGAGGACCCCTCTAAGGAGGTCGAGCCTGAGGAGGAGGACCCGTCCGAGGAGACCCCCCCTAGTGGCCCTACTGAGGACTAAGGTAGTAGTACCGAGGAATTTAGGATATTATTAACCCTATTTTGTAAAAAGAAACCACTAGAATGGTTCTCGTCTCTGTGGGTGCATGTTTATTTATTGCTTTCACTATTGTATTTTGCGTGAAGAATTGGCCGTGAAAGCAACTTTTGTATGCTCTTTTGGTAGTAAGCATGCCACCGTAATGTACTTGACTCCCTCGGCATATATGTATGGAAATTTGGTCAATTCTAGAAAATTCTCTCATTTGTTCCAAAATTTAATTTGTCAAATTGCTTATTCTAATTTGTGTTAATCCATTGTATTCGCTCTTGTCTTATTTTACCTTGCTCTGTAGTATTTTATTTTACTTTATTTTACTTTCTCATTTATTTTATGTCTACGTAGTATGAAGATCATGGACTGTAGACGAGACCGAGGCCGAGGTAGAGGTCGAGGACGAGGGCGCAGGGTAAGACAACCCCTAAATGTGGGCGATGACCGAGGGTCGGCAGTTGACAAAGGTCAAGGACGCAGAGTGGGACAACGACAAGGGATAGGTCAAGGACAAGGAGAAGGTCGAGGACAAGGAGTTGACTTTGGAGAACAAGTGGCGACAGCCATAAATCAAATGACGGGCATCTTGGCTCGTCTGGTGGACCAACAAGGTCAGGGTCCAACTATTTAGCCTGAGAGCCATGAGGGTGGCGAGGATAGGGCTTTAGAACGTTGTCAAAAGTTCGCCCCGCCCAATTTCTTTGGGGAACCCGATCCAGAGGCCTCTGAGGGTTGGCTGGATCGTGTCACTAATATTTTCGGGACCTTGAACTACACTGAGGAAAGGCGAGTGTCTTTTGCCACTTTTCAGGGCCAGCTCGATCATGGTGGAACATGATTAGGACAAAGTGGGATAGGGACCAGATTCCCCGAACTTGGGAGAATTTCACACGAGAATTTTATGGTAAGTTCCTCCCTCCTTTGGTCCAAGAAAAGACGGAAGACGACTTCATCAAGTGCCGTCAGGGCCTTCTGAGTGTCGCGGACTACGAGGCATAGTTCACTAAGTTATCAAGGTTTGCTCCAGAGTTGGTGGCCACGGAGCAAAGGAGAATTAGACTCTTTATTCAAGAGTTGAATTTAGAGATTCAGGAGGGGCTAGCAGTGGCCCAGATTAATAGCTTCAGTGAGGCTATTGAAAAAGCTCAAAGGATTGAGACTGCCAAAGCTCAATTAAAGAGCTTTCATGCTAGAAAGATGAGCGCCCCTTCTAGTAGTCGGGGCCCTATGGATTCAAGCACTCCACCTTCTAAGTTTGGGAGAGGTTTCAGTGGGGCAAGCATCTCGGGAGTTTCAAGGGGGACCTTTTCCCGAGGAGGGACATCTTGAGACTCCGTTAGTGGTAGAGGGCCAGCAAGAAATGCTCCACAAGAGAGTCAGGCCTCGAACTCCAGCCTTACCTGTGGATTTTGTGGGAGGCCAAACCACACCGTCAATGAATGTTGGAAGAAACAAGGAAAGTGTTTGAGGTGTGGTAGCTCCGAACACCTGATATCTGCCTCTCCCCAACTCTGAGAGCGAGGTGGGACCCAGAGGTTGAACTAGAGCCAAGCTAGTGCGATAGGGAGTAGGACGAGAGTGCCAGCTTGAGTTTATGCCTTGGATCATCAAGAAGCACCTGACTCGACTGAAGTGGTCGAAGGTACTATTCCCATCTTTCACCGCTTAGATAGAGTTTTAATTGATCCTGGTGCATCGCATTCATTTGTCAATCCTACATTTATCTGTGGTGTAGATATAAAACCTGTTAGGTTACCCTTTGACCTAGAGGTTAGAACACTCTCGGGGGATAAAAGTCTAATTACTAGTCTGGTATATAAAGACTATAAAGCGTGAGTTGAGGAGAGAAAGTTAAAAGTTGATTTGGTGAGTTTGGATATCAAGGGGTATGATGTGATTATTGGGATGGATTGTTTAACCAAACATCATGCCAAAGTGGACTGTAGGTTGGAGGTAGTGGAATTCTATATCCCGGGAAAAGTAATTCCGAGATTCGATGTTAAGGGAAGATTAGCTTCATCAGCCCTTATTTCTGGGATTAGGGATAGAAAACTTCTGAGTAAGGGGGCTCAAGGGTATTTGGCTTTTCTTATAAACCCTCCGAGCGATAATGTGAAATTGGAAGACGTGCCAATTATTAAGGATTTTTTTGATGTATTTCCCGAGGAATTGGAGTCTTTGCCTCCCGAGCGAACAATAGAATTTAAAATAGATCTAGTGTCTGGAACGGCGCCAATTTCTAAGACCTCCTATAGAATGGCTCTAGCCGAGTTTAAAGAGTTGAAGTTACAGCTACAAGACCTTTTGGAACGGGGATTTATTCGAGAAAATGACTCTCCGTGGGGAGCACCGGTCTTGTTTGTTAAAAAGAAAGATGGTAGTCTAAGGCTATGTATAGACTATCGGGGGTTGAACGATGTGACAATCAAGAATAAGTATCCCTTACCACTCATTGATGAATTATTTGATCAGTTACAAGGGTCAGTAATATTCTTTAAATTAGATCTTAGGCAGGGGTATTACTAGCTGAGAATTAGAAGAGAGGATGTACCAAAAACTGCTTTTAGTTCGAGGTACGGGCACTTTGAGTTTGTAGTGATGCCCTTTGGGTTAACTAATGCTCCGACCGCATTCATGGATTTGATGCAACGAGTATTTAATCCCTACTTGGATCAATTTGTCGTGGTCTTCATTGATGATATACTAGTGTATTCTAAGTCCCAAAAGGATCACGCCGAACACCTGAGGATTGTATTACAAACCCTCCGAGAGCACAAGTTGTTTGCAAAGTTCAGTAAGTGTGAGTTTTGGTTGGAAGATGTATCTTTTCTAGGGCATAGAATTTTCAAGGACGGGATTGCAGTTGACCCAGCTAAAGTGGAAGCTATTATTCATTGGAAACGGCCTGAGAACCCGACCGAGGTGAGAAGTTTCTTAGGGTTGGCTGGTTATTATCGTCGGTTCATCCAGGATTTCTCAAGAATTACGGAGCCTTTGACGGACTTGACTAAGAAACATGAAAAGTTTGTTTGGAGGCCTAAGTGCGAGGAGAGATTTCAAGAGTTGAAGAAGCGGTTGACTGAGGTTCCGATTTTGACCTTACCTGATAGCAAAGAATGATTTGTGGTGTATTCAGATGCCTCTAAGGATGGATTAGGTTATGTTTTGATGCAAAATGGAAAAGTCATAGCATATGCTTCTAGGAAGTTGAAACCTCATGAACAGAACTACCCAACTCATGATCTAGAATTGACGGCGGTTATCATTGCTTTGAAGAAGTGGAGACACTATTTATACGGAGTGACTTTTGAGGTATTCACGGATCACAAGAGTTTGAAGTACCTTTTCTCTCAAAAGGAATTGAACTTGAGGCAAAGGAGATGGGTAAAGTTCCTAGAAGACTATGATTGCTCAATAAAATATCATCCTAGAAAGGCAAATGTCGTGGCCGATGCGTTAAGTCGCAAGGCTCAAATAGCGGGGTTAATAGTGAAAGAATGGGAAATGTTGGAACAAGTGAGCGAATGGAAACCTTGTTTGGAGATGAAAAGGGTTGTTTTTGGGAATGTAGAACTAAGGTCTCCATTGTTAGAGCGGATTAAGGAAACACAGTTAAAAGATCCCGTAGTGCAAAAATTTCTGGAGAAAGTACAGAAAGGAGAAGCCCAAGACTTTAAGATAGGACTAGAGGGTGTATTGAGGTTCCGAGAAAGGATAGTAGTGCCAAATGAAGAGATATTGAAGAAAGAGATTTTGGAAGAGGCACATCGGTCCAAGTATACGATCCACCCTGGGAGTAATAAGATGTACCAAGATCTGAAGGGATTGTATTGATGGGATTGTTTGAAGAAAGATGTAGCCCAATTTGTGCAGACATGTCTTACTTGTCAGCAGGTTAAGGCAGAACACCAAAAACTCTCAGGACTCTTACAACCTTTAGAAATCCTTGAATGGAAGTGGGAGCATATTACTATGGATTTCGTCACTGGTCTGCCAAGAAGTCAAAAGGGACATGACGCTGTTTGGGTAATGGTGGACCGACTCACTAAATCTGCACATTTCCTATCGGTGAATATGAAGTATCCTTTGGAGAAATTGGCCAAACTTTATTTGGACGAGATAGTGAGGTTGCATGGAATTCCGGTAAGTATTGTTTCCGACCGAGACCCTAGATTTGTTTCGAGATTTTGGCAGAAGTTGCAAGAGACTTTGGGAACTAAAATTAAGTTGAGTACGGCCTATCACCCTCAGACAAATGGCCAGTCTAAGCGGACCATTCAAATCCTAGAAGACATATTGAGATCCTGTATAATAGATTTTGGAGAAGGTTGGAGCCAGTACATGACACTGGTTAAGTTTGCATATAATAACAATTACCATGCCTCAATTCAAATGGCACCCTACGAGGCACTCTATGGAAGAAGATGTCGATCACCGATTCATTGGGATGAAGTGGGTGAGAAAAAGGTACTTAACCCAACTACTATACCATGGATTGAGGAAGCCTATAAGAAAGTGAGGTTGGTTAGGGAGAGGTTTTTAACGGCTCAAAGTCTCCAAAAGAGTTACGCGGACAATAGGAGAAAAGATTTGGAATTTGAGGTGGGTGATAAAGTTTTCTTGCGGGTTAAGCCAGTGAAAAGTGGAGTAGTGTCGAAGAAAGGGAAGAAATTGAAGCCGAGGTACATTGGACCATTTGAGATTCTCAAACGAATTGGGAAAGTGGCTTATCAATTGGATTTACCCGCCAGTATGTCGAAGATTCACAATGTCTTTCATGTCTCGATGCTCAAGAAGTATCACCTAGACCCGAGTCATGTGTTGCAATTAGACGAGCTTGAGGTGGATGAGACGCTCTCATATGAGGAAAAACCTGTGAAGATTCTCAATCGGAAAGTTAAGGACTTGAGGACGAAGAAAATTCCTTTGGTTAAGGTTCTATGGAAAAACCATGACGTCGACGAGGCGACTTGGGAGGTAGAAAAGGAAATGCAAAAAAAGTATCCAGAACTATTTGTATAGCAAGGTGAGAATTTTGAGGACAAAATTCTTTTAAGGGGGGAAGGATGTGAGGGCCTCAAAATTTATTTCTAATATTGTTAATATTTATTATTTTAAATATTGTTAATATTGTTATTTATTCGTCTCACTATTTTAAAGTCGTTCTCAAACATATTTTTCAGAAAATTTAAAGGAAAATTTTATTTTAATTTGGGGAAATAACCTAATTTAACTTCACATTTATTTTCCTTGTAGATTTTCAAGATTCTGTTCTTTTTATTTTAAAATTTGCCCTTTTTACATTAATTAGACAGAAAATGAGAAAAACACGTTTTATGAGGTAAAAATTTGGGCAATGAGTGAAGTAGCGCTGGAGTGTAGGGATGATCAACCGTAGGTTAGAAACGTAATCAGGTGACTAGAGGTGAATTAAAAAGAGTGATTATAATTAGGGATTCGTAATCTTAGTTTAAGTTGGATTAACCCTCTTGAAATTAGAATTTTATTTAACCATTGATTCTTCCACTTAATTCACCCTAATTCACTCTCAATTTATTCCTTTTCATTTCTCCCTCCTAACCAAGATTAACCCTTTAATCCTTAACTAAGTGGGATAATTATTTTTCCTCCAAAATTGTTAGCAAAAGATTACTATTCATTGGTTGACTTTTGGGGCCATAAGACAAGCTTTATGTCTTGTCTTTCTCTTCTCATTTAATTCATTCAAATTGCACAAAAATCCCTCTCTCTTTCTTCCTCCCTTGGCCGAACTCCCCTCCCCCTCTTCCCTTGAAATTTCATCAAATTTCTTCTACCAAATTCCTCTCTAAAACCACCTACAACTTCCATCAATCTTGGCTTAAGCTTGGACTTTGGGTGAGGAGCTTTGAGGAAGAACATTTGGGAGCTTGATTCTAGTATTTCTTGGGTGCATTTTGCTCATTTCTTGGAAGAGGTAATAATCTAAAGCTTCCATCTTTGTTTATTAATTTTATTTTCAAGCATGACATTAGGCTTGGGAGCTTGAGAGGTTACTAGAACCTTGATGATTGTTCATGAAAATGACTCTTGTGTTAGTTTGCAATTTTAGATGATAAATTTCATTAAATTACCTTTTTTGATTTTGGTTGAATGAGTGGGCTCTTGGACTCCCACAATTGTGATAATTTGATTTCTAACATGATTAATGATACAATGTATGTGTATAAGTTAGAATTTGTGATTGAAAAATGAAGGAAAAATCTCAAGGAAAAACCGGTTGGGAAAGGAAGAAAATGAGGAAGAAAAATTGCTGTTTTTCTTTTAATGTTGTGGCTGTGATTTTGGCAAGTTTAAAGGTTAATTGTGAGGCTTAAATGTGAGGGTTAAGTTGTTAATTTTCCCCACACAAATCTCTTCAAAGGTTAAGCAAAGTTGGTGGTTTAGTTGGAACAAGGAAAACTGGAAATTGAACAAGCATGCTGTCCGATTTTTGAGGCTGTTTTAGTGCTAAATTTTGAGCCAAACTTGTATCAATTTTAACCATTATTAGGTTCAGGAAGGTTAAAAATATCATGGGTTCAAAAATGAAGTCAATTGGAAGTAGTTTAGGTATGATAAAGTTGATTAGAAAAAGTGGTGCGAAACTTCACTAGTTTGAGGTAACTTACTGAGCAAACTTTGGGCGATTAGAAAACTATCTTCGCGAGAGAGTTTTTGGTTTAATTTTGGTTTGAACCTATTTTATATATACTAGTTTTGGTGTACCAAATTTGGTAATTTTTGGACAAGAAGCCATCACTCAAACAAGGCCTAGAATCGCGCCCTGCAAATCTAGAAAACAGAAAATTCAGAATTTCGAACCCACCCTGTTTGAATTGCTATAATTTCTTCCTCGAGTGTCAGAATTGAGTGTCGTTGGTGGTCTTTGAAATTTACTACATATGAATTTAAACCGTATAAATTTCAAAGGCCAATTTGTTTCCTACAATTTTTGGCAAATTTTCAAAGTTGGCGGGTCAACCAACCTGTTGTGTTCTGTTTTGGTACTGTAGCAGTTTCTTAATTGAAATTTTGGGCAGTTTCTGTCCAGAATTTTATCTTGATTCCTTCTACAAAGTTCTAGAACTTTAAAGGAGGTTTCCAACGGTACCAAGCTTGTGAAATTTGGACTTATATAACTCAAATTATAATTTTTTAAAGATTTCTGCTCAAGTAGGAAGTTATCGAACTTAACTTTTCTTGAATAAGATTTGATTGGTGAATTAGAAACTTATTTTCATTGTTTTTAAAATATTTCAGGAAGCGGTGCTGAATTACAAAGTGATCCAAATTTGAATTCCGGGACCTACTTTGTCGGTGAGTTTCCAATGCATATTAAATGCTTTAATTTAAATGCTTTGTGTATGAATGTGTTACATGAAATTTAACGTGTTTAATACGTGGAACGTGGAATTTGAAATTGTTGAACCACTCACTTAAGGAGAGTATACTTTATTTCTCTCTTTTAAGTTGAGTTGGTGATTTAGTGTTTTGATGAATATATACACACTAATAAGGAGAGTGTATAAAGTGTTATAAAACTACACTTGGCGTCCCTGGTAGTTAAGTGTTTTGACGTGCGGGCCCGGTAGGGGGAGTTTGGTGGAAGGAGATTGGCGTGAAGAGTCGTTTACTTAGATTGGAAAGTCGACGGAGTGTCGACTACTTTTAACACTCGTAAACCGTGGAATTGAGCTCCTGAGAGCTCCCGTATCCTCCTTGTGTGTTTCTGTGTTTATTTTATTTGTTTTAATTATGTTATTTACTCCGCTTTATGCTTGTGCATGATATTTTGGAAATTCGTGAGCTTTTAACTCACCCCCGTTCCTCTTTATTTTTCCTTAACAGGTGACGAGAATCCAGAGACCTAGTTAGGTCTAGCACTTGTTTTTGGTCTTTGTCTCGAAGTATGGATGACTGTATATTCTTTTGATTTTGAATAATTCAAATTCATGGGGTTGTATTAAACTATGGCTCGAGGTTTTAAGTGTTTTTGAGTTGTTAATTGTACATTAAGCTTAAATATTATTTTACAATTTCCTATATTATTATTGTTGAGATGAATTCTGGACTTATCCTCGTAAGTTAGTATCTTCGAATGTTTGAGTCCTGGCGAGAGTGGGGCAAGCAGCCCGCCAACCCTTTGGTTAGCCTTAGGGGGAAGTGGGGCTGTCACACGTACCCTAAAGTATCCGTGGACCGCCTGCCTAACTCTTTGCCAAGACTCACTCATACACAAATCACTAATATACCAAACTAAAATTTTCAACCACAAATCTAAACCAAATAACAATTTACAAATACAATACTCTAGTTTTACAATCCTAAATTACATAAAGTACTTAATCAATCATTCAAATTCTCATAATATAAGTACTCTCAAAACCATAGTTCAAGTTTGTCAAACCCAACACAAAAGTAAACTCTAAACCTAATGGTTGGTTTTTTCACTTGGGTTCTCAGTTCCCGTTAAGGAAAACAAATTGGAAAGAATGAGCTATAAGCCTAGTGAGTTTCAAAAGGCAAGCAAAACTCATAGCACATAAGATATTTCACTTCAGAATTCACATTTAGTAATAAACACGTAAGGAAAGCATTTAACAATACAAAGGGAGGATACGGGAGCTCTTAGGAGTCAAGATCTACACAGCTTGATCACGTTCCGAGTAGTTGACACTCCGTCAACTTTCAAATAATCCATGTAGACCTTCACTTACTCCTTACTCCACCAAAACCCCATCGGGCCCGACTCGGCACTTAGTTTGTCACATTGTTTGTCACATAGTGGGTCTCATAGTTTGTCATTTGGTTTGTCACATAGTTTGTGTTTTGCTCTCTATAATGGACAAGTCCTTACGCCAAGTCCAGAGCATATATCACTGCACTTCACTTTATATAACTGGTTTAATGCTCTCATCTGAGACAAGTCCATATGCCAAGTCTCGAGCATATATATCACTGCACTTCACTTTATATCGCTGGTTTAATGCTCTCATCTGAGACAAGTCTATATGCCAAGTCTCGAGCATATACCATTGCACTTCACTTTAATTAATTAACCCTATGGCTCGTCCCCTTCTCCTCGGCCTATGCCTAGCCTCCGGCTAGAGTCAAATGGCTCACCGATAGGTCTCAGGAATTTCCTGACCTTTCACATACACATACAAGTCACTGCAAAACACTTTCACTTTTCTTTTATTTCAAATCGAGGTAAGTGTGATGAAGTACACACCACCCCACATACTGGTTTGAAAACTCAATTTCACATCAAATCACTTGTCTAACACATTTCGAAACATGTTCACATGAGCACATAACAACATTAAAACTCATCACAGTAGTAAAGTTCGTTTTCCAAGGTGGGATCTGGTTCAAGTCCTTCCTCACCTCCTATTATCACGAAAAAGGAAGAAATAAGTTTCGCCTCACAAATAGCGAAACTAAACTCAAATAACTCATTCACTTGTCTTATCAAAGTTCTTTACAAAATTCCATTAACTCTGCTCAAACGAAAAGTAATCACTCGAGTCGAAACTCATTTTATAAGATTCCATTTTTCAAATCAAAATTTCACATAAACAACAACTCTATCGATGCACTCCATCCAAGCGATTTCTAATCTTTAGCACATTGAAATAAAGTGAGGTATTTCACCTCCAAATCACTCATTTGACCTCAAACTCAACACCACTCTTTTAACCAAAGTTCTAACACATTTTCCAAATGATTTTCACTAGGTTTCAATGCATAATTTCATGAAAATTAGCTAAGGTATTTCAAATCCACAAATTTGTCCAAAATAACACTTTTCCCTCAAAACTTAGTGAAATTCAATTTCTCACCATAAAAGTTCAAGATTTTAACTCTTTTAAAACATATACTCATAAATGAACATAATACATATACACTTAAGCAAAATCTCATCAATAAGCATCATAAAATTTCGAAACCACACATCAAAATTGCCAAGCAAGGTTCGGGCAACCCTTATCATTTTCCTTCAAATTTTTCAACTACAAAATCTACTTTCTATCCATAGAACAAACTCATTTCACGAATATCAATCATATCCACAATCGGGTCCTCAAATCCGCTACCTAAAAGTCACCTCAATTCCGTTACCTAAGTTGGGAATTCAAGAGCCCAACTCAAATGCTTCATACATAAGCATTCTTAGCAAAATAAACCATAGATCCACTATATTTAACACTAATCAAGTTAGATCTAAGAGTTTTGAGTTTTATACCTTCAGATCTGTCTAGATCTAATAAGATCAAACAAGATCTTGTGAGCTCTTCTCAAGAATGATACTCCCAAGTTTAGCAATTCCAAGAAGCTCCAACCTTAGCCCAAGATCCGCTTGTTTTGATGATGATTTCCGACAACAAGCTCAAGAACAAGAAGGAGACAAACCACACAAGCATTCTTTCCTCTTCTTTTCTCTCTCTAACTTTCGGACCTCACTCACTCTCTCTCTCTCTCTCGCGGCTGCCAAGGGAAGGAGAAGACACAAGATCAAATCTTCCAATGAAGTCTTGAAGCTTCAAGAAATGGAAGACAAAGAAGATGAAGAAGAAAATCTCTCAAACTCTCTCTCTTTTCTCTCTCTAGATTTGGCCCTCTCTCTCTCTAAACCTCTCAAAGATTGCAGCTGAAAATAATGAAGGGATAAGGAGCATGAATGGTGCCTTTTATAGACAAAACACTTGGCTCTCCTTAATTTATGGAAAAGTGGTCAAATGACCACTTTTTGTCGCATCGACACGCGACACTTTACCTTTTACTGTTTTATCTCATTCCAACACTGTCCAACCTTAATTATGTCTCTGTAATATCTCTACATATGCTCAGTTTCATCTTAAAGTTACTATTCACACTTCGGAACAAAAATTAACGCTTAATCTGGCCGAATCCACACACCGGCAAGTAATTCTTAAAAAATTCTCTAAATTATAAAATAATCATTCAAAACATAAATTCACTCATATTTTAATGAATAAATACAATATAAACATTATTATGCATTTTAAAATAAAATTTGAATTTTGAGGCCCTCACAAGTGGGATATAAATGGGTATTTGTGAGAAAAAAAATGAGAAAAATGAAATTATAAGATATAAAGCAAGACTTGTAACCCAAGGATTTTCACAAAGACCTGGATTTGATTATGATGAAACGTATTTACTTATAGTGGATGCGATCACATTTAGATATCTTGTGAAGTTAGAAATGCGTCTAATGGATGTTGATAAGGATTTTTTTTACTCCTCAAATTTTAAATAACCTTTATAACCCTATATTACCGCAAGTATACGGATCGTTTATTGAGTATAGGGAAATATAGGTGTCGATCCCACGAGGAAGAGTGTCAAATACCGGTGATTTTCAAACTCCTCTATTATTTAGACTGTCACAAGTAAGATATAAAGGGAGAAGCAAGTAAACTATCCTTAGGAAGAAGGATTAAGCAATTAAAACCGACCGCTAGGTGTCGAAGACATCCAATTGGTGGTAGACAAGAAAATAATAAGAAAGCAAATAAAGAAATTAGAAAGTTAAGTAAGAGGAATCCTAGAGTTTAGAATCTCTTGTTATGTTTAGATTAGAAGTTAGTCAAGGTTATTGTGTCCTTTCTCCAATGATTTGCTAAGGTATAACTTCCTTTTGAATGCCATCACTTTCGTTAATGGTCATGTGTAGCGCAAGCTCTCACTTAAGATGAGCAAGTCATTCGGAATCGCTTTTGCCAATTCCTTAACTCCTTGGAATCTTTCTTGACCTATTTTCATAGAGAAAAGAGAGAAACAAGATAAATAAGCTCAATGAAGTTATAGTATAAAACCAAAACCAACCAACTATATTCACTACTTTCGTGAAAATATAAGTTAGTGTTTAAGATCTTAGATCTTATTGAAGGCAAGTTTTTCATTGCTCATCAATATCAAATAATTTATAGTTGGTAGCTAATCAACCATAAAGCATAAGCACAAGTCTTAAACTAGCAAAATCAATGAGGACATAAATAACTCAACTACTTCATAATCACAACTAAAACAATTTCATCCTTACTCTAGGATTTGAGAGGCTTAACTAAACATACTACTACTAACTATACTACTAAACTAATAAACTAGTGAAGACTACATGCCTCCTCTCTCTCCTCTCTCTCATTCATTGTCTACAAGAGACCCTATTTATAGATGAATTCATCCATAAACTTCCAAGACTTTATCATGTGAATACAAGAAAAGTTTGGCCTTGAAAAGTCAAAGAAATTGGCTTCATGAATCTCTTGTCTTCATGCATTGAATCCATTGAATTTTAATCTCAAATGAGTTGTACAGTTGTGTTTTTGATTGGTCATGAGTTGTTTCTTCAACTTCACAAAATTTTTCACGTAACTTTGGTTGAAATTCGTCCAAAAATTGAGCTGGAAAATCTGGAATTCGGCTGCAGCTTGTAGCAGTCACTTTCTGAGGATCCACGAGGTGGATCCGCGAGGCAGAGGCTAGCGGATCGCCTCACGGATCTACTTCCCCTGTCTCCTATGAGAGGGATTCACGAGCTAATCATTTTTTCAGCTTATTGCTTCGCGTTTCGACTCGCGAATCTCCTTGAAACTTGCAAATTCCGAACTTTTTGTCGTGAAATTGGCGCGTTAATTGCTCCGACTTTTGTCCCTTTGATTCCTTGATATTCCAATTGCATTTTCCATTTTTCAATTTGGAATTTCTTCACCTTCGAATATTTCAATTTCCCAACTTTACGTCCAAGCTTCTTTTTGGAAATTTCTTCTCATTTTGTCCTCATTTGATAATTGGACAAGCAATCCTACAAAAACATGAAATTTTCACCACATTAATCCATAGAAATTCAATTTTCATCATTGAAGCCATCAAATGCAAAATTAACTAGAAACCCTAGTTCATTAGCTACAAAAATATCAAAAACACACAAAAACTGCATAATTAAACCTATTAAAAGCATGCAATATTGACTTATCAGATGTAGTCACTGCTTATTTATATGGAAATCTTGATAATGATATTTATATGAGAATCCCTGAAGGATTCAACATGCCTGAAGCATGTAAATCAAACCCTAAAGATGTTTATTCTATTAAATTGCAAAGGTCTTTGTATGGGTTTAAACAGTCTGGACGTATGTGGTATAACCAACTCAATGAATGTTTGATTAAAGAAGGTTATACCAATGACCCAATATATCCATGTGTTTTTATAAAGAAAAATGGGTCAAATTTTGTGATAATTGCGGTGTATGTTGATGAACTTAATTTGATTGGAACTCTTGAAGAGATCCAGAAAACTATTGAATATTTGAAAAAGGAATTTGAAATCAAAGATTTTGGTCAGACAAAATTTTGTCTTGGTTTACAAATTGAGCATTTAGAAGGTGGAATTTTTATCCATCAAACTGCTTATACCCAGAAGGTATTAAAGTAGTTTTATATGGATAACGCACATACATTAAATACCCTAATGGTCGTCAGATTATTTGATCCTAATAAAGATCCTTTTAGATCACAAGAGGAAGATGAAGAGATACTTGGTCCTCAAGTACCACATCTCAGTGCAATTGGAGCACTAATGTATCTTGCTAACTGCACACGGCCAGATATATCATTTGCTGTAAATTTATTAGCAAGATTTAGTTCCTCTCCAACTAGATGACATTGGAATGGTATTAAACATATTTTTTGCTATCTTCGAGGAACAATTGATCTTCGCTTATTTTATTCAAATAAATCTAGACCTAAATTGATTGGTTATGCTGATGCTAGGTATTTATTTGACCCACATAAAGCAAGGTCTCAGATTGGTTATCTATTTACATGTGGTGGTACAGCTGTTTCATGGCGATCTACAAAACAATCAATAGCTACCACTTCTGCTAATCATGCTGAAATAATAGCAATTCATGAGGCCAGTCGGGAATGCATTTGGCTAAGATGAATGACCCACTATATCTGAAAGAGTTGTGGGTTATCCTCTGAAAAAGAAAATCCTCCGACTGTATTATATAAGGATAATGCAACTTGCATAGCTCAATTAAAAGGAGGATATATTAAAGGAATTAGGACGAAACATATTTCACCAAAATTTTTCTTTACGCATGATTTACAAAAGAATGGTGAAATTGATGTGCATCAAATCCGATCAAGTGATAATTTGGCAGATTTATTTACCAAGGCATTACCGATTGCAACGTTTGAAAAATTGGTGAAAAATATTGGAATGCGTCAGTTAAAAGATCTCAAATGATGTTTGAATCAGGGGGAGAAAGCACACAAGAATAATGTACTCTTTTTCCTTCACTAGGGTTTTTGTCCCACTGGCTTTTTCCCTAGTAAGGTTTTAACGAGACATATTCTTTGTGTGATGGACATCCAAGGAGGAGTATTATGAAATAATTATCTGTATTGATGTGGATGTCCATTTATATTCCCAAGAAAATTAATACATGTATTCCCCATAAGATTCATTGGTACATTGATGTATCCTCTTGTAGTTCGTTAGTTCATCTATAGAACTACTAAATACATGTACTAGAAGTACTAAATTCATGTATAGATATTTAATAGGATTCATGTACCTTTGATCTTAGTTTACCTATAAATAGAGGTATCCTAATCTCATTTGTAACAACAATAACTTCTGAGCAATACAATTAATAATAGAATAATTCTCTATTCTCTCTACTTCTTGTCTCTACTGTATTATTTCAATCTCTACTTTTAGTAGTTCATATCATTAGTTTTACAATAGAGCCAGTCATATGGATAATAAATAAAAGAAAGTTTAAGAAAAATTCATATTATTAATATTTCATCTGCTTTAATAAAAGTTTCACTCTTGAAACTTACATATCTTGCTCAAATAACTAAGGGTGTATTTTTGTCACTCATTCTCCAACTCCCACATTGCTTCTCGGTAATTCACATTCGACTATTAGATCTTCCCCACTATTATAGTCTTTTTCCTCAATACTTTGTCCTCTCAATCTATGATTCTCATAGGATTTATAGGACAGGTTAAATCCCTCAGCTCGACAAGACTCTCTTTCCTTAGGTCGATAGGACTATCTCCTAGTACATAACCCCCATCAGGCGCATACTTTTGCAACTATGACACATGAAACATGTTGTGTACTCTAGACAAATTTAGAGCCTACTCTTTCCAATATCTTGTAGGGTCCAATATAATGCAAACTCAAATTTTTTATCATTTAACTTTGTGCAATTCTTATCATTAGTGTAGATACTCCTTATACTTGAAACTCTAAAGGATTCCTCTATATATTCGTCCAAGTCTTATTCCTAACTTAAGCCACTTTGAACCTTTCTCTTATCACCTGAACTTTCTTTTTTTTTTTTTTGTCTACTGTATTAATTCATGTCCTGTTGGTAACCTTTCATGTGTATCATCCTAGTATGGTCAGGATCTATTTCTCCTTCTATATAATGCCCCAAATGGTGCCATTCCAACTACTATGATGACTGTTATTATAAGAGAATCCCATTAACTGAATGATGTCATGCTAGTTCACTTTGAATTCTAGAGAGTCAAAAGTTTGTATCATTCTCTCAAATTGTCTATCGGTTTGCGGTTGAAAGCTGTAATTAACCTTAGGTCTATTCCCATCACCTTTAGGTAAGTTGACCAAAACCAAGAAATGAACCTTAGGTATCTCTATCAGACACAATGCTCATCGGTACTATATGTAAACTCACTACATTATCAACATACATCTCTATGGTATGTTGTCTTATTGTTTCTTGAAATGGAAAAGGTTTCAATGGGGGTTAGTTTCTGATGTCTATTTCTTTGACAATTCTAGATTTTCTCCATATTTCTCAAAATGGGATTTTGCTCTTCTTCTTTAAATTGTTATAGCGTTTTGTCAAAAGATATATCATTATCACATGAATCACATGTCTTTTGGATGGTTTCCTCTTCTTCTTCTTCTTTCTAGGGTTTCTCTAAATAAAAAGTAGCTTAATTTATGTTTAGTGAGTTTTTATAAAGTTGTACTCTTTATCCTATATAATCTATTTCTCCCCCCAAAATCCTTTTGTATCTAATTAAATTCTCATTTAGGCATTCCTCTCTTATATGGTATTGTTACAAGTTGATTTGTTCATTTAATGTGGTGAAATTTTGCTAATAGATTTTTTCTAATCCTCTCTCAGTCGATGGAAAGTCAAAGGAAAAAGTGATATGACTTATGACAATGAAGTTGTTTGGTTCAGACTTATTTATCAGTGATCCTTTCTTTCATGCATATAATTTGGCTAAATAGACATTTTATAAACTTTCTGATCCATAATTATAAGTAATGTTTCAATTGGAATGAAAGTTTGCTATAAAGAGTAAAGATTTGATTGGGAAAATAATTTGCGGCTTCATGTGATTGATTACAAAAAAAAGTTGCTTTTAATAACATGACATGCTCAAGGTGATTTTTAAAGTTTCTAAAGTTTCTTTTGCTTGAATTATTGGAATGTTTGGCATGAATATGGAACCTTTGGATCCTAATCCTTTTAAAAGGAGTAGGTGTCAAGCATCCACTAAATAATTTACACTACTATTTTCCATCATAACTTTGTGCTCAAGGCAACTTCACATGTCATGTGATACAAAATAGCCTAGTAGAGTATTAAAAGTAGCACTTGACAGTCAATTTGATATTTAATCCTAAACAAGTTAATTTATGAAGCATCAGTGTAACAAATAGAAATTGTGGTACTTATACAATATTGTCCCAAATAGTTTGGCTATCCAAAATTTAATTGTAACATAATCCTTAAATTATATGTAATTTTCAAAGAAAATCCCTCATCTTAGTGGACGACATGATCACCAGTGCCACGACATATCACAATTGGCCACCATTCATGGTGAGACTTTTCTGCTACTAGGCCTCGTAATATTATGAATTTGACAACTAAAAGATCTGAACAAATAATGGAGGACTACCAATTGTGGCCAACATCATAGCGGCTCTGTCCATAAACCACCTACACAAATATGTTCAAATCCAACATATTTTAAACAAATATTTATTTTAAAGAGTAGATTGTATATCTAGTATCTCTTTGGTACAAAAATTGCCAAAGTGCCATCCATCAATCATGTGACAAGAAAAGGAGAAACTACCATTGCATTTTCACTTGCAAAACAAATCATAAACCAGCCAATTTCATGCCCAAATCCTTGTCTTAAATGGTAAATCAAGTATCTCTTAGTGTTTTTGGACGGAAATGGCAAGAGAGCTATCAACTGGGTGCAAAATTTCTTTTGCTTTTTTATTTTTTGAGTGAGAGTCAGAGTCAATTTCATAAATTAGGTTTTTAAATGATAATTAAAATAATAGATAATTAGTGGTAAATTCTTCAATTACAAATTTATTTAAACTTATTGCATACTTATAAATTCTCGACCACCCATTAGTATATCCCTAATTTTCCCTAATTTTTTTTCATATAAGGACTTTTACATGTTTAACATTTTTGAAATATAGTAATCTTTATTAGTTTTTATAATTGCCAAACATCAATTTCGATGCATATTTTAAACTAACTTTTTGAAGTTAAAGATATAATCTTTTCTATCCGTTTCTTTGTCGAAATTAAGATAAAATTAAGTGATAATTTCAGAAACCTCTTCTAAGGTTATGACTACTTAGATCCATCTTGTTTTGAATACTATATTTATCTCCCCTATTTTTATTGTTTGAGTAGAAAAACCTTATAAACAATGCACATTTTAAATGAAATCTAAAACTTTTTGCTTAGAAAATAAAAGGAGAAGAAGAAAAGGAACTACTACAATACTTTCATTAAAGTGCTAGAGCCAATACCACCACTAATACCATAATATAGCTACTCTCACCTTTATCACTACTACAATAATCACAAACTACCAGCCAAAAAAGAAGAACAAAACATAATAAATTACTAAATAAATTGCTCACATACATTTTTTCTTGGAAGCAACAGTTACTCATTTTGGTTGATCAGAAAAAAGATTTAAATAAGAACATGGAATACTTGAAAGTACATCAAAAATCCTCTAACAAACCCAAAAAAAAAAAAGAGAAACAAAGATCCCTATAACAAGGCATGAAAAAAAATAGAAACAAAGAAATTAAAAGCTTGAAAGGAATGTAACTTGTGTTCGATTTTCTTTTTCTTTCATTTATGTGAATTGAGTCTAGGTGAGAGAAGGGCTAGAATGGTTTATTTTGTATTAACAAGTGAGATAAATCTAATACTCTTTTTTATTTTTTCCGACCTCCCATCTCTCATGACACTCTTTCCACACCTAATTGTCCAAACTTAGGAGAATTTTAAGAACACTTTCCTGATTACTAGGCCAATCCTACTGATTAAAGCCCTTTTTGATAATCTAATTCAGTAATTAAACTTAATGGTTCATATCTTAACATGTTGAGACGTGATTGATAACAAAAAAAAAGAACATGTGAATTAATTAAGTGATATGAATTTTCCAAACAAAACTTGTTCCAAAAAAGAAGTAATAACATATTTACTCATCATTAATGTGGTATACATTAATGTATCAATTTAGTACTTAATAACTCGTAACAACTTTAGATATCTGATTTCAGACATCATTTCAACATTTAAATTTAATGGATTCGGAGCACATTCAGATGCATTTGATAACAAGAATAAGCAGTTACCGGCCCAGAGTGGCTTTATCTCTCTTTCTTCCTCTCTTCCTATTTTTGAATTTCAGGACTCAAACTCCTATGGCTACCCTTCAACCATTGGTTGGAGGGCAATCTTCCTCGAATCAATCTTTTGCTGAGGTTTTGGGTAGCCAAAACTCCTGAGGTTTTGGGTAGCCAAAACTCATCTCCTTTCAAGATCAAACCATCTTCGACTCATAGAGGGGACCTACCATTCATTTTTCTGATGAAGAGGTATTGAAGTTCACTGCCCCTTTCAAATTTGCTTTGGTAGGGAAGTTTTCAAATGGTAGACCCAACATGGAGCTGCTACAAAGAGGATTTGATTCTATTAGTTTTAAGGGAAGTTGTACACTTGGGTTAATGGATCCAAGGCATGTTTTGATTTGTTTCGACTTTGAAGAGGAATTTCATAGATGCTGGTTAAAAAGGTATTACATTATTCAGGAATTCGTGATGCGTGTATTCAAAGTGGACCCCTTCTTTTTGGCTTGATGCATAATCTACTCTTGCTCCTGTTTAGATTGGTTTAGAAGGCCTCCCGTTTCATTTTTTTAACTAAGGCTGCATTATTTTTTATAACGAGAGTGGTGGGAACTCCTTTTTTAGTTGGATTTGGCTATGTCTAAATTGTCAAGACCGAATGTTGCAAGAATCTGTGTTGAAGTTGATTTGTGCAAACAGCTGCCCATAAGGGTCTGGATTAACTTGTCAACAGGAGGATTTTGGCAATCAATTACCAATGAGGATCTTACTAGATATTGTTCTCATTGTTGCAAGCAAGGCCATTCGATTTCACATTGTAGGGTGCTCAACAAAGCTCCTCTTTTGAAACTATAAAATGAAGTTACAGAAAAGGGTAATTTGAAACAAAAGTTTGTTCCTAAGGACCATAATGATTCTATTCAGAAAAGAGAAACAAGTGATTTGCACAAATCTTCTGGATTACATTTTGTAATCAAATTTCAGAGCCATGTGACTTGCCTGCTTCTTCTGAAGTAGATGATGCTGAGAAGCTTTTAATTCCTACTAATAGTGGACCTACTCATATTCAACATCATGTTCAAAATCCAAACACTTCTGTCCTAGGTTCGAATCAGCCACTTATGCATGCATCTGGTGATGGTAAGCCTATAGAAGGTTAGCTGTTAGAAGTGATTAATGCTCAATTTCCCAACCGCATCAGGAACAAGTGGTTGTATCAGGATCTAAAGCTAATTATGATCATCGACAATTGCTTCTTGATCAATCGATAGTGGTGGAATACGTTTCTACTGAGGAGAAATAGGTACTGATGCAGTAGACCAATACCAGTAGCAAGACATTAGATCACATCCAGATAAACATCAGACTGATATTTTGGAGTCTAATAGTATGAAAGGAATGGAGTTCATTGCTGAGAATCTATCCCCTGCAGGCCCAGATGTGGAAAATGATGGTGCAGATGCTAATAATTTGAATCTAGGTCTTGCAACCTTGATCGTTTGGTCTCTTCTACTCAGCTGTAGCCTTCTAATTAGGCAAATGCAAAGGTGCTCGTGTTATATTTTAGTCCAATAGAATCTTGTGTTCTATGAAGCACTTGATTTTGAATGTTCAACCTCTACATGTTGCGGTTCCATTTCTTGCTTCTTTTGTTTATACAAAATGTACTGCTGAGGAAAGGTTACAGTTGTGGAATTCTTTGCTAGTTGATAAACGTTCTTCAAGTCCATGGTTAGTATGTGGGGACTTTAATGTGATTGTTGATGCTTCTAAGAAAAGAGGAGGTAGACCTTTTCATCCCGCAGAAGCTTCAAATTTTTTAGATTTTTTTCTTCAAATGGTTTTTTGATGGAGGTTTTTTTGGATCTCGGTTTACTTGGTGTAATAATCAATATGGTTTTTTTAGAATACAAAAGAGGTTAGATCATCTTCTTTTAAATATTTATTGTGATACAGCTTCTTTGGTAGTTTCGATTACTCATCTCCCTCGGCATCTATTAGGTCATTCGCTTCTTCTATTGTCTACTAATACTCGGTTAGACAATAAACCAAGTGTTGTTCTTGGTTGATCAATCCTTAGTTTTGATGTTTAACAAACTAAAATGATGATTTGGACTAATGATTTTATATGAGCAATGTGTTAGAACAAGTTGTTGGTCTATTGGAAAAAGAAAGGAAGCAAAACAAGGAGAAATGAGAGTTCTTGCTGTAAGGACCCGAAAATTTTGACCTGTTTATTTAATTAATTATTTAATTCCTCTGAATATTTGTTTAATTGTTTTAAATCATTTTAATTGCATTTACATCATACATTACCTCATTTTATTTTAAAAACTATTTTTAAACATCAATTTGATTTTTCTGTCACTTAATTGTGAAAAACGAAAATGGGCACGTTTTTCGAGACAAATATTCGGACTGAAAGTAACGTACATTCAGAGATTAAGAATGATCATTAGTAGATTAAGAAAAGCTAATTGAGGAATTAAAAGTGATTGATTAGGATTAAACTCCAATTGGAGCATTTTGTCTACAAATTAAAGTTGACTTTTGGGGCACCATAAAATAAGGCCTTATGTTTCTTCTTCCTTTCACTTTCCCCCACTTTACCAAACAACCAAAAAACCCTCTTCTTCTCCCTCTCACCAGCCGACTCTTCCCCTCCCTCTTTCCCTTTGATTTCATCTTCAAAAACTACCAAAATTCCACACAAATCCACCAAGAAACCTTGTTCACTTGGAGCTTGAGGATCAACAAGAAAGAGTAGGAGAGCCGGCTAGGAGCTTGATAGGAGAGGGGGTTTGATCACATCTCAAGCTTGAATTTCCTTGAACTATTTGAGGTGAAATTTCTCCAACAAACTCTAATTCCTTTGCTCTAATTGTTTAGTTTTGAAGCTTGTAGCTTCTTGTTGGTTGTTGAGTTGGTTTTGGGTGGTTGAAGTGGGCTCTATGAACTCCCACCTTTCTTGTCATCGGACTGCCATGATGTGTGTGTGTGTGTGTGATGGAATGAATTTGTGATGAATTCATGGAAGTTGGAAAGCTAGGAAGAAAGGAGGAAGGAAATGTTATTTTGCCGGTTTATTTTCTGATTTTTATGCCCTCTTTTGGTCTCATGGCACACTGCCTTCCCATGCAAATTTTTAGCTAAATTTTGGTACAAATGTAGCTCATATACTGAGGTTGTTTCCTGCAAAATTTGGTATTTTTCCAGTACCATTTCGTTACTCAAATGATGTTTCAACACTGCCTCTTTAATCTGGACAATCTTCCCCAGCTTTGAGCACTGTTTGAGTTCATTTCGGTTTGATATTCATTTGCTTGAATTTATGGCTGAAACTTGGTGTGAACCTAGATTATATATGTTAGTTTTGGTGTACCAAATTTGGTAATTTTTGGACTTGAATTCGTCACTCAAACAGTAACTTGAAAACTGCCCTGTATCTTCATGTTTCCAGAATTGCAGAATTTCGAACTGCCTTTGTTTGAACTATTGTCATTTCATGCTCGGATGTCAGAATTGAGTTCCGTCAGTGGCTGTTGAAACTCCTTATGTAGTACTATATTTTGTATGAATTTCAGAGGTTAACTAATTTTCTGTGATTTTTTCCGAATTTTCAAAGTGTGCTGGTTGTCCAGCCTGACGGACACTGTCATTTTACTGTAGCAGAATGTTCAACGAAAATCTGGGTTAATTTCGTCCATAATTTTAATTTGATATCTTCTTCAAAGTTTTAGAGCTTTCAAAGAGGTTTCCAACGGTATCAAATGATCAAAATTCCGACTTGTATAACTTGAGTTATGATTTTTCAAAGTTTTCAGCTCAACTCGAGAAATTGTCGAACTTTCGACTTTTTGAATTAAACTTAACCAGTGATTAGGAAAACTCATTTTTGTTCTCTTTTAATTATTTTAGGGCAAAGTGCTGAATTTGCGACTGACCAAAACTTGAACTCCGAGAACCTTGATTGACCGCGTGAATAGCTCTCTCTTAATCTCAACAATTGGTGAGTGTCCAAGTGCATGTTTACTTGTTTTAAATGATGTTAATAAATTAAAAGCATGCTTGTGTTCCTCGGTGAGCGTGTACTTTATCGCGCTCACATTCTTAAATTTTCTCAAAATGAGTTTAACTATTTAAATGGTTACTTGTTTGACTGCTTGAATTGATTGGACTGTTTATCTTTTTATAAGCGTGGGGGCCTTCAAACCCCATCGGGGATCCTTGTCGACAGCAAGAGGGGCTAGGGCAAGGGT
Source organism: Gardenia jasminoides (assembly GCA_013103745.1). Classification (NCBI taxonomy): domain Eukaryota; kingdom Viridiplantae; phylum Streptophyta; class Magnoliopsida; order Gentianales; family Rubiaceae; genus Gardenia; species Gardenia jasminoides. The sequence continues at coordinate 47,938,540 of CM023103.1, read as the reverse complement.
TGGGAAAACCATGGGTTTTACTGTTTAAAGTACGTCGGTTGGAATGAGTCCACCGACTTGGCATACTCATAGTGGGTTGCCAAACACTTTTCAAATTTAGGAGTTGGACCGGTTAAGGGGTGTAAGTAGACGGGAGAGGAGAAAAGTGATGAATATGGACTATGAGAGTGAGTGGTTGTGAGTGTCAACTGAGGCTTGAATTGATGGTGAAAGAAAATAATTGCAGGGAAATGCTGAAGCGTGGAGCCAACTGTATCCTTTAAATTGTATTGTTTAAAAGCTTTATGCTAAATTCACTTGTTTGGCTCTTTTATTGTTTTATTAATTTATTTAATTGCTTTGAGTTACTGTGCATGTTTTCTTGGCCTCACGGCGTTAGCTCATCCCAATTGTTTTCCTGGGTTTGAGGAGAGGCACGTGAATCGAGGAAGTTAGTACTTGTATAGGATTTTCCCTTTTTGTATAAGACTGAAATTAATGGATGAATTTGATGGTTTATGGAATTTTGGAGTTATTGTTAATGTAATTTTGATGAAATTTTGGGGTCTGTGTTTTGTGAGAGTTTATTAGTAATTTTAATATCTTATATTGATGACTTTACGAATGAATGTTTGGATTAATATTTGGGAATTTGTAGTGAGTCCTGGCGAGAGCTGGGCAGACAGTCCGCTGATACCCTTGGGTTCGCCCTTGGGAGAGGTGGGGCTGTTACAAGTGGTATCGAGCAGGTTTCAAATCCTTGGTGCATCCCTAGACTAGATGTTTAGGGTGCCGGGATTAGTTGAAAGTTAAGTGAAAAGATTACCTGTATACTTTTGGTTAAGACTAGCATTCTAAGTGGTTGAGTTGAAAAAAAAAATGTTGAACTATATATGATTAAGGTTTGATTCGTGATTAGAAGATTTCAGATGGTATGTCGGGCAAAAATAAGGATTGAGTTAATTTACACTTTGGGGTGGTCAACCTGAGTGTTGATTGACTTTGTTCTTATTTTGGTGCTTGAATACAAATATGTCATAACTATGGATTTTCGCCATACTTGGAGGTTATCCAAGACCCCGTGAGGAAGTAGAAGAGAGAGTGGAGAGCGTGGCTCGTGAAGAGCCCTCGGAGGAGGAGCCATTCAAGGACCCGTCTGGGGATTCTCGACCAGCGGTTTGGCTGTGAACTAAGTTAGGGTTTCCAATCTTTGAGTGTTTTGTAAATGGTTTAGTTGGGGTGAGGCTAGTGAGGCCTACAATTGTGACTGCATGACTGTTTGTATTTCTATGGCATTTGTATGTGTTTTATCTTATAATACACTATGGTTTGATACTTACTTGTGAACTTGCAAATATAAATATATATTAGTGTTTCTATTTTAAATGTTTTCACCATTGATTTTATACTTAATTTGCTTTTGTGTAATGACTTTATTTCTGTGTTTAGACGTAACTAAGATAAATGGATGCTCGAGGTCGAGGTCGTGGTCGAGGACGTGGGCGTGCACAGCCCCAACCCTCCGCAAGTGTTCACCTTTCTGGGGCTGAGTCTGAGGAGAGACCAGGCAGTGTTAATGAGGATCAAGTGGCTACGGCCATCAATAGGATGACTGATATACTTGAACGTCTGGCTGATAATCAGGGCCTAGGACAGCAGAACCAACCTTTAGGACCTAATCATGGGGATGATAGGGCTTTGGAACGTTTTCTTAAGTTCTCGCCACCTAAGTTCATAGGAGGGGCTGATCCCGAGGTAGCTGAAAATTGGCTAGATAGGATGTCTGATATTTTCTCCGTTCTAAATTATTCTGAGGAGAGACAAGTGAGCTTTGCCACTTTTCAATTTGAGAGCGTGGCAAGATCTTGGTGGAATGTAATCCGAGCTAAGTGGGAGCGAGAACAAACTCCTTGGACTTGGGTGAACTTCAAGAGTGAATGATGAGAATTCCACTGCCTCCACCCGATCCAGGGAAAAAGGGAGGATGATTTTATTAGATTAAGGCAGGATCTGAGGTGTGGCCGAATATGAGACTCAATTTACAAAGCTCTAGGTTTGCAGAACTAGTGGCCACCTGAAAAAGAATTAGGCGATTTGTACAAGGCCTTAATGTTGAAATCAAGAGGCATTGGCTGCTGACCAAATCAATACCTTTACCAGGGCTTTAGGGAAAAGCCAGAGTTGAGAGTGCTAGGCAACAGGTGAAGGCTTTTCATGCTAAAAGAGATGCTTTCAGAGTAGTAGTGAAATAGGATCGGCCGATAGAGATATGCCGACCCCTAAGCTGGGGAAGGGGCACGGAGTGGACCTCTTGGAGTATCGAGGGAATCTATGACTAAGGAAGCCTCTCATGGGCGTGGTCAATCCTGGAGTACCTCACAAGGAGGTTCTAGCTTCGATAGCGATGCCACAAATGGGATGTGAATATTGTAGCAAATCAAATCATACAGTGGATGGTTGTTGGAAGAAAGCTGGAAAATGTCAGGTGTGGAGCCCGAACATCAAATCATCAAGCGTCCGATGTCCGCGTGAGGGGTGGTGGATCACAACAATCTGCTAAGCCGACGTCTAAATAGTCAAGTGTGGCGGATAATCGCTCGAGAATGCCCACCAGAGTCTATGCTATGGACCAACATCAGACCCCTAATCCTACAGAGGTTATTAAAGGTATGATCCTCCATTTACCATTGCCTAGTTAGAGTTTTGATTAATCTTGACTCGATAGACTCCTTGTAAGTTTTAGTTTCATGACTGGGTTAGACATGAGGTCAAGTAGGCTACCTTACAAGTTGGAAGTTGAAACGTTTACGGGAAAACCAAGGTTTGATTCTTAATTTGAGGTATAAAGACTGTGATGTATGAATTTCGAGGACGAAATTCTTTGAAGGAGGGGAGAATGTAAGGACCCGAAAATTTTGACCTGTTTATTTAATTAATTATTTAATTCCTCTGAATATTTGTTTAATTGTTTTAAATCATTTTAATTGCATTTACATCATACATTACCTCATTTTATTTTAAAAACTATTTTTAAACATCAATTTGATTTTTACATCACTTAATTGTGAAAAGCGAAAATAGCGCGTTTTGAGACAAATATTGGACTGAAAGTGACGTACATTCGGAGATTAAGAATGATCATTAGTAGATTAAGAAAAGCTAATTGAGGAATTAGAAGTGATTAGTGGGATTAAACTCCAATTGGAGCATTTGTCTACAAATTAAAGTTGACTTTTGGGGCACCATAAAACAAGACCTTATGTTTCTTCTTCCTCACTTTCCCCCACTTTACCAAACAACCAATAAACCTCTTCTCCCTCTCACCAGTGACTCTTCCCTCCTCTTTCCCTTTGATTTCATCTTCAAAAACTACCAAAATTCCACCCAAATCCACCAAGAAACCTTGAGTAATCTTCCACCCTTGTTCACTTGGAGCTTGAGGATCAACAAGAAAGAGTAGGAGAGCTGGCTAGGAGCTTGATAGGAGAGGGGGTTTGATCACATCTCAAGCTTGAATTTCCTTGAACTATTTGAGGTGAAATTTCTCCAACAAACTCTAATTCCTTTGCTCTAATTGTTTAGTTTTGAAGCTTGTAGCTTCTTGTTGGTTGTTGAGTTGGTTTTGGGTGGTTGAAGTGGGCTCTATGAACTCCCACCTTTCTTGTTATTGGACTGCCATGATGTGTGTGCGTGTGTGTGATGGAATGAATTTGTGATGAATTCATGGAAGTTGGAAAGCTAGGAGAAGAAGGAAGGAAATGTTATTTTGCCGGTTTATTTTCTGATTTTTATGCCCTCTTTTGGTCTCATGGCACACTGCCTTCCCATGCAAATTTTTAGCTAAATTTTTGTACAAATGTACCTCATATACTGAGGTTGTTTCCTGAAAAATTTGGTATTTTTCCAGTACCATTTCGTTACTCAAATGATGTTTCAAAACTGCCTCTTTAATCTGGACAATCTTCCCCAGCTTTGAGCACTGTTTGAGTTCATTTCGGTTTGATATTCATTTGCTTGAATTTATGGCTGAAATTTGGTGTGAACCTATATTATATATGTTAGTTTTGGTGTACCAAATTTGGTAATTTTTGGACTTGAATTCGTCACTCAAACAGTAACTTGAAAACTGCCCTGTATCTTCATGTTTCCAGAATTGCAGAATTTCGAACTGCCTTTGTTTGAACTGTTGTCATTTCATGCTCGGATGTCAGAATTGAGTTCCGTCAGTGGATGTTGAAACTCCTTATGTAGTACTATATTTTGTATGAATTTCAGAGGTTAACTAATTTTCTGTGATTTTTGACGAATTTTCAAAGTGTGCTGGTTGTCCAGCCTGACGGACACTGTCATTTTACTGTAGCAGAATGTTCAACAAAAATCTGGGTTAATTTCGTCCATAATTTTTATTTGATATCTTCTTCAAAGTTTTAGAGCTTTTAAAGAGGTTTCCAACGGTACCAAATGATCAAAATTCTGACTTGTATAACTTGAGTTATGATTTTTCAAAGTTTTCAGCTCAACTTGAGAAATTGTCGAACTTTCGACTTTTTGAATTAAACTTAACCAGTGATTAGGAAAACTCATTTTTGTTCTCTTTTAATTATTTCAGGGCAAAGTGCTGAATTTGCGACTGACCAAAACTTGAACTCCGAGAACCTTGATTGACCGCGTGAATAGCTCTCTCTTAATCTCAACAATTGGTGAGTGTCCAAGTGCATGTTTACTTGCTTTAAATGATGTTAATAAATTGAAAGCATGCTTGTGTTCCTCGGTGAGCGTGTACTTTATCGCGCTCACATTCTTAAATTTTCTCAAAATGAGTTTAACTATTTAAATGGTTACTTGTTTGGCCTTGAATTGATTGGTGTTTTATACATTTATATAGGGGGACGCCCAAACTGATCGGATCCCATGCTTGTCCGACAGGGGTAAGGGGTTGGGAAAACCATGGGTTTCTTATGTTTAAAATGCGTCAATGAGTCCACCGACTTGGCATAGTGGGTTGCCAAACACTTTTCAAATTGGGAGTTGAGGGTTAAGGGGTGCAAGTAAACGGAGAAGGAGAAAAGTGATGAATATGGACTGAGAGTGAGTGGTTGTGAGTGTCAACTGTGTGATGATGTGGGTGAAGAAAATAATTGCAGAGAAGAACGTGGAGCCGGCAGCTGTATCCTTGAAATTGTATTGTTTAAAAGCTTTATTACTAAATTCAATGTTTGGCTCTTTTATTGTTTTATTAATTTATTTAATTGCTTTGAGTTTTGTGCATGTTTTCTTAGCCTCATGGCGTTAGCTCATCCAATTGTTTTCCTTAACAGGGTTTTGAGGAGAACGTCGAGGAAGTTAGTACTTGTATAGGATTTTCCCTTTTGTATAAGACTGAAATTAATGGATGAATTTGATGGTTTATGAAATTTTGGAGTTATTGTTAATGTAATTTTGATGAAATTTTGGGGTCTGTGTTTTGTGAGAGTTTATTAGTAATTTTAATATCTTATATTGATGACTTTACAATGAATGTTTGGATTAATATTTGGGAATTTGTAGTAAGTCCCGCGAGAGGCAGACGATCCCTTGCTTGGGAGAGGTGGGGCTGTTACACTTGCTATCTATCAAATGCGTGAATGAAGAGTATTGAATATCCTACAGTTGACGAGTAACAATTGGACGCAAGGATCGGATGCACAAGGTTTGTATCAGCTGTTCGATAAATTGAAGGGACAAACTCAAACATTCTGACCCTATCGAACACAACTATTGGACGGTCGACAGCAGAGATCGGACATCCAATAGACCTATCGGATATCCGATAAACCTGTCAGACGTCCAATAGTTTCAATAGCTAGTTTTCTAACATCTACATTTTTAACCGTTAGAGAAACTTTTGGAGCCAATTTTCTACACCTATAAATGCCTCCAAACATGAGAAGAAAGGAGACTTTTGCCTATATTATATACAAGTTATCAAAAGTGATTTTAGAGTAAATACTTCGATTATTATATAGTGTAAGAAGAGTTCGATTGTGAGGTTACTCAAGTGGACGTTACTCATTTGAAGGAGTAAAACCTTTGTGAAGGTGAACCTCATTTGGAGGAGTAAAATCTTGGGACGGTTGCCTTACTTGTGTGTATAATAACTCTTAGTTGGTTGGTTAGTTAGCAATCAATTATAGTATAGTGAGGGTTAACTAAGAGAGTTGTAAAACTCTTTGACTCAACTAAGGGGAGTTTAGGGTGAAGGAGTGAGTTTTCTTATGTACAAGATGATTTGCAATACCATCAATTAAAGAGACTATTGGATTAGTTCAACTCCAAGTTTGGGAGAAGTTTGGGAGTTTGTTTGGTTTGCATTCTCTCTTTCGCTTTTATTTCCTTTTTTTAATATTTGTTTGAATGGATTTAATTACTCTATCTTTCTTATCTTTATTGCTATTTTTCCTGCTTAAGTGTATGATCACTTAGGTAATTTGGTTAGCTAAAATTGGATAAAAAACTTGTTATCTTAGGTGGCACTTGGTCCTAACAATTGGTATTTGAGATTGGTCTCTTAGAGATTAAGCTCAATTGGTTTTGGAAAAAAGATCATGGCAACCATTAATGTTTTATTTTTAGGGGGCCAATCTATTATTAAACCACCCACGTTTAGTAGTTCACATTTTAATGTTTAGAAATAAAGAATGGAAGTTTTCTTGCAATCTATTAGCATTGAACTTTGGTTTATTGTTTGTGATGGTTCTTGTGAAGTTAGAATAGTTGATGCTGCAACTAATTTGAATAAACTAAAAACTAGACAAGAATTAAATAAAAAGAATAAATTGTATCTTTCTTTAAATGCTAAAGTCATATATGTGTTATATAATGATTTGGATACTAATGAATCTTGTAAAGTTAAGGGTTGTAAATCAGTTAAGAAAATTTAGGATAAATTGTGTGATATATATGAATGTAGTCAAGATATTAGATAACAAATGAAATCATTGCCTGTTAGTAAATAAGAATCTTTTAGAATGGAACCACATGAGAATGTAGATATGATGTTTTGTAGATTTAATGATATTATTAAAGACCTTGAATTGCTTAGAAAAGAATATTCCTTGGGCCAAAAAAAAAAAGAAAAGAAAATTCTTGAATGCTTTAATAAAGGAATAGGAATCTCAGGTCAGACCATTGAAGAAGTAAAGGAGTTGAACTCTATATCTATTGAATCACTTGTAAACTCACTAATTTCTTATGAGTTGAATTTTAAGTCAAAGGTGCAATATGATGAGGAAGTTAGAATCAAAAGGAGCATTATGCTCAAAACCTCTCAAGAACAAGATGAACTATTCTCACTTGATGATAAAGAGGTGGAGCATACTAAAAATGATATGGTACTTATAACCAAAATATTCAAAAAGCTCCTCAACAATAAAAGAGGATTTAGAAGAGAAGAATCAAGTAACAATAGAAGGCAAAATCTCAAAAATTTTTAAATTACATGGGATCAATATAATTCGGATGGAGAAATTGAAAATAGAGGAGAAACGGGTCTTATGTCTTATGGAGATGAAACGGTATCTTCTAACTTCCATTCTTATGATGAAGGTGGTGATGATGATTATGTTGATCTTGAATTTTTTATAATAAAAATGCATGATAGTTTAAAGGAATCATATGCTAAAAATAAGGAACTAAGAATAAAAATAAATACTTTGTTGAAAGAGAATTCTAAATTGTTTCAAGAAAATAAGATGTTAAGAAAAGAAACTCATGATTTGAAGAAAAATGAAGTTAATTTTGTTTGTAAAATGGATGATTTGAAAAGAAAATTGGAAGAGGAAACTATGTTTTATGAAAATATTAAGGAAAAACAAAATTTCTTGAGAAAAAGAATTGATTATTTGAATGATTTTCTTCAAAATAAAAAACAAAGTGTTTTACAAAAAGAAAAACAAATTTTACTTGGGGCAAATAAATTTCCTATTTTTAGAAAGAATGGAATTAGATTTATCAAACCTATTTTTGTAAATGATACAAGTGTTATATACAATTTTTGTTATCAATTTGGTTATATGAAGGATGAATATTATTTGACAAAGAATATGAGAAAAGATATGAAATCTACATGGATGATTAGAACTTGCACTAACCCCTATGGACCCAAAAGAGTACCAAAAATAACTTCTATTACTTAGGTAGACCATGGAGAAATTAATCCAAGATGGAGATTAATGGGCGTTAAAAATTCTATTTGGATTCAATAGCACAAAAAGGTAGAAAAGTACAAAATAAGTATAGTATAAAACTACTTAATTGTTTGAGTTTCTATGTTTCTTTTTGTTACTTGTACAAAATGAAAGTTGGATGATTAGATGCATTTTTGTAAGAATAGAACACTTGAATTTGGAATATCTAATTATTTTGAAGTTTTATTCATGTATGTCCTATATGTGAAATTGTCTTTCAAAATCATGATTTGGACATATAAATGGTTGATTTTAGTAACCCTTAAACTTCTCTTAAAATTGTTCATAATTTGCAAAAGAAAGGGGGAGTTTTGAAAGTAATAATTATACTTTAAGTAAGGGGAAGTCCAATGATTTTTCTTATGGGATTGTACAATTTTAGAAGGAGTTTTACTTGCAACATTTTTTTTCATAAATTTTCTTTCATGATGTGCTTTATTTTATATGATGCCAAAAGTGGAGTAAATTGAATGATATTTTTTTGAAAGTTGGTATGTTCCAAGGGGGAGTTTTATTTTTGTGGTGCCATCAACTAAGAGGGTGCTTATTTGACTTTATTTTATCAAAAAAATCATCATTTTGTTTGTCATCATCAAAAGGGTAGATTGTTTATCTTGGTTGATTAATCCTCGATTTTGATGATTAACAAACAAAAATCATGATTTGGACTAATGATTTTATGTAAGAAATATGTTAGAATAGACTGTTGGTCCATTAGAAAAAGAAAGAAGTAAAACAAGAAGAAATGGGAGTTGCTACTATCTATCGGACGCACATATTTTGTATCAACCGTTTTATAAATTGAAGGTTGCCTCACTTGTGTGTATAATAACTCTTAGTTGGTTGGTTAGTTGGCAATCAATTGTAGCATAGTAAGGGTTAACTAAGAGAGTTATTGTGACAGCCCCACTTCCCCCTAACGCTAACCAAAGGGTTGGCGGGCTGCCTGCCTAACTCTCGTCAGGACTCAAGCATTCGAATATACAACACTAAAGGATAAATCTAAAATCCACATTAGAATAGAAAGTGAAAATAGTAAAATGACATTCAAGTTTAGAGTAAAACGTTAACTTAAAAGCACCTACAGGTTCAATTCAAAACTTAATACATCCCCACGAGCCGAATTATACAAACCAAAAGAAAATACAAATCATACTCCCAAACTCGAGACAAAAGTCAAAAGCAGATTCTAGACCTATCTAAGTCTCTGAATTCTTGTCACCTGTTAAGGAAAAACAAATTGGGAACGGGGTGAGTTAAAAGCTCGTGAATTTCCAAAAGAACATGCACAGGCATAAAGCAGGATAAAGAACATTTTAAATCCAGCAAAGAAAACACATAACACACACAAGTAGGATACAGGAGCTCTCAGGAGCTCAGGTCCACAGTGCACTGTCATTTTACGTAGTCGACACTCCGTCGACTTTCCAATCCAAGTAGATGACTCTTTACAACCATTTCCTTCCACCAAACTTCCCCCTTTACCGGGTCTGCAATCCAAACACTTAACACTTAACTACTCAAGGGACACGGCCAAGAGTAGTTTTATAAACACTTTCTCCACAAATATAAATGCATGCAAAAACAATTATGTCACCAACTCTACTTAAAAGAGAGCAGTAAAGTATACCCTCCCTAAGTGAGTGGTTCAACAATCTCATTTTCAAGTAAACAAGTACATAACACGTTCACACAAAGAATTTAACTAAAGCAAATAACATGCATTGGAAACTCACCGACAAAGTAGGGTTCGGAGTCCAAGTTTTGCTCAAATTGCAAATCAACACCACTCCCTAAAATAATTAAAAGAACAACGTAAATAAGTTTTCTAACTCATTTGCCAAATCTGAGTCAAGAAAGAAATTATTCAAGAAACTTTACTTTTTCCCCAAATTTTCTCAAAACTATCCTCTAGTGAAAAGTAGTCAACTCGAGTGCAAAACAACCTAAACGCATAGTATAACATCTAGGTATATCATTTGGACCAAAATTAAACCATGAAGGAAAGTGTTCAAGAAACTTTAAGTTTTCACCGAATTATTTGAAATATCATAACTTGAGTTGTATAAGTCCAAATTTCAAAAGGTTGGTACCATTGGAAACTTCATTTAAAGTTCTAAAACTTTGTAGAAGACACCTTGATAAAATTCCAGACAAAAACTGCCCAGATTTTCGTTTAAAATTCTGCTACAGTGAAAAACAGGACAGCACAGGCTGGTTTTCCAATAAACTTTGGAAATTCGTTAAAAATCTTAGAAAATGAATAAACCCCTGAAATTTACACAGTTCAAATTGTATGAATCTCATTTCAAATGTCACCGACAGCACTTGATTCTGACTCTCGAGTAAGAAAATATAGTTGCTCAAACCGGGCAGGTTCCACACTCTGATTTCTCTGAATTTCCAGATTTGCAGGGCAGGTTTTAGGCCTCATTTGAGTGACAAATTCTTACTCAAAAATCACCAAATTTAATACACTAACTCTAATATGTATTTATTATGTCCATACCAAAATTTAGCCAAAAAAACTCACGGGAAGATAGTTTTTTTAATGCCCAAAGTGTACTTAGCAATTCGATTCAAGCCTGCGAAGTTTTGGTTTTCTTCATCTAAACACCTCTAACACACCTAAATCACCACCAATTGCCCTAATTTTTGAAACCAAGATAGTATTAACCTCCCTAGGCCTAATTATGGTCAAAACTTGTGGAAGTTTTTATCAATTTTTATCACTAAAACAGCCCAAAAATTCAGACAGCATGCTCTTCCAAAATTCCAGATTTTGTTCCAACTTATCAACCATTATTGCAACAACTTTTGAAGGGCTTTTTTGTGGGAAAATTTAACATCTTGAACCTCAAAATTTCAGCATCACAATCAGTCTTTAAGCTTGAAAAATGTAACCACAAAATAGAGGAAAAACAGCAAGGTTATTCGGCCATCAACAAGGCTTCCAAAACAGAATTTTCTTTTGCCATTCCTTCTACTTTAACACACAAGTTCATCACCATCCAAGTTAAGAGATATAATGCACTCATCAACAAGCTAAACATCTACATTAAAGCATGTCAAGAAAGCTCATAAATCCCTCAAGGCCTCTACCTAATATCATGTCAAGAAAACAAGAAAGCAATAGAGAAATCCTCAAGTCCACTACCTAATGTCAAGGTTCTAGCAACCCTTCAACAACCCAAACCTAATTTCATTCTTGGAAATTTAAGAGATGAACAAAGATGAAAACTTTAAGGGTTTACCTTCACCAAGTAGCTAGCAAAACACCAAGAGTCTTAGCCTTAATCACCAAGAACTTTCCTCCACAAGATTCTTCACTAAAGCTTTAAGCTTGAGCCAAAATGATAGCAAGGTTGTGGATGATTTTGGAGAGAAATGGAAGAAGAAGATGATGGAATTTCTAGGGGAAGAGAGGGGGGGAAGTCGGCCAAGAGAGAGGGAGAGAGAGTGGTGATTTAGTGAATAAATGAAAGAAAGCAAGACAAGACTTAAAGCCCAAATTTACGGGTCAAAAGTCCAACTTGGAATAGTGAATTTGCTAGCAATTTTGGAGGGAAATAAAATTAGCTCTCTTGGCTGAAAATTAAGGAGTAATCTCGGCTAAGAGGGAAAAAAGAAAAGAAAAATTGAAGTGAATTGGAGGAAATTAAATGGATAAAACAATCGCAAAATTAAAATCCTAGTTTTTGGGAAATTTGTCCAACTAGGTTTTAAGGTTTCAAAACTCTACTTAATCTCACCGTTAATGATTCACTTCTAGTCCCTTGATTGTATTTTTAACCTATGAGTAATCATCCTTACTCTCCAACGCTACTTCACTCGCAGCCCGAATTTTTACCTCGAAAAACGTGTTTTCTCATTTTCTCTCTAATTGATGCTAAAAAGGCTAATTTTAAAAAAAGGTAAATGGGATATTGAAAATCAACGAGGAAATAGGTGTGAATTAAAATTAGGTTACCCAAAAATAAAATGAATTTCCATTTAAATTTTCTAAAAAATATGTTTGAGTACGATATTACAATAATCAAACGGATTAATGATAATAATTGTGAGAACCCTAGAAAAAAAAAGAGAAAAAAAAAAGAGATTTCTAAATTGATTGCACTATTTAATCAATTAGTACATTACTTTCCTTCAAGTACTCTATTTCGTGTGTATTGCATGACCTAAGTTAGGATTTCATCTTCCATATTTTATATAGCCAAATGCATAAAACTTATGTGGTATTAAGTGGGTCACATTTTACACTAAGGGATTAGAAGGCAAATTACAAAAATATTATCCAATTCTTGGCCAAGACTTGGCCATTTGTCAACCATCCCTTAGCCTCTTGACTTAAACCTTTCTATTTAATCTTTCATTTTCAAAAATTTGAACTAAATTTCCCTCTCTTCTCTCTCCTCTTGGCCGGCCACTCTAGCATGAAGAACATCAAAACCCTAAGCTAGAATTTAGCCATTTTAAGTGAGGAAAACTACTTCAAGTGGAACTCTAGGTTAGACTACTACATAAACATCAAGCTTGGGTGCAAGGAGTGAAGCTCTTAGGTGGAATACCTCACTTTACTTGTAAGGTAACACCTCCCTTATCCATGCTTTATTGAACTACAAATTCAAAGAGGATGTTAGTTAGATGAGATTAAAGTGTTTGTGATTGCTTGGAAGGAAAAGTTATGGAAGGAAATTTTGTGTTTGAGAACTAGAGCTTAGGTTTTTATCTTAGGCTTCCATGCGTTTGATGAATTGTTTGATGATTTGTGATGTTTTGTTGATGGAATTAATTGATGTTTCAGCATGTTAAACACCTTATTAAGTGATGGAAATAACCTTAAGGGGTTTAATTGAAGAGTTTGCACCAAGGCTGGAATTTAACAGAAAATCAGAAACAAAAATCAGTGAACTTTCCAAGCTTTCTGGTGATTGTATTAAATGAAATAGAGCCCAAACCTTATACCATTAGAAAGGACTATGAACCTAGTTTTAAATGCTGCTAACGGAGCTTGATTTTGATTTTTCTACAAGGAGTTATGGCCATTCTCCCAAGACTGCCCGACCAACCTGCACCTAGTCTGTCCGTTTTTGCTATGCCTCTGAGATTAGTCATTTTGACCATGTTTAAGCATGACTTATGGTTTGAAATCTTCATGAAAGTTGTAGGGCTATGTCTTAGCTTCAAAATGCCATAAAATATGCTCCAATCTGATAAGTGTGGCCACAGTTATGATTAAATTACTGAGGCGCGGCAAACCTGTCAATTGTTAGTTTCACTTCCACAAATGCTATTCTCATTCCTTTTGATTCTTGTGCATTCTTGCCGTGTCCCGACCCACTCATTCATGATTCTAATATGTTGATAAGACTTTCATTTGATCACTCTTATAAATTGGATTGGTCATTTTGTGGTTTGCGCATCCAAGTGTGAGTTTATCAAGTAAAAAGAATAACGAGCACATGCATTACGTTTTTCGTGTTTGGGGAGCTGAACTTAAATATTTTCATTTCATTTGTTGTTAGACTTAGAAGGAGGAAATAAATGAGATTTGGGAGCGAACGCCTGAGGTTATTTTGCTAACTTGGTAAGTGTTCCAATGCATGTTTCCTTGACGATGCATGATATTTGAGTAAATGCTATTATTTGTTTTAAAATCCTCTTTGATTGACATACCAATGAGTGTCATGTTATTATGATTTCCTTGATTCATTAATTCAATTAATTTTCAATAATTGCTTGCTCACAATGCATAGTTGAATGATAAATGTACATAAATATAGGCCGCTGTGTACTTTATCGCATCGACTAAACTGAGCTTACTCTGTGCTGGAACCTTATCCTTGATCCGCCATCGTGAGGTCAGGTAGGCCAAAAGCTTATCCTAGACCCGCCATTGCGAGATCGGATCAGCTGGACACCCCTGGGTAATGACTTACCAATGTTAAGTGCAAAACTCAAAACTCTTCGCCGAAAGGCCTTGAGTATAATATCTAATGTTAAATTTTGGGGATTGTTTATCGTTTTGGAGGTGATAAGGTGAAAGTAAATTTCGAGGATTGTTTATCGTTTTGGAGGTCACAATGTGGGAGTTCGGAGGTTATAAGGTGAAAAATGTAGGGGATTGTTTATTGGAAGTTATAAGGTGGATTATGGCTCCCAATGAGTCCCGTATCCTTTTGAGATTTCATTTATTATTTATTATTTGATTTACTTGAATGAGTAATCATTTATTTGAATTAATATGATCATTTATCGCTCGCTATGTACCTTACCTTATTTCTTCATTTCTAAATTTGGTAATGGTTATACTTGGAGCTGTGCTTCTTGATTATGTATTAACATGATTAATTTTGGTATTGCTCATGTTTTGTTTGATTTCTTGGAATACTTACTGGGTGAAAACTCATACCACGTATTTGTTTTCCTTAACAGGATTTGAGGCAAAAGGGCTCAAGGATAACATTAGATTATTTTGGGATTTTAGGTTTGTTTGCCTGGTATATCTACCTGTAATCCTCTTTACTTTTGGGATAGGCGGATGTACTTAAGATGAACTCTAAACGCTTGACCTTTTGGTCCATGAGTTTATGTAATTACTTTTGGAGATATGTAAATGTTATGATGAAGTACCTTCAAGGTTATGTTATCTCGAATGGACTTTTGAGTATTTGTATCCGTGAAGAAATTGTGGAATGTAGCAAGCCCCGGCGAGAGTTGGGCAGGCGGTTCGCCGATCCCTTTGGTTCGCCTTAGGGGGAGGTGAGGCTGTCACAATAATAACAATATTTAAAATAATAAATTTTGAGTCCCTCACATCCTTCCCCCCTTAAAAGAATTTTGTCCTCAAAATTCTCACCTTGCTAGACAAATAATTTTGGGTACTTTTTCTGCATTTCTTCTTCCACTTCCCAAGTTGCCTCCTTGATGTCATGATTTTTCCATAGGATCTTAACCAAAGAAATTTTTTTCGTCCTCAAGTCCTTTACTTCCCGATCGAGAATCTTCACGAGCCTTTTCTCGTAAGAGAGCGTTTCATCCATCTCAATCTCGTCTAATTGCAACACATGATTCGAGTCTGGGTGATATTTCTTGAGTATCGAGATGTGGAAGACATTGTGAATTTTAGACATACTGGCGGGTAAATCCAACTAATAAGCCACTTTCCCAATCCGTTTAAGAATTTCAAATGGTCCAATGTACCTCAGCTTCAATTTCTTTCCCTTCTTAGACACTACTCCACTCTTCACCGATTTAACCCACAAGAAAACCTTATCACCTACCTTGAATTCCAAATCTTTTCTCCTATTATCTACGTAGCTCTTTTGCCGACTTTGAGTTGTTTGAAGCATTTCCCTAACCAACTTTACTTTCTCATAGGTTTCCTCAATCCAGGGTATAGCAGTCGGGTTAAGGACCTTTCTCTCATCCACTTCATCCCAATGAATAGGTGATCGACATCTTCTTCCATAGAGTGCCTCATAGGGCGCCATTTGAATCAAAGCATGGTAACTATTATTGTACGCGAACTCGACTAGTGTCATGTACTGGCTCCAACTTTCTCCAAAATCCATTATACAAGATCTTAACATGTCCTCTAGAGTCTGAATTGTCCTCTCAGACTGCCCATTGGTCTGAGGGTGATAGGCTATGCTCAACTTTAACTTAGTTCCCAAGGTCTCTTGTAGCTTTTGCCAAAACCTAGAAACAAACCTAAGGTCTCGATCGCAGACAATGCTTACGGGAATCCCATGCAACCTTACTATCTCATCCATATAAAGTTTGGCCAACTTCTTCACAGGATACCTCATATTCACTGGTAGAAAATGTGCAGATTTAGTGAGTCGGTCTACTACTACCCATACGGCGTCGTGTCCTTTTTGACTCCTCGGCAGACCAGTAACAAAATCTATGGTAATGTGTTCCCACTTCCATTCGGGAATTTCTAAAGGTTGTAAAAGTCCTGAAGGTTTTTGATGCTCAGCCTTAACCTGTTGACAAGTAAGACATGTCTGCACATACTTGGCTACTTCTTTTTTCAAACCATCCCACCAGTACAACCTTTTTAGATCTTGATACATTTTATTACTCCCAGGATGGATGGTATACTTGGACGGACATGCCTCTTCCAAAATCTCTTTTCTTAATACTTCGTCATTTGGCACTACTATCCTTTTTCGGAACCTCAATACACCCTCCGGCCCTATCTTAAAGTCCCGGGCTTCCCCTTTTTGTACTTTCTCTAGAAATTTCTGCACTACGGGATCTTTTGACAGTGCCTCCTTGATCCGTTCCAACAATGGAGACCTTAGTTCCACGTTTCCAAAAATAACCTTTTTGGTCCCTAAGCAAGGATTCCACTCGCTCACTTGTTCCAACATCTCCCATTCCTTCACTATTAACCCCGCCACCTGACCCTTGCGACTCGACGCATCAGCCACGACATTTGCCTTTCCAGGGTGATACTTTATTGAGCAATCATAGTCCTCTAAGAACTCTACCCATCTCCTTTGCCTCAAGTTTAATTCCTTTTGTGAGAATAAATACTTCAAACTCTTATGGTCCGTGAACACCTCAAAAGTTACCCCATATAAATAGTGCCTCCACTTCTTCAAAGTGAAGATAACCGCCGCCAATTCTAAATCGTGAGTTGGGTAGTTCTACTCATGAGGTTTCAACTTCCTAGAGGCATAGGCTATGACTTTTCCATTTTGCATCAAGACATAACCCAACCCATCCATAGAGGCATCTGAATACACCACAAATCCTTCTTTGCCATCGGATAAGGTTAAAATTGGAGCCTCAGTCAACCGCTTCTTGAACTCTTGAAACCTCTCCTCACATTTAGGGCTCCAAACAAACTTTCCATGTTTCTTAGTCAAGTCCGTCAAAAGTCTAGTAATTCTTGAAAAATCCTGAATAAACCGACTATAGTAACCAGCCAGTCCTAAGAAACTTCTAACCTCAGTCAGGTTTTCAGGCTGCTTCCAATGAGTAATAGCTTCCACTTTAGCCGGGTCAACTGCAATCCCGTCCTTGGAAATTCTATACCCTAAAAAAGATACATCCTCCAACCAAAATTCACACTTACTGAACTTTGCAAATAACTTGTACTCTCAGAGGGTTTGTAATACAATCCTCAAGTGTTGGGCATGGTCCTCTTGGGTCTTAGAATACACTAGTATGTCATCAATGAAGATCATGACAAATTGAACCAAGTAAGGCTTAAATACTCGTTGCATCAAATCCATGAATGCGGCCGGAACATTAGTTAACCCAAAGGGCATCACTACAAACTTAAAGTGCCCGTACCTCGAATTAAAAGCCATTTTCGGTACATCCTCCTTTCTAATCCTTAACTGGTAGTACCCTTGCCGGAGATCCAACTTAGAAAATACCACTGACCCTTGCAACTGATCAAATAATTCGTCGATGAGTGGTAAGGGATACTTGTTCTTGATTGTTACATCATTTAGCCCCCGATAGTCTATACATAGCCTTAGACTACCATCTTTCTTTTTAACGAATAAAACCGGTGCTCCCCACGGAGAATCACTTTCCCTAATGAATCCCCGTTCTAAAAGGTCTTGTAACTGCACTTTCAACACTTTAAACTCAGCCGGAGCCATTGTATAGGGGGTCTTAGAAATTGGCGCTATCCCAGGCACCAGGTCAATCTTAAACTCTATTGCTCGCTCAGGGGGTAAAGACTCCAACTCCTCAGGAAAAATATCGTCGAAATCCTTAACAATCGGTACATCTTCCAACCTCACCTTATCGTTCGGAGGATTTATAAGAAAAGCCAAGTACCCTTGAGCCCCCTTACTTAGTAACTTTCTAGCTCTAATCCCAGAAATGAGAGCTAATGAAGCTAATCTTCCCTTAACATCCAACCTCAAAGTTGCTTCTCCCGGAATACAAAATTCCACTACTTTCAACCTACAGTCCACTTTGGCATGATGTTTGGCTAAGCAATCCATCCAAATAATCACATCATACCCCTTGATATCCAAGCTCACCAAATCAACCAATAGTTTTCTCTCTCCAATCCACACTTCACAGTTTTTATACACCAAGCTGGTAATTAGACTTTTATCCCCCGTTGGTGTTCTAACCTGTGAGATCCCGATTTTTCCCAATTTTTAGAAAATATTAAATAATGTTAATTATAGTAGGTATTGTTTGCCAATGTGTTTATATGGTTTGTTTTACTTCTTAAAGTGTTTGGTTTTAACTATTTTGTTTTACAAGTTTGAAAACCCTAATTTGAAATTAAATCCCCAGTTTGCTTCGAAAATCCTAAATTTGGATAAAACCCTAATTTGTATATGAAAAACCCTAGTTTGGTTTCGTAAAGCCATAGTTTTGAAAATGAATTTATGTTTTATAACCAACTACAAGTTTGTTATCTCTTCGATTTTATGTGTGTTAATGCATGATTAAGATCCTTGGGTGATTAGTAGCTTAAGTAGGTGTAATTAAGCTTTGATAGGCTAAGTTGAATTGAGCATCTATGGACTAATTTGATAGGAAAGGGAATTACTTGGGCAAGAGTGAAAGATGACCTAAGTTGTTAGGTTTAATTGGCATGATAACTTTGACCCTTGACCAATCTTTGACTAGAGGCATAAAATATCTAATTAGTTTAAACTATTAGTCACTTGAGGAGCTCAATGGGAGTTGGCTGCAAGGATGGAAAAAAAAGAAGGAACCGTGAACCAAAGAGGAAGAAAGAAAGGAAAGAAAAGAGAGGAAAAAAAAAAGAGAGAAAAACTTGAGATTTCATCCAACTTCAATCATCCAATCTTGATTTGGAGCTAGGAGGAGAAGATTGCACTTGGGAACTTGGAGTTGCACCAAGAACATAAGCTAGAAAGGTATCTTTTTTTCTATCTTTACAAGCTGGAATTTTGATGGAGGTGATGAATTGTTGGATTTTGTGGTTCTTTTGGCTTGATTCATGCTTATGTTTAGCTTTTGAGATGATTCTACATTGAGCATCTATGGACTAATTTGATAGGAAAGGGAATTACTTGGGCAAGAGTGAAAGATGACCTAAGTTGTTAGGTTTAATTGGCATGATAACTTTGACCCTTGACCAATCTTTGACTAGAGGCATAAAATATCTAATTAGTTTAAACTATTAGTCACTTGAGGAGCTCAATGGGAGTTGGCTGCAAGGCTGGAAAAAAAAGAAGGAACCGTGAGCCAAAGAGGAAGAAAGAAAGGAAAGAAAAGAGAGGAAAAAAAAAAGAGAGAAAAACTTGAGATTTCATCCAACTTCAATCATCCAATCTTGATTTGGAGCTAGGAGGAGAAGATTGCACTTGGGAACTTGGAGTTGCACCAAGAACATAAGCTAGAAAGGTATCTTTTTTTCTATCTTTACAAGCTGGAATTTTGATGGAGGTGATGAATTGTTGGATTTTGTGGTTCTTTTGGCTTGATTCATGCTTATGTTTAGCTTTTGAGATGATTCTACAGTTTGCTTTGGTTGATTTTAGTGTGTATACTCTTGACCAAGAAGCTAGATTAGGGTTTCTTATTTTTTTTCAAGATTCATTGTTGGGAATTGATGTCTATGTGATTGTTTTGAATAAATTAGAGCTTGTTCTTGCTTGAAATTGTGAATTAATAGTGTCAATTTTTCGTTTTCCAGCCTTGTGAATTTCGGCCAGCTTGATCAATTTAGGGTTCTTGGCTTAATGTTCCATAATTGCTTCCATTAGTGTGTAAATGAGTGTTTAAGGTATGCATTGATTGTTATTTAAAGTGTGTTTGATAGTTTCGTTGATAGATTGTTAATGATATGGTTGAAACCCTTGTGAGGGGTTGATGATCTTGGACCTAATGAGTTTCTTTGATCACTTCATTGAATGATTGCTAATCCATTAGTAGTGCATTGGTGCACATTGATGAGAAATGCACGAGATTTGGTTAAATTGGAAGCAATTTGGCGTAGTTATGAGCATGTGGTAGATAGATAGGAGGTATATGCCTTTCAAATATAAGGTTGGGGTGTTTGAAAAGCTGCATTTGCATGTTTAATATTGCTCTCGAGTCATTTGAATTGCATGTGCGTGAGTTGCATTTGTTTGAGCGCAAAAACGAAAAACAGGGGAGGCTGGAACGGCAACTTTGGCTCTATTTTTCATATCTATTCATTGTGAGTTGGCTCTTGGCCAAAACACGGAAGTTGTAGCCTTGTATACCAGCTTTCCAATGCCTTTGGAATTTCTTGATTTGGATCTTTGAACGCTGAGATATGATCATTTGAATCTGGCCTGTCAGTGATTCGTAAACTGAAATTCTGGAACGGTTTTCGTACTTTTTGACCTGGATGGAGTGAATCTGGGTAAAAATATCCTTCATGAAAGTTATATCTTGTTCTCTTAGCTTCCAAACGACACCTTGTGCAATTCAATCTGACCCTCATACCATGAGTTATGATCAAAATGGCTCAAGGTGTCAAATCTGCCTTTCACACCTTCTAGTGTGTGTTTTCCGTTTTGAATCTAATGTCGTCCGTTTTGGTTCGAGCGCCCATGCATGTGCTCTCTTTGCTGTTTTGAGTGTTTTTAAGTGTTGTTTTGGTATCTTAGTGATTGTTTGGGTAATTTTGTGACTCGGTTTAAACCCTATTCAAACCTAAATATCTCATAGCTTGTGTGCTACTTGACTTGGAATGTGGATACAAAGGGGATTCGAGAACGGACGCATAGCGTTTGCTTTGCTTAAAGGTGAGTGATCTTTGCATGTGTGTGACTTAAATGATCTTATTATGTGCTCCTTGAATGTTCACTACTTGTTTAAGTGTTAAGTGTTTTAAAAAAATGTTCAAATGTGAAACTTTTCTCCGTTATGCCATTTGTTAGACGAGTGTGTACTTTATCGCACTCGGCCTAGTCAAATGTGACATTTTTCTGTTCAAAATGATTAATTGACTGTTATTTGACTATTTGTGCATGAGTGTAAGCCTTTGGCTGAACTGGGCCCTCGCCCATCGTTACTAGCCTATTCGAACTAGAAGCGGACTCGGTCGGGTAGGTTAGGAACCTTGGGCCACTATTACGGGATACTCGAGTAATACCACTGGGGGTTATAAGGAGGAGTAAGGGGTTGAGTGATGGACCAGACGGACTGCAACTGCCTCCAGTGACTACTGTATCCTTTCACTGAGTGTTTTCTCGGTTTATGTGTTCTATAAATTATATGCTTTCAAACTAAGTTATATTGATCTA
The DNA here is from genome assembly GCA_013103745.1 of Gardenia jasminoides. Taxonomy (NCBI): domain Eukaryota; kingdom Viridiplantae; phylum Streptophyta; class Magnoliopsida; order Gentianales; family Rubiaceae; genus Gardenia; species Gardenia jasminoides. The sequence goes on along the minus strand of CM023103.1, from coordinate 47,917,095 downwards.
TTGAGTGCTTAACTGATATATATTGTTTCACTACTATTATGAGTTTGCATGTTTTGGGATCGCTCACTGGGCTTTTAGCTCATGCCTTCCAATTTTGTTTTCCTTAGCAGGGTTTGAGAACGAGAGCCTCCAAGGTTTGCTCTAGGATGTTTGGTTTGGAGACTTAAGCTGTATTTTGATGTAATTCTTGTATTTTGAATTGTACTTATGGAATTCTAAATAGATAAACTTTTGTATCTGTAATTATAGTTTGGATGGTTGTGGTTCGCTAAGGAAGTTTTGGAGTTTAAATGTTACATTTGACTAGAAGATATTAAAGTTATTTTGTTATGAGAAGTAATTGCTCGAAATTGACTTGAGGAACTGTAGTGAGTCCCGGCGAGAGCTGGGCAGGCGGCGAGCTGAACCCTTTGTTTCGCCTTAGGGGGAGGTGGGGCTGTCACAGGTGGTATCAGAGCTTAGGCTTCAGATCTCTGTAGTGTATCATAGGCTTAAAGTTTAGGATACCGGACCGTGGGTCTAATTGACTGTTAATTGTAATATGGAGTGCTAGGGTTTCTTATATTGTAGGAAAAGAAACGAATTGTGTGGGATTGATTTGAAAAGTGATAGGTTATTTTCTTGAACAATGGTATCAGTCAATATCTGTGGGAGTGAATTTGACTAAGGTAAATCATGGAATTTGAGGTATCCTTAGGGTTTTAATCTTTATATGTAAGTGTAAGAGACTGGATATGACTCTTGGAATGATTATTTAAGTGAGACTTTTATGAATTTTCTATGAGGAATAATGGGATTGAGTTGATTTGCACCTGGAGATGGCCAGTCCTAGTGTGAATTGACTTGGTTCCTATTTGACGCTTAGATTAGCAAGTTATGCCTATCCCCTAGGTTTGAACTTGAAACTTGAGGCTTTGATTTGAAACCCTAATACTAGTGATTCTTAGATATAAATGTGCTTTATTTAATGACTTGCTTGTTAAAGATCTTGAACTTTGAATGGCTGATACTTGGTTTCAACTTGCGTTATGGATTGTGTAGCCTTAAATTTCATATCGCCATGCAATGTGATTGAGATTGGTTTACATCTAATGTTAAATGTGAATGTGTTTCCTGTGAAAATGTTAATTTGGTTCCATTTGTTTGTGTTTGAGAAATGTTGTATGTCTGCATGCATAGATCATCATGATTAGTGAGCTTTTTATATATGTATCTATCAATTAGTTGTGAGGATGGAAGCTGGAAGACCGCGACGGGGACGTCCACGCAGACAACTCCAAAATCAAGAGGAAGAGAGTGGGTCTGTGGCTAATCGAAACACTGAGCCAAAGGCTGACACAAATGATCAAGTAGCACTGGTTTTAAATCGAATGACGGACCTGTTAGAGCGTTTAGTACCCCAACAGGGTCAGGGGACTGGACAAGTGAATCAACTTGGAAACAAAGGGATAGGGGTAGATAGGGCATTAGAAAGATTTCAAAAGTTTTCTCCACCCAAGTTTTCTGGGGATCTTGACCCCAATAAAGCCGAGAATTGGTTAAAAACCATAAGAAACAGATTTGATGCATTGGATTATTCAGAGGAGAGACAAGTAAACTTTGCCGTGTTCCAACTTGAAGGACTGGCTCGAGCATGGTGGAATGTTATAAGAAACAAGTGGGATAGGGATCAAACTCCGAGAACTTGGATGAATTTTGTGCCAGAATTTAATGAAAAGTTCCTACCACCACTAGTCCAAGAAAAGAGAGAAGATGATTTTATAAAGCTTCGCCAAGGAACCCTAAGTGTGGCAGAATATGAAACTCAATGCACTAAATTGTCTAGATTTGCCCCGGAGCTGGTAACTACAGAGCGAAAGAGAATAAGACGATTTATTCAGGGGCTTAACCTAGAAATTCAAGATGCTCTCGCAGTAGCTCAAATTGAGACATTTACTGATGTGCTTGAGAAAGACCAAAGAGTTGAGATTACAAAATCTCAACTCAAAGCCTTTCAAGCCCGAAAGAGAGATACAACTAGTGGTAGTTCCCATGAGGCTTTTAGAGAGACTGTACCGCCACCAAAAGTCAGAAAAGGAACTGGTGGAATAAGACTACCTCCTTATTCTTCTCATAAGACGGAACAACTAAAAGGGGCTACATCACAAGGAACTCAAACAAGAAGGGTCCAATCAAAGGAAACACCGCTGGGAAGTCAAGCCACAGTTGTCCAACCAACTTGTGGATACTGTGGAAAAGCAATCACACTGAGGACAACTGTTGGGTGAAAGGGCGAAAATGTTTGCGTTGTGGGAGTGCCGACCATCAAGTTAGCCACTGCCCAAGGAAGCAACTGAGAGAGTAATCCTCGCCAAGGAAATGTAACTACTTCTCAACAAGTTAATGACGGAGGGGACCGACCACGGGTGTCAACCAAAACATATAACCTTCTTGGTCAACAGATTTCAGGATCGACCGAGGTAGTAGAAGGTATGAATTTTGAGAATGAAATTCTTTTAAGGAGGGGAGATTGTGAGATCCCGATTTTTTCCAATTTTTGGAAAATATTAAATAATGTTAATTATAGTAAGTATTGTTTGCCAATGTGTTTATATGGTTTGTTTTACTTCTTAAAGTGTTTAGCTTTAACTATTTTGTTTTACAAGTTTGAAAACCCTAATTTGAAATTAAATCCCCAGTTTGCTTCGAAAACCCTAAATTTGGATAAAACCCTAATTTGTATATGAAAAACCCTAGTTTGGTTTCGTAAAGCCATAGTTTTAAAAATGAATTTAAGTTTTATGACCAACTACAAGTTTGTTATCTCTTCGATTTCATGTGTGTTAATGCATGATTAAGATCCTTGGGTGATTAGTAGCTTAAGTAGGTGTAATTAAACTTTGATAGGCTAAGTTGAATTGAGCATCTATGGACTAATTTGATAGGAAAGGGAATTACTTGGGCAAGAGTGAAAGATGACCTAAGTTGTTAGGTTTAATTGGCATGATAACTTTGACCCTTGACCAACCTTTGACTAGAGGCATAAAATATCTAATTAGTTTAAACTATTAGTCACTTGAGGAGCTCAATGGGAGTCGGCTGCAAGGCTGGAAAAAAAGAAGGAACTGTGAGCCAAAGAGGAAGAAAGAAAGGAAAGAAAAGAGAGGAAAAAAAAAAGAGAGAAAAACTTGAGATTTCATCAACTTCAATCATCCAATCTTGACTTGGAGCTAGGAGGAGAAGATTGCACTTGGGAATTTGGAGTTGCACCAAGAACATAAGCTAGAAAGGTATCTTTTTTTCTATCTTTACAAGCTGGAATTTTGATGGAGGTGACGAATTGTTTGATTTTGTGGTTCTTTTGGCTTGATTCTTGCTTTTGTTTAGCTTTTGAGATGATTCTACGGTTTGCTTTGGTTGATTTTAGTGTGTATACTCTTGACCAAGAAGCTAGGTTAGGGTTTCTTTTTTTTTTTCAAGATTCATTGTTGGGAATTGATGTCTATGTGATTGTTTTGAATAAATTAGAGCTTGTTGTTGCTTGAAATTGTGAATTAATAGTGTCAATTTTCTGTTTTCCAGCCTTGTGAATTTCGGCCAGCTTGATCAATTTAGGGTTCTTGGCTTAATGTTCCATAATTGCTTCCATTAGTGTGTAAATGAGTGTTTAAGGTATGCATTGATTGTTATTTAAAGTGTGTTTGATAGTTTCGTTGATAGATTGTTAATGAGATGGTTGAAACCCTTGTGAGGGGTTGATGATCTTGGACCTAATGAGTTTCTTTGATCACTTCATTGAATGGTTGCTAATCCATTAGTAGTGCATTGGTGCACATTGATGAGAAATGCATGAGATTTGGTTAAATTGGAAGCAATTTGGCGTAGTTATGAGCATGTGGTAGATAGATAGGAGGTATATGCCTTTTCAATAAGAGGTTGGGGTGTTTGAAAAGCTGCATTTGCATGTTTAATATTGCTCTCGAGTCATTTGAATTGCACGTGCGTGAGTTGCATTTGTTTGGGCGCAAAAACAGAAAACAGGGGAGGTTGGAACGGCAACTTTGGCTCTATTTTTCATATCTATTCATTGTGAGTTGGCTCTTGGCCAAAACACGGAAGTTGTATCCTTGTATACCAGCTTTCCAATGCCTTTGGAATTTCTTGATTTGGATCTTTGAACGGTGAGATATGATCATTTGAATCTGGCCTGTCAGTGATTCTGAAACTGAAATTCTGGAACGGTTTTCGTACTTTTTGACCTTGATGGAGTGAATCTGGGTAAAAATATCCTTCATGAAAGTTATAGCTTGTTCTCCTAGTTTCAAAAAGGCACCTCGTGCACTTCAATCCGACACTCGTACCATGAGTTATGATCAGAATGGCTCAAGATGTCAAATCTGCCTTTCACACTTTCTAGTGTGTGTTTTCCGTTTTGAATCTAATGTCGTCCGTTTTGGTTCGAGCGCCCATGCATGTGCTCTCTTTGTTGTTTTGAGTGTTTTTAAGTGTTGTTTTTGTATCTTAGTGATTGTTTGGGTAATTTTGTGACTCGATTTAAACCCTATTCAAACCTAAATATCTCATAGCTTGTGTGCTACTTGACTTGGAATGTGGATACAAAGGGGATTCGAGAACGGACGCATAGCGTTTGCTTTGCTTAAAGGTGAGTGATCTTTGCATGTGTGTGACTTAAATGATCTTATTATGTGCTCCTTGAATGTTCACTACTTGTTTAAGTGTTAAGTGTTTTAAAAAAATGTTCAAATGTGAAACTTTTCTCCGTTATGCCATTTGTTAGACGAGTGTGTACTTTATCGCACTCGGCCTAGTCAAATGTGACATTTTTCTGTTCAAAATGATTAATTGACTGTTATTTGACTATTTGTGCATGAGTGTAAGCCTTTGGCTGAACTGGGCCCTCGCCCATCGTTACTAGCCTATTCGAACCAGAAGCGGACTCGGTCGGGTAGGTTAGGAACCTTGGGCCACTATTACGGGATACTCGAGTAATACCACTGGGGGTTATAAGGAGGAGTAAGGGGTTGAGTGATGGACCAGACGGACTGCAACTGCCTCCAGTGACTACTGTATCCTTTCACTGAGTGTTTTCTCGGTTTATGTGTTCTATAAATTATATGCTTTCAAACTAAGTTATATTGATCTATTGAGTGCTTAACTGATATATATTGTTTCACTACTATTATGAGTTTGCATGTTTTGGGATCGCTCACTGGGCTTTTAGCTCATGCCTTCCAATTTTGTTTTCCTTAGCAGGGTTTGAGAACGAGAGCCTCCAAGGTTTGCTCTAGGATGTTTGGTTTGGAGACTTAAGCTGTATTTTGATGTAATTCTTGTATTTTGAATTGTACTTATGGAATTCTAAATAGATAAACTTTTGCATCTGTAATTATAGTTTGGATGGTTGTGGTTCGCTAAGGAAGTTTTGGAGTTTAAATGTTACATTTGACTGGAGGATATTTAAGTTATTTTGTTATGAGAAGTAATTGCTCGAAATCAACTTGAGGAACTGTAGTGAGTCCCGGCGAGAGTTGGGCAGGCGGCCAGCTGAACCCTTTGGTTTGCCGTAGGGGGAGGTGGGGCTGTCACATAACCTCTAGGTCAAAGGGTAACCTAACAGGTTTTATGTCTACACTACAGATAAATGCAGGATTAACAAATGAATGCGATGCACCAGGATCAATTAAAACTCTAGCTAAACGGTGGAAGATGGGAATAGTACCTTCGACCACTTTAGTCGATTCAGGCACCACTTGTTGATCCAGGGTATAAACTCAAGCTGGTACTCTCGTCCTATTCCCCACCGCACTAGCTTGGTTCGAGTTCGAACTCTGGGTCCCACCTCGCTCTCGGAGTTGGGGACTGGCAGATATCTGATGTTCAGAGCTACCACACTTCAAGCACTTTCCTTGTTTCTTCCAGCACTCATTGGCCGTATGATTTGGCCTCCCACAGAAACCACATGTAAGACCGGAGTTCAAGGCCTGGCTCCCTTATGGAGCACTCCTTGTAGGTCCTCTACCACTGACAGACCCTCGAGACATCCCTCCTCGGGAAAAGGCCCCTCTTGAAGCTCCTGAGATGCTAGTCCCACTCAAACCTCTCCCAAATTTGGAAGACGGAGCACTTGAATCCATAGGCCCCCGACTACTAGAAGGGGCGCTTCTTTTTCTAGCGTTGAAGGTCTTCAGTTGAGCCTTTGCAGTCTCGATCCTTTGGGATTTTTCAATAGCCTCACTGAAGCTATTAATCTGTGCCGCTGCTAGCCCTTCTTGAATCTCCAAATTCAATCCTGGACGAAGCGTCTAATTCTCCTTTGCTCCGTGGCCACCAACTCTGGAGCAAATCTAGACAACTTAGTAAATTGCGCCTCATATTCTGTAACGCTTAGGAGACCCTGTCGGCACTTAATAAAGTCATCTTCCCTCTTTTCTTGAACCAATGGAGGGAGGAACTTAGCATAAAACTCCCAAGTGAAGTTCTCCCAGATTCGAGGGATCTGATCTCTATCCCATTTTGCCCTAATCATGTTCCACCATGATCGAGCTGCCCCCATGAACTGAAAGGCGACAAAAGACACCCGCCTCTCCTCGGTATAGTTCAAGGTGCTAAAAATATCAGTAATACGATCCAGCCAACCCTCAGCGGCCTCTGGATCGTGTCTCCCAAAGAACTTAGGCGGGACGAACTTTTGAAAACGTTCTAGAGCCCTGTCCTCACCACCCTCGTGGGCTCCAGGCTGATTAACTGGACCCTGACCTTGTTGGTCCACCAGACGAGCCAAGATGTCCGTCATTTGGTTTATGGCAGTTGCCACTTGTTCTCCAAAGTCTACTCCTTGTCCTTGACCTTGCTCAACTGCCAACCCTCGGTCGTCGCCCATATTTAGGGGTTGCCTTGCCCCACGCCCTCGTCCTCGATCTCGACCTTGGCCTCGGACTCGTCTACCGTCCATAATCTTTATAGAAGGTAGACACAAAATAAATGTGAAAATAAAATAAAATACAATAGAACAAGGTAGAATAAAATAAAAGGAGATAAAATAAAATAAAATAACATAAAATAAAATAAGCAATTAACAAATTGAATTTTGGAACTAACAAGAGAATTTCCTAGAACCGACCAAATTCCATACATATATATACCGAGAGAGTCAAGTACATTACGGTGGTATGTTTATTACAAAAGAACACACAAAAGTAGCTTTCAACGGCCATTTCACTACACATAAACACAATAGTGAGAGCGGTAAATAAACATACACCCATAGAGACGAGAATCACCCTAGTGGTTTCTCTTTACAAAAAGGGGTTACTAAAACCCTAATTTCCCAAGTACAACTACCCTACTCCTCCGCAAGACCACCAGAAGGGGTCTCCTCAGATAGATCCTCCTCAACAGGCTCGACCTCCTCAGATGGGTCCTCCTCAACCGACTCATACTCAAAAAGCTCCTCCTCTGAAGAATCCTCCCCTAAAGGCTCCTCTCTGCAAATGCACTCGCATTCACCGCAGCAACCTCAACAATTAGAGCAGTGGTGTCAGTTAGAAGCCTCGCAGTCCAATCCTGGACATCATCAGCTACCCTAGTCAGTTGAGTCCTGAACCTCTGAACCTGATCACGGGTGGCCCTAACCCTATCGCGCTCATCCTTCACCGAGCCTCTAGTGCCTCAACCTGAGTCTCCAATATCTGAATCCGGGCATGACGAAATGTCAAGACATCCCCCATCCCTGCAAGCTCGTCTCAAAGGGACCTATTGGCATCCACCAACTCTTGACGCTCCTCGTCAAGAGATAACACTACAGCATTCGGGTAGGTATACCTCATCCTACATGCACATCTCAGGGCCCCACGGCGTGGAGTATACTGGAGCCGGGTTCCACTACCCCTCACTCTATATCGGATAGGCCTAGCTGGCTGCTCGTGTCTATTAACTCTCTGTCCATTAGCTCCACGAACACCATTGCCACTCTCCATTCCTACAGACAATTCACAACTTAAGGTTAGAAATTTAAAATTATCAACTTTACTAAAATATCAAACTTAAAGTACAAGAAACCATTATAACTTTACTTACAAGGATAAGGACTTTAAAATTTTCCTTATAAATCTCTAACACAGGCTCTGATACCACCTGTGACAGCCCCACTTGACTTTTCTCATTATTTGGGTGGTCATGATACATTGCTAGATGCCAATATTGATCTGTAAGTATTAGTTGATTAATTGGTGGAATCAATAATAAATTAAATGGAGTTTTAATTTATCTAGTTATTATCTACTGCGAATTATAACTCATACTTATTGCCAACATATATGAAAACCTAATGGGTCACAAACATTAAGAACTTTCTTAACTAAATTAAATGAATTTCAAGTAGAACTTGATAAATAAGTTTTTATAACTTATAGTTTAATTTGTGAGATAAATTAAATTTGAGGGACTTATAGTGCAAATAAGTTTTAGTTTTCCAAATACAAGAGTTGTATTAGAATAAGGAAACTAAATCTTATTGGAAACTAATTTCAAGTTTCCATAAGGATTTGACAACTTCTTTGTCTATAAATACTCACTAAACTTTTGCTAGTAAGATGAATCATCACACAAATTATCTTGTGAGATTTTTGAGAAAAAATCTTGAGAAAAAAATACCCAAAATTCATCGAATAAAATAAGAGAAAATTGCATCTCTTATTTCTCATTTTAGGACGAGTATTTCATGGTGAAAAATTAGGATTATCTCAATAGACTTGCGAGTAGTTGTTTTGACAATAACTAGCACTAATCTAGATTAAACTAATTCGATCTTGGAAGTTCTAACTAAAGAGGTTCACGTGCATCACTGTTAGAGGCCGGACGTGTGACAGCCCCATCTCCCCCTAAGGCGAACCCAAGGGTATCAGCGGGACGCCTACCCAACTCTCACCGGAACTCAAAAGAGCATTCTTAAATACAAGAATCTTATAAGTCATACATAGGGTTTAAAGTAACAATCTTCCAAATATAACTACATCCATCCAATATTCCAATGTACTTAACAAACCCAAAAGTCCAAAAATAAACAGAAGTTCGACAACTAGAGCCCCAAAAGATCACTAATTAAGCCTCGGGTTCCACTTCCAAACCTGTTAAGGAAAACAAATTGGGGTGAGTTAACGCTCAGTAAGGCCAAGGGAAAAACATGCAAGCACGCGAGCAAATAACACGAAATAAAGCAAGAAACTTGAATAACAAGTAATTTCGAAACATTTAGCAAGTAGGGAATTTAAACACAATAAAAGGATACGGGAGCTCTCAAGAGCTAATCCACGTCTTGGCCGATCGATCAACTTTTAGTTGACTCTCCGTCAACCCAAGTAACCATGTCCGTAGTACTCCACTTACTACCTCCAACCACCATGTCACCCTCTCGGATCCGTAACAAGACAAGCATGTACATGGTATCACTTAACAAGTATACCTAGCAAGATCCCTCAAATTGGATCAACCTATATCACTTCCCACGATTCACCAATCTTCTCGACCAAGCCCTTGCCGGCTCGAGTCATAAGGCTAGCCAATGGGCTGGGGCGTCCCCCCCACAAGCACGATGGTCGATGAGACAGAGCTCCAATCGACATATTCGGTCATAGCATTGAGACGGGATGAGCGGTACCTCCCACCCTAAAAGGGTGTGATACATTCTGCCGCTCTATGCTCACGAGAAACACTTTCATTTGCATTCACATATAACACTTATCACTTATCAAGCAAGCAATCACATGAGAGAGAGGACAAGGGCGATAAAGTACACCCTAGCCTCATTAACTAGCAAGTACGAGAAACATTTCATTTAAACACTTAACATGCACTTGACACTCACCAATAGTCGTGAGAGAGATAAAAGTCAAGTAGTTCAAACGAGCTCCACAGAGTCCTCGTAATCACCTGAGACATGTATAATCATGATCATTTAAGTGCCCAATCAAGGCTAAGCCGTAACTTCAAGCCGCTTGCATGTTTATTGCAAAATCACGAAACTTGAGGTTTATGGCAGAAATCTTTGAAATATTGTAACTTGAGTTATATACTTCCGAAATTTGCATGGTTGGTACCGTTGGAAACCTTATTTAAAGTTCTAAAACTTTGTAGAAGACACCTTGATGAAATTCCAGACAAAATCTGCCCATATTTTCGTTTAGAATTCTGCTACAGTGAAAAACAGGGCAGCACAGGCTGGTTTTTCAGCATATTTTGAAAATTCGCCAAAAATTTTAGAAAATGAATTAGTCCCTAAAATTTGTACAGTTCATAGCCCTATGATTCTAGTTTTAAACTCCACCAACGGTACTCGATTTTGAATCTTGAGAAAAGAGTTATAGCCGACAGAAGTACAGGGGTTGACAAGGCTGACGGGAAGATTTCCAGATTTGAGAAGCTAATTTTGAGACAGCATTTTGGCATTGATATGCCACTGGAAAATCACCAAATTTTGTACACTCAATCCTCACTAGGTGGACTATGTCTGTACCAAATTTAAGCCAAAAAATCACACGAGAAGACAACTTTTTAGATGGCCAAAATTTGCGAAAAATCTCAACCCTAAGATGCCAGATTTCCTCCTTTTGATTTTCAAATATTTTGCGTCACTAAAACAGCCCCAAATCACTCAAAAATTGATACAAAAGTTATAGCAGAATTCCATTATCAAATGGAAGAAAAATTATAGCAAAAACTTGAATCAAAACATTTCAAAAACAGGGCCGTAGTTCAGCGCTTGTGTGAAAAGCAAAATTCCAGATTTAGTTCCTAAATTTTCACATGCTTTCGTTAAACATTTTCATGCAGAAAAAATGCTCATTTTTGCAATGAGTCTAGCCCTCATCTAGACCATCATCTTAGCAGTGAGTACCCCAACATAATGGTGTTAAAACAGGGCAAAATAACCCCAAAAGACAAGTGGCATTTTTGAACACTCAAATTCTAGATTTTAAGCTTTCATGGAAGAATTTTCAGTTTTGAGCAGTGTTCTTTGGAAAATCATAACTTGAGTTCCATAAGTCCAAAAATTACAAATCTTATACCATTGGAAAATATACTCAATGAACTAAAATTCTCAAGAAGACACTTATACCAGATTTAAATCGAAAACCAATCAAATTCCAGCGTAAAGCTGCTGTTACAGTGAAATCAAAGCATATCAGTTTTGATTTTCAGTCCATTTTGAAAATTCACTAAAATTCACAGAAATTGAACTAGCCCTTGAAATTTATACTTTTAAAATAATTTGTATTCTAGTTTCAAACGCAACAAACTGAACTCAATTTGGACCTTCCTACACCAAGTTACAACAGTTGTAAGTAGGCTGGAAAACCAACCCTGATTTCCGGAAATTCCAGTTTCGAAGAACAATTTTGAGACATTATTTGAGCAACGGAATAGTACTAGAAAAACACCAAATTTTGCAAGAAATAACCTCAATATGTAAGCTACTTTTCCACCAAATTTTAGCCAAAAATTCAAATGGAAAGGCTGCGATCAAAGCAACCAAAAACAGGGCAGCAAGCCTTTCCTTCCTCTCGGTTTCTCCTCTTCTCTTCCCTCTTTCATTTTGGCAACAAATCACCACAATAAACACCTCACACACACACATAAGTTCATCAACAGCCCCAAGTTCATATAGGGTGGGATTTCATTGAGCCCACCTTCAACAATCAACAATAAAATCTAAGACAAAGAGCTACAAGCTCTCTTATTCTAGGAAATGAAACAAATGAGCCAAGTTAGCAAGTTTTACCTCAATTCAATCAAGAAGCTCAGTGAATGGAAGATGAAATAGCTCACACAAGACCCCAATCCTCAAGCTCAACAATCGAATTCTCCTCTTCCTAGCTGGACCAAAACTTCCACCAAGAAACTAGCAAATCCTCAAGCTTTTGATTGCAACCGTGGGGGTTTTTGTGTTGGTGATTTTTAGAGAGCAAGATGGGGAAGAAGATGAAGGGGGGCTGTTTGGAGTGAAATTTGGGGAAGAAAGTGAGGAGGAAGAACCGGCTCTATGGAGAAGAAAGAAAGAAGTGAGTGGTTGAGGTTGTTTCTTGACTTTTGGGTTTTTGTGAGGAAAAATGGAAGAAATGGAAGAAAGTATACCGATTAATTCACCCGACGGGATATTACAGTCCTGGTTTCCATCTTTTATATCTTTCGAATATATATTCTAACATTCGAAACTTATATCCAATAGTCGATCCTAGACCCAAGTACGAAATTTAAACATTCAAACAATTTAAATTGAGAACGTAATTGAACGTGCCAAAAATGCATTTTAAATCTTTTCGTGCCGTTACAATTGATAAACGACATTCTAATAATTCAAACTAATTTTAATGAAGTAATTTTATGAAAATATGAAATTTTGCAATTTTATAAATTAAATTGATGGTTAAACATGGTTTTAAAATAAAAGGAAGTAACGTATGGCGTATTTGCAATTTAAATGATCTAAAATAATTATTCAGAGAAAATAAATAATTAATTAATTAATTAGGTCGAATAAAATAAATTTTCGAGTCCTCACAACCTTCCCCCCTTAAAAGAATTTCGTCCTCGAAATTCATACTTGAATTATGGAATAATTTTAGGTATCTCCTCCGAATTTCTTCCCCTAACCCTCAAGTTACTTCCCCAACACCTTGGTTCATCCACGATACCTTCAATAAAGGAATTTGCTTGTTCCTCAATTCTTTCATTTATGGTTCACCAATTAAGAATTCCTATGCACACTTGAAATCATTTACAAGGATTAAATCACTTATAAAATCCGCGAAACTTAATCACTCTAAATATGTGTATTCCATCTCTTTATTATACCACACATAATTCAAAAGAGACCATAATGCCAACTATGATGTCAACCTTAATTGAAATGACAAAGGGTATCATAACCTAATCTCATTGTTCTAATACATATACCAATTAATACCACCTAAACTTTTCTAGCAGCATCCAAAATTGTGATTTCCTATGAATCATAATTGTACTTTCCAAAACTCCACTATTCTACTAATCGTAACTTATTCCTAACAATTCAAATCTTATATTCGACACAATAAGCCTCTTGGGTTCATTCCTTTCCAATAAAGATAAAATATAGCTTTGTATATCAAAATCAAAATGTTCAAACCTTTAAGAAGATGGTATAAAATCATCAAAATAATTCTCACAAGAATGAATTCTTACATTCTTAATCGTTTGAAAAAAGGCACCCTTAATTAACTTTAAATTGAAAAGAGTAAGATATTAGGGACATAAAAGGTTTGGTTAAAACTTTTTTTTTTCTTGTAAAGAAAATCACTCTAATAAACTCAAATTTCATTAAAACACTATAAACAAGAAATGTCTAAAACTTAAACAAGAAAACAATGTTGCAAATACTAAATTATTTCCAAAACACGTTTATATCAGATCTAAATATCAATATCTTGAAAGGCGAAGAAATACAACATGAAATTAAAACTTTTGAATTCATTCTTTGAGTTAAACTTCACTTGAAATTTATAGAACGAAATATAAGGCTTAAACATGAAACGTTGAAATTTTTTTTTTTCAAAAGTCAAGTACAACAGGTTCCATTATCAAAAGTAGATTAAATTTCTTCCCATAAGCTATTTAGTTTATATATAAAACTGGAAGAACCATTTTACATTCCCTTGATTCATAGATCGTTGAATCTTAACTACAAATTGTAGGACAAACTATTTCACCATCACATGAATAAAAGTTTACAACTCTTAAACCCAAATTGTTTTACGTACACAGCTATATTCGAACATAGATCGAATGCCAAGTCATCATTACTAATATCTAACCGTCCCATGAACTTAAAGTAAACCATTAATTTACTTCACAACCTAAACATGACTAATTCACCTCCTACAAAACTTTATTCCTTCTTTTCTCTTAATTCCTAAGCTAGTTCACCAGTGTAAGAACTCGACAATTTACCAAATGTTCTAAAATGTCCAACCTTTGATTAAGGATGATGTTTACTTAATCTTCCACTTTGCCCATCTATGTTCATTTTCATTCAGCCTCAAACATTGGATTACTTTTAGAGGTTTGTCTACCTAAGCACACGTCCTTGGCCCCTATCTCGTCTCCAACCATCCATAGTTTTATTAGAAGTATAGATACATGAACAAAATTAAAAGTACATGGGCAAAATACAAATATATATGTCGACAATGAAAATACTTTTAAAATAAACATGACCTTGCATATGTACATTCTAAAGCTTACAAGAAAATTACAAGTCAACAAGATCAGGTACAAAATGTATGGCACTCGAGGATTTTAGAGGAAACCAGTATTAGGTTTAAGAAAATATATAGGCCAGAGCACAAGCATCACCCCAATTATCATTAGCAAAAGATATATAAGGTCGGGGTGTCCCTATACTAGTTCACTACTGAGCTAGAGGGTTCAATCTCTTGAATAAAATCAACTTCATTTTGAACACTAGGGCTGCATCAACTACCTCTTCAATTATAACCCCACACTCAGTTATAATATCCCCCAATAATCACTAGTCACATCTCAGCTAATTGGAGACTACAAAAGAGTGGACCTTCCCAATCTCTCCCAAAACCTTATGACTCGAGGAGGCCCCTCATTCCACTATTTCTATTTTCCATTTCCTACTAGGTAAGAGTCATAAGATTCAAGATTAGAAACTCATAGTTACCTATACATTTCCAACTCCAGAAACATAACCGTATTCAAGTATCAAAACAAGACCGAAGTCATTCAACTTCTAAGGTTCATCCAATTATAAAGATCAAGTACTAAAGGATATCCGACACTTAATGATAATCCCACAATTTCTTTATAAGTCCTTAGGTCAAAGTTAACCTCATAACTATTACCATTGTTCAAGAATTTCAACCATTACCTCACAAGCAGTATTATCTTCTCACAATTCTCTTATTTCTTACCAATTCAATATAACAATCCTTAATTATTGAATCCTACTAATCATTAGAATCACAAATACTCACTATCTCACTTTTTACTTAACACTCAAACTAGTCCCACAGTCCAATATTCTAAACTTTAAGTCTAAGATACACTACAAGGATCTAAAACCTAAGCTCTGATACCACCTGTGACAGCCCCACCTCCCCCTAGGGCGAACCCAAGGGTATCAGCGGGACGTTTGCCCAACTCTCGCCGGGACTCAAACGAGCATTCTTAAATACAAGAAACTTATAAGTCATACATAGGGTTTAAAGTAACAATCTTCCAAATATAACTACATCCATCCAATATTCCAATGTACTTAACAAACCCAAAAGTCCAAAAATAAACAGGAGTTCGACAACTAGAGTCCAAAAAGATCACTAATTAAGCCTAGGGTTCCACTTCCAAACCTATTAAGGAAAACAAACTGAGGTGAGCTAATGCTCAGTGAGGCCAAGGGAAAAACATGCAAGCACGCGAGCAAATAACACGTAATAAAGCAAGAAACTTGAATAACAAGTAATTTCAAACATTTAGCAAGTAGGGAATTTAAACACAATAAAAGGATACGGAGCTCTCAAGAGCTAATCCACGCCTTGGATCGATCAACTTTTAGTTGACTCTCCGTCAACCCAAGTAACCATGTCCGTAGTACTCCACTTACTACCTCCAACCACCATGTCACCCTCTCGGATCCGTAACAAAACAAGCATGTACATGGTATCACTTAACAAGTATACCTAGCAAGATCCCTCAAATTGATCAACCTATATCACTTCCCACGATTCACCAAT
The DNA here is from genome assembly GCA_013103745.1 of Gardenia jasminoides. Taxonomy (NCBI): domain Eukaryota; kingdom Viridiplantae; phylum Streptophyta; class Magnoliopsida; order Gentianales; family Rubiaceae; genus Gardenia; species Gardenia jasminoides. The sequence goes on along the minus strand of CM023103.1, from coordinate 47,901,304 downwards.
CTTCTCACCAAGCCCCTTGCCGCTCGAAGTCATAAGGCTAGCCAATGGGCTGGGGCGTCCCCCCCACAAGCACGATGGTCGATGAGACAGAGCTCCAATCGACATATTCGGTCATAGCATTGAGACGGGATGAGCGGTACCTCCCACCCTAAAAGGGTGTGATACATTCTGCCGCTCTATGCTCACGAGAAACACTTTCATTTGCATTCACATATAACACTTATCACTTATCAAGCAAGCAATCACATGAGAGAGAGGACAAGGGCGATAAAGTACACCCTAGCCTCATTAACTAAAAAGAAACATTTCATTTAAACACTTAACATGCACTTGACACTCACCAATAGTCGGAGAGAGATAAAGTCAAGTAGTTCAAACGAAGCTCCACAGTCCTCAGTAATCACCGAGACATGTATAATCATGATCATTTATGCCCAATCAAGGCTAAGCTAACTTCAAGCCGCTTGCATGTTTATTGCAAAATCACGAAACTTGAGGTTTATGGCAGAAATCTTTGAAATATTGTAACTTGAGTTATATACTTCCGAAATTTGCATGGTTGGTACCGTTGGAAACCTTATTTAAAGTTCTAAAACTTTGTAGAAGACACCTTGATGAAATTCCAGACAAAATCTGCCCATATTTTCGTTTAGAATTCTGCTACAGTGAAAAACAGGGCAGCACAGGCTGGTTTTTCAGCATATTTTGAAAATTCGCCAAAAATTTTAGAAAATGAATTAGTCCCTAAAATTTGTACAGTTCATAGCCCTATGATTCTAGTTTTAAACTCCACCAACGGTACTCGATTTTGAATCTTGAGAAAAGAGTTATAGCCGACAGAAGTACAGGGGTTGACAAGGCTGACGGGAAGATTTCCAGATTTGAGAAGCTAATTTTGAGACAGCATTTTGGCATTGATATGCCACTGGAAAATCACCAAATTTTGTACACTCAATCCTCACTAGGTGGACTATGTCTGTACCAAATTTAAGCCAAAAAATCACACGAGAAGACAACTTTTTAGATGGCCAAAATTTGTGAAAAATCTCAACCCTAAGATGCCAGATTTCCTCCTTTTGATTTTCAAATATTTTGCGTCACTAAAACAGCCCCAAATCACTCAAAAATTGATACAAAAGTTATAGCAGAATTCCATTATCAAATGGAAGAAAAATGATAGCAAAAACTTGAATCAAAACATTTCAAAACAGGGTAGTTCAGCTTGTGTGAAAAGCAAAATTCCAGATTTAGTTCCTAAATTTTCACATGCTTTAAACATTTTCATGCAGAAAAATGCTCATTTTGCAATGAGTCTAGCCCTCATCTAGACCATCATCTTAGCAGTGAGTACCCCAACATAATGGTGTTAAAACAGGGCAAAATAACCCAAAAAGACAAGTGGCATTTTTGAACACTCAAATTCTAGATTTTAAGCTTTCATGGAAGAATTTTCAGTTTTGAGCAGTGTTCTTTGGAAAATCATAACTTGAGTTCTATAAGTCCAAAAATTACAAATCTTATACCCTTGGAAAATATACTCAATGAACTAAAATTCTCAAGAAGACACTTATACCAGATTTAAATCGAAAACAAATCAAATTCCAGCGTAAAGCTGCTGTTACAGTGAAACCAAAGCATATCAGTTTTGATTTTCAGTCCATTTTGAAAATTCACTAAAATTCACAGAAATTGAACTAGCCCTTGAAATTTATACTTTTAAAATAACTTGTATTCTTTTTTCAAACGCAACAAACTGAACTCAATTTGGACCTTCCTACACCAAGTTACAACAGTTGTAATTAGGCTGGAAAACCAACCCTGATTTCCGAAAATTCCAGTTTCGAAGAACAATTTTGAGACATTATTTGAGCAACGGAATAGTACTAGAAAAACACCAAATTTTGGAAGCAATAACCTCAATATGTAAGTTACTTTTACAAAAAATTTCAGCTAAAAATTCGCATGGAAAGGCTGCGATCAAAGCAACCAAAAACAGGGCAGCAAGCCTTTCCTTCCTCTCGGTTTCTCCTCTTCTCTTCCCTCTTTCATTTTGGCAACAAATCACCACAATAAACACCTCACACACACACATAAGTTCATCAACAGCCCCAAGTTCATATAGGGTGGGATTTCATAGATCCCACCTTCAACCAATCAACAATAAAATCTAAGACAAAGAGCTACAAGCTCTCTTATTCTAGGAAATGAAACAAATGAGCCAAGTTAGCAAGTTTTACCTCAATTCAATCAAGAAGCTCAGTGAATGGAAGATGAAATAGCTCACACAAGACCCCAATCCTCAAGCTCAACAATCGGATTCTCCTCTTCCTAGCTGGACCAATACTTCCACCAAGAAACTAGCAAATCCTCAAGCTTTTGATTGCAACCGTGGGGGTTTTTGTGTTGGTGATTTTTAGAGAGCAAGATGGGGAAGAAGATGAAGGGGGGCTGTTTGGAGTGAAATTTGGGGAAGAAAGTGAGGAGGAAGAACCGGCTCTATGGAGAAGAAAGAAAGAAGTGAGTGGTTGAGGTTGTTTCTTGACTTTTGGGTTTTTGTGAGGAAAAATGGAAGAAATGGAAGAAAGTATACCGATTAATTTACCCGATGGGATATTACAATCCTGGTTTCTATCTTTTATATCTTCCAAATATATATTCTAACATTCCAAACTTATATCCAGTAGTCAATCCTAGGCCCGAGTACGAAATTTAAACATTCAAACAATTTAAATTGAGAACGTAATTGAACGTGCCAAAAATGCCTTTTAAATCTTTTCGTGTCGTTACAATTGATAAACGACATTCAAATAATTCAAACTAATTTTAATGAAGTAATTTTATGAAAATATGAAATTTTGAAATTTCATAAATTAAATTGATGGTTAAACATGGTTTTAAAATAAAAGGAAGTAACATATGGCGTATTTGCAATTAAAATGATCTAAAATAATTATTCAGAGAAAATAAATAATTAATTAATTAATTAGGTCGAATAAAATAAATTTTCGGGTCCTCATAGGACGTATATAAGGCTGTGTGGATCTCTTTGCCATTCTTTCTGTCAAATCGCAACCAAACTCAAGAAGGTCTTCATAGATTGAGGTAATCTTCTTGAACTAACTCTATGTTAGATGGATTTATTCAAATGACGATTTATTGAAAGGAATCAAAATTTTAAATTTTCGCTACATTTATCTCTATAATTTATAACAGTAGCATCAGAGCCAACTTTGATTAAATTATGTAATTTGTTTATTTAATTGTCGTGTATGTCAAATTAGATTTGATTATATGCGATTCAAGGGTTTTAAAAATTATAGTTTTGATCAAAAAAAATTTTTGAAAAGGTTTAAAAGATTTGATGTTTTTACATTGAGTGAATTTTCTTGAAAATGTTATTTTTCATCACATGAGTATTTATGAAAAAGCTTGAAATGTTCAATCAAAGACAAAAGTTTTTGTGGCTGTTTTGTGATGGCATCACAAAAGAAAGAAAGAAAGAAAAAAAAATAGCAACAAAAGGACAAATGGAAAGGTTGGCCGTGCTAGCGTGTTGACCGCGGCTTTGTCACAACTTGTAGCTTCACTTGGATCGATTAGTTGATGCATGATTTCTTTTGTATTTGGTTCTCTTAAACAATTAAATGATTAAAGAAGAAACAATGAAGTCGTGACTATGATTTAAGACGAGTCAAAGTATTATCTATATAGTTTGACTTTGTAAATTAGGAATCTTGGCCTAATCATTGTCATAGTTAAAATGATTGATCTTGGTTTCTTCTTCTGTGCATAAATTATTTCATGCATGCATTGTTATTGTTTAATTGCTGGAAATTTTCTGATAAAAGGAAATTTAAGAAATAAATTAGCTTCTAATGACAAATAGGATTTGGTCATTCATTTCCTTTTCGTTTGGGTTTCTAAACTAATATGGAAATTTCCTATAATTCTAATATGATTAGAATTAAGGTATTTTCTAGAAAATTTTGGAAATTCAAATTGAACAAGGAGTTGTTCAATTAAAATTTGGAAACTTACTTAATTTTAATGAGACTAGAATTAAGAAGTAAACCAACTTTGGAAATTTTCCAATTTGATAAGATTAAATTGGAAGGTGTTCAAATACTTTTAGAAACTTTCTAATTTAATGAAGATTAAATTAAGAAAGTGATCTAAAGTTAGTATTTGAGATTCTAAAATGATTTAAAAGATAATTTCCAAAAACAAGTGAATTAGAAAATTCTTAGACTAGAAAATCTTTTTTCACTTAGATTGCTATTCGATTGTGAAATATTTCTTATCATGGTTTTAAAGTATAGAATATCATTTTAATGAGATTAGAATGTGGTTTTCATAATTTAAAACAAAAGGGAATTGGAAAGAAATTTGGAAACTATTTTATATTCCATAAGAAATAAGATTTCCTAAGAAATATGAGTTTCCAAATTAGTATTGGTTTTTAAAGTGACTTAGAAATTGTTTCTATGTTTTATTATGAATAAAATATAGTTTCCAAATCATTAGAATTGGCAAAAAGTATTCCTTGTATTTATTCTTTTTGGAAATTAAAAAAAAAAGAGGAAAAAGGGGCGCTGGTCTTGACAATCAAGTCTCGTCTTTTTGTAAGCATCGCTAAATGTTTTAGCGACAATTTTCTTATGAAGAAATTGTGTCGCTAAAACCATTTCCCTGCATTCAAAATTATTCAATTGAATTTGAACCAATTAATTTTTAAACCTCTTCAGTTAAAGTCTTTTCAGATTAAAGGCTTGTGCATTAATGATACATGATTAAAACTAAATAAATGTTTATACTTTCATTTAATAATATATTTTATGAATGCATGATGGATGATTATGGATTTAGACCAATGTTATTATGAATAGTTGAATGTATGTATGGTTTAGTTTTGATATTTTCGAAATAGCGCTTGCATGTCCTACCTTCTCTATATATTTTCAATGTAAATTCTCTTCTCATCTCACTTCCCTTGAATGTAACTCAAGGTTTCTCCAAATGCTATGTAATGTACTATATTAGGGATAGGGAGAGGGTAAGAATCTAAAATGTTTAGAATAGATTTATATTTGTAATGTACAAAGGAGATGGAGATGACACCAATTCTACCATGGCGGACATACAAAAGGCGTACAGGGCATGCAGATGTCGTTTATTCCTTAGTTTGACCATCTAGTTTCCTTTTGATTCAAGGAAATTAGTTTAGGAATAAAGTCCATAATCATCCATGTTTATTTATTTATATTGATGAATGGATATGCATGCTATATATATTTAATGAGACCAACTTGGAATATCATGTCTAAAATCCCTCTAATCAAATATTAAGTCTGGATTTAAGTTGCCTTCCATTATTATAGTTAAAATGAAATCATGTTCAAGTTAACTTATTGAGTACACTCAAGATTGCTCTACCATGAGGAGTTTTAACTATGAGATGAGATGTCGGAATAATGGGTATGATTTAACTAAAACTTGTGACTTGTTGAGTACACTCAAGGTCATAAAGTTTTAGAGGCAAAGGTTGGGTAACACATATGATGCGATTTATTAAGAGTTGATAACTCAATTATTTAGAAGTTAAAAAGTTGTAATTGATAATAAGTACCTACCTGTTGAAATTATTTTGATTTGTTGAGCACACTCAAGATCAAAATAACTAAATGGATTCTAGCCTACTAGGAATTTTTGAAATTCTCGAATCTATATAAGAGGGTTATAGATTTGAATAAAATAGTGGGAGCAAAACCAAACTAAGTTTTATGTCATTTTTACTTGGTTTTATTTTGCATAAATAGCAATTCTGTTTTATCTTTTCTATCCATTGTAGAAATTATGAGTAATTGCATATTATTCTCGATATAATTGATATTTCCAATTTCCTGGATTGGCAAATTAAACTGAGAAAAGTTCTCAAGAAAATTTGGCCATATCCTTTAAAACTTAACACTTCCAATTATGGAAGGTGTAATGGAATTAATAAAAATTGCTTATAGTAAGCAAAAGGAGATAATGATAGTATATCATAGGTGCTTCCTAAATCTCCTATGCTGCAAAAGGTTTCAAATTCTTTTACCATGATTATACAGCTCAAGAGTTGAATGATGAATAATTAAGGTATAAGATGTATGAAATCCTTGAGCAATAATTCTATTACAAGATGACAAAAACGTATCCAATTAAATGTTGATTTATTGGAGAATGATTGACTATATTTAGATCAATCAAAATTTTGTCATGAGCTATTAGTCAACCATTGACTAAAAGGAATTACTTATCAAGAGTTGACAAGGAGAATAAATTATCAAGAGTTAATAAGTTAAGAGGTTTTAAAGAACGAGCTTATAGTACAAACTTTCAAAGCATGATTTTAAAATGTAACTTTGTAAAAGTTTCATTTTTGAGATTATAATTGAGATTAACTAGTGAACTTATTTTAGAACTTAATAAGTGTTATTATTTTCTAAAATAAAAGAAGGTTCATTTCTCAATATAATAGTAGATGATTTGAAACCATCTTTAGCATTTGTGAATTAGTCTTTTGAATGAGAAACATATTTTTCAAATCACATGATGATTTGACTCAATTGATTATAAATCATTTGAAACATATGAATCTTATTCACTTCTAAAAAGACCAATTTGATCTTTTATGAGAAAGTTTAAGGAATTGTTAAGATTCATACATTATGATGTATGTGGAAGATTAAAAATTAATGCTAGAGATGATTATTCATCATACTTTACTACTTTTACTATTAACAACTCTGTAAGGACCCGAAAATTTTATTTTTATTTGACCTGTTTATTTAATTAATTATTTAATTTCTCTGAATATTTGTTTAATTGTTTTAAATCATTTTAATTGCATCTACACCATACATTACCTCATTTTATTTTAAAAACTATTTTTAAACATCAATTTGATTTTTCTGTCACTTAATTGTGAAAAATGAAAATGGGCATGTTTTTCGAGACAAATATTCGGACTGAGAGTGACGTACGTTCGGAGAATAAGAATGATCACCTGAAGGTTAGAAATGTAATCTAGTGACTAGAGGTGAATTATAAAGAGTGATTATCATTAGAGATTCGAAATCATAGTTTAAGTTGAATTAACCTCCTTGAAACTGGAATTTTATTTAGCCATTGTTTCCTCCACTTAATCCACCTTAATTCACTTCAATTTTATTCCTTTCCATCTCTCCCTCCTAATCGAGATTTGCTCCTTAATTCTCAAGCCAAATGAGACAATTAATTTTCCCTCCAAATGGCTAATTAAGTTCACTATTCAAGGGTGGACTTTTGGGGTTATAAGACAAGACTTGTGTCTTGTCTTTCTTTTCCTATTTTACTCTTCCAAATTTGCTCAAAATTCCTCTCATCTCTCTCCCTTCTCAGCCGACCAGCCCCCCCCTTCTTCCTCTTGTTTTTCCATCAAATTCTTCTCCATTTTCCTCACTAAAAACCTCAACAATCTAACACTAAACTTGGCAAAAGCTTGGAGCTTGAGCAAGGAGCTTTGAGGGGGAAGTCTTGGGTGCTTAAAGCTTGCATTTTCTTGGTGTTTAACCATCATCTAAGGAGAGGTAAAAATCTAGAAACTCCATCTTTGTACATACATAAGAGCTTCAAGCATGAAATAGGACTTGGGTGGTTGATAGGTTCTTAGAACCTTGATTGATGTTGATTATGTTGTTTAAGATGCTAAGCTTCATTACCTTGCATTTTGATGATTATGGTGGAAATGTGGGCTCTTGGAATTCCCACAAAAATGTATGAATTTGTCTACTTGTTGGTTAAATGGAGATATGTGTATATGCTTGAGAATTGTTGTATGAAGTGGGAAAATAAACCTCAAGGAAAACCGGCTAGAGGAAGGAAATTGGGGGTGCATTTTTCTGATTTTCCTTGAATTTTCGTGGCTGTATTTTTGGCTAACTTAAGAGCTGAATTTTATGATTAAATGTTGGTGGTTAAGTTGTTAAATTTGCCCCACACATATTCCTTAGGAGTTGGGCAAAGTTGGTGATGGATTGAAGCAAGGAAAAACTGGAGAAAAAAATGATGAGGAGGCAGCATGCTGCCGGTTTTAAGGGTTGGATTTTGTGATAATTTTTGATAAAATTTGTGAGAATTTTTTATCACCATTAGATTTAGGGAGTCTAATACTATCTTGGTTTCAAAAATTAGGATAAATGAAGTTAATTTGAGGCATGAACTAGATGTTAAAAGTGAAGGATCAAAATTTCACAGTTTCGGATGAAAGAGCTGAGCGAATTTTGGGCGCGTAGAAAACTGCCTTTCCGTTTGTATTTTAAGTTGAAATTTGGTATGAATCTAGTTGATATATGGAGGTATTATTGTGCCAAATTTGACAATTTTTGGACTTGAATTCGTCACTCAAACAGTGTCTTGAAAACTGCCCTGTATCTTCGCATTCCCAGAAATTTCAGAATTACGAAACTGCCCTTGTTTGAACTGTTGTCATTTCATGCTCGGGTGTCGGAATTGAGTTCCGTCAATGGCTGTTGAAACTCCTTATGTATTAATATATTGTGTATGAATTTCAGAGGTTAACTAATTTTCTGTAATTTTTGGCGAATTTTCAAAGTGCTCTGGATGTCCAACCTGATAAGCACTGTCTTTTTACTGTAGCAGAATGTTTAACGAAAATCTGGGTTAATTTCATCCATAATTTTAATTTGATGTCTTCTGCAAAGTTTTAGAGCTTTCAAAGAGGTTTCCAACGGTAGTAAATGAACAAAATTCTGACTTGTATAACTCAAGTTGTGATTTTTCAAAGATTTCTGCTCAAGTAGTAACTTATAGAACTTGATTTTCTTGAACGCGTTTTGGTTGATAAACTAGGAACTTATTTTCATCGCTTCTTAAATATTTTAGGAGGTGGTGCTGAATTACAAAGTGATCCAAACTTGAACTCTGAGAACCTTGATTGATCGCGTGAATAGCTCTCACTTATTCTCAATAATTGGTGAGTGTCCAAGTGCATGTTTACTTGCTTTAAATGATGTTAATAAATTGAAAGCATGCTTGTGTTCCTCGGTGAGCGTGTACTTTATCGCGCTCACATTCTTGAATTGTCTCAAAATGAGCTTAACTGTTTAAATGGTTTCTTGTTCAACTGCTTGACTTGATTGAATTGTTTAAATTGTTTATAACTGTGGGGACGCCCAAACCCCATCGGGGATCCCTTCGCTTGTCCGCAAATGGGGCTAGGGCAAGGGTTGGGAAAACCATGGGTTTTACTGTTTAAAACATGTCGGTTGGAATGAGTCCACCGACTTGGCATACTCATAGTGGGTTGCCAAACACTTTCAAATTTAGAGTTCGGGTCCAAGGGGTGTAAGTAGACGGGAGAGGGAGAAAAGTGATGAATATGGACTGTGAGAGTGAGTGGTTGACGGAGTGTCAACCTGTGGCTTGAATTGATGCGGGTGAAGAAAATAATTGCAGAGAAATGTGGAAACGTGGAGCCGACAACTGTATCCTTTAAATTGTATTGTTTAAAAGCTTTATTGCTAAATTCACTGTTTGGCTCTTTTATTGTTTTATTAATTTATTTAATTGTTTTGAGTTGCCTGTGCATGTTTTCTTGGCCTCACTGAGCGTTAGCTCATCCCAATTTGTTTTCCTTAACAGGTTTCGAGGAGAGGCACGTGAATCGAGGAAGTTAGTACTTTTATAGGATTTCCTCATTTTGTATAAGATTGAAATTAATGGATGAATTTGATGGTTTATGGAATTTTGGAGTTATTGTTAATGTAATTTTGATGAAATTTTGGGGTCTGTGTTTTGTGAGAGTTTATTAGTAATTTTAATATCTTATATTGCTGACTTTACGAATGAATGTTTGGATTAAGATTTGGGAATTTGTAGTGAGTCCTGACGAGAGTCAAGTGACAAATCACCGATACCCTTGGGTTCAGAGAGGTGGGTTACAAACTCAAAATGGATATATGTATCTTTAAGGTACAAATCCAAAATTTTGAGAAGTTAAGAGATTTAAGTATAAAGTAGAGAAATAATATGGTCAAGTATTAGGACAACTAAATATGCTCAAAGTGAAGAATACTTGAGCCATGGTGAAGTATTGGAACGCCATGATTTGATCAAGGTAAAGAATAATTAATCTAAGGGTTTCAAAATTAACTAAAGGAGAATGAGATTCTCAAGTAAAATAAAAATTTGTAGTTATCTCGATTATTATTGAGTAATCTAGATAAAGAATTATATCTCATGAGATGAGATATCCCATGCAAGTTTACCAAAATGGTTTTGGGGTTTGTTCTAGATAAAATTTTCTCCTATACACTAAATCTTGTTCCTTGAATGTATTTGTTCAAAGTGTGCCATATGAGACGTGGAGTGTTAAGAAATTCAGATTTTGTAAAAATTTGGATTGTGCTACTTATGAAGTGCACATCCATAATCGGATAAAATGGAGTTAAGATCCGATTAAAACCTGTTGTGAAGTATTCTTGAGAAGTAAAAGAAAAAAAAAAAAGTGGGCCAAAAAGAAGAAGAGCAAATTGGTTCTTCTTATTTCATTTGGTTTAAATTTTTCCTTAGCACATATGGTAGAATTGCCTTATTTTCTCCAAGAATTTTATAATTCTATATTCTCCAACAGTAAAAGTGTTTTAACTCTAAAACTACTATTTTCTAAATATGATTTATTCTAGATAAAGTTGTGGGAGAAAGATGGAACTTAAAACCTGAAAGAGTTTCGAGTTTCATAAAAAGAAGTTGAACAAAATGCATGGCATTGGGGGCTTATATTTCATGATGATGAGGTGCAGCGAAAGTTCCTAAAACAACGGTTTCATAAGTTTAAAAAATATAGATTTCTTATAGAAAATCATGATATTTGATCATAGATCTTCTAATGACTTATGAATACTTTTATAACATATAGAGATGGTTGAGAACCATTAATTTAAAATGGATTCCATATCTGACGAAGGATATTGACCTTAGTCAATCCATCTATAGGTATAAAAAAACCTATTAGGTGTAAAAATATCTTTAGAGTAAAGACTAATATGGAAGGTAAAAATGTTACCTATAGAGTTTGGTTAGTAGAGAGGTCACCATTAAAGATAAACTGATACGAACCCACCCAGAGGGCCTGAACTCGTATCCCATCGATGCCCAAGGATCTAGACGAAGAATCAAGTTAAGGTGCGGAAAAATCCTTAACCTCCAAACCAAGGAATCGCGAACCTATGAACTTAATCTCAACCCACGATTGTTGATTTAGTGAACCAAGAATTTAGGTAGATGACGCCACAATCAAGTGCGATTCTTGATTGATAAGTCCAAGAACACTCAAGCTAATCTCTCAAGTATTCAAGAAAAGGTCTCTTAGAAAGAGAAGTTGCAAAACACACGGTTTGCTGGAAAATTTCTTTGATAAACTTGGCCTCCTAATTTCGAACCTAAAAAAGGCTATTTATAGCCTTACAATGAGACAAAAACTAAAACCCTACTTGAATTGGAAAGACGGCACAAACCTAACCCTAGTTGGACTCACCTAAAGTGACCAACTGAACTCTAATTAACTTAACCCTAACTTCGGCTAACACATGGTCAACATGACCAGTTTTATTTAAGTAAATAACATAACTAACAAACTCTTAAATTGAAGAAGACATTTGGCCTTAACTAGATTTAAACTAGCCGAATCAAGCCTTGATAATTAAAATACAAAATGACTTGAAGACTTGAAGCAGGCAGGCAGAAGACTTCAGCTTACAAGGCGTGCCCACGCCTTACAGGACTGCGCCAAACAGGAAGGATCAGAAGACTCCTGCTGGTAAGACGTGCCCACGGCTAACTGGTGCAAGTCTTCTGGTCTAACACGCAAGACTCAAAATGCCTTGTTCTTCACTTTGTTCATTGGTCCCCAATGAATTTGGCAAAGAAATGGTTGAGCACACGGACCTTGACTCGACCTTGCCTGATGAACCTCTTGGACTCGCATCATTCCCCTCCTCTTGAGAGGATTCGACCTCGAATCAAAGGCATGTGGAGATGCTTCCTTGGCAATGCCTGGATCAAAAAGAAAGCAACCAAAAGAATGATTACTTGGATATCCCAACAGAAAAGTCGAAACCAAAAACAGCATATAAGATAAGAATGTGTGATTACTTGGAGACAACAAAGCATGCGTCAATGTAGAAGAATGCATACGGAATGTTTTAGGGACATCTAACACAAACGAACAGCAGTGGAAAGGCGCATATGATTCCAAAACAAGAATGGAAATATGTGAAACATGCAAAGAGATATGATTGTAAAGGCATGACTAAAAGACTAGAATGTAGGTTAGCATAAGAACTACATGCAACGACGTTCACATGAGGCATATGCAGTGCAAAAACAAACTTCTCATCACCAAAAGATGAAAAATTGATTATGAAACTTCCCTTTCAACGAAAGTGGTTGTTGAAGAACAAATCTATGTGAGCCAAGAACAAGATGGCTAGGAAGGAAGTTACACATCCATGACTTAGATGGTTCAATATGAGCTCCAATCACGCATAATCAGTTTGAAATATGCCACTTGTAGAGCCAAGTCATGCATATGAACATGTTGGGAAACCTGCAAAATGTAATAAAACACTAGGCAACAAAAGGTTAGGAGTGTTAATGGAAAACAATGATTCTAGCACACTTCCAACGTTCACACATTTGGCTATCATCACTTGCTTTCTTTCTTCTTTAACATCAATTGCCGAGCCTGATTTGGCCTTTTTCCCCAATTTCTCACGGCTTTCCCCCTCCTTTTTCTTTGCAAGTTCAAGCTCAAATTCCTTTTGAAGGCTAGCTTGATCCTCGTGCACTTGTTGTGGTGTTAGAGGTACAAGAACAACCTTCTTATTGTCATAAGAGAGAGAATACTTATTAGTGAATCCATCCCAACTAACCTTCCTATCGAATTGCCATGGGCGACCAAGAATGATATGGGCAGCTTGCATAGGTACTACGTCACATAGAACCTCATCCATGAATCGACCAATGCGGAAAGAAACAAGTACTTGCTTGAATACACGTACCTCTCCACTATTATTGAGCCATTGTAGCTTATATGGATGGGGATGGTTAGTTGTTAGCAACTTCAGCTTATCTACCATGATAGCACTAGCAACGTTAGTGCAACTCCCGGGATCAATCACCAAGCTGTGCACCTTCTCTTGAACGTGACATCTAGTGTAGAAGATGTTCCTCGTTGTTGCTCTTCCATGCTCATTTGTAGCTAATGCTCTTCGAGCCACTAAAGTGAGCTTGTCAGGTGTTGGCTCTTCCTCAATGACCTCCTCTTCCTCCTCTTCGATAAGCGGTGGCATTCCCTTATACTCATCTTCTTCCTCATCGGTGATGACTTCCCCACTTTGCAATACTAGCATGGTTCTTTGGTTGGGACATTGGGACGCAATGTGGCCAAAACCTTGGCATTTGAAGCACTTAACATCCCGATTTCTTGGCTTATTCACTTCTGGATTTTTGTGGAAACTTCCTTTGGTATTGACTTTTGAAGTATCTTCACTCGATCTCAAGGAATTCACAATTGGTTTTGAGCTTCCATGGGAGATGGCTGGTTTGCCACTACTAAGTGATGTCGCGGTCCTTTCTTCCCTCATTATGGTCTGATTTCCCCAAATTCCAGATTGGAAGTTGGAGTTGGAGCGAGTTGTACCCCTCCTCTTAAGCCTCCCTTCTATCTTGACGGCTTTGTCCAATAGCTCTCCCATATCGAGGTAATGTTGTAGCTCAACAACATCAGCAATGTCAGCCCTTAAACCTCTTAAAAATCTAGCCATAGTTGCTTCCAAATCCTCATGAATGTCAGCCCTCATCATAGCCATCTCCATTTCTTTGTAGTAGTCTTCAACCGTCATACTACCTTGAGTGAGGGTTTGCAATTTATTGTGCAAACCCATGATAGTAGGCTGGTATGAAGCGCCCTCATGATTCCTTTGAGTGCATCCCAAGTTTGGATGGATGGCTCCTCGTTTCTCCTTTGTCGAGCCCTAAGTTGATCCCACCAAATTGCTGCATAATCAGTGAATTCTACTACAGCAAGCTTCACCTTTTGTAACTCGGAGTAATGGTGGCAATCGAAGACCTTCTCAATCTTTCTCTCCCACTCTAAGTAAGCTTCAGGATCCGATTTGCCTTGAAGGACGGGATTTTCAGTTTCACTCCCTTGATGGCGCTGCCCTCATGCTTAGGTCTAGGCCTCCTTTCTCTTGATCTTTGTTCATATTCTTCTTGCTCGGTGTCCCCATTGGAGTCACTAGATTTGTTCAAAACGGTTTTCCCCTTAGATTTCTTAGAGGAACCTTTCGACGAATCTAGATTGTCAATGCTCATGCATGACCTCGAAGCTTTGGTCCACTTCCTTTGAGATTCAGCAAACATAGCTTGCATTTGGAAAGCAAGTTGAGCAATGGTTATTTCATCACCGCTGGTCTTTTCTTCTCCGGTTGCCATATTTTAAACCTGCAAAATGAGCAACAATGAAAGTAAAAAGCCTCACACGCCTCCCCTGTTTCCTCTCACTCTCGTATCACTCAATTATTTTAATGCACTCTAATAGTCTCACAAACAACTCTCTATATCCTCGATTTCCCCTCTTGAAGAAATCAGAAATTTGCTTAAATATCCAGGAATTACCCCACAATAATCTCGCAAGAATGTGGTGTCGAAGGAGAGTTCACTTGTGGTTGAGATTTGACTCAAGAGTGGACTAATTTTAAAGATACTTGACACAAGAGAAACACGGCTAGAATTGACCTTTAAAGACACAATGAAAACAGACTGCAAAATTTCAGTTTCAATGTCCAAGTAGAAACCTAGTTGTGACCTAGAACAAGCTAGGAATTTATGGTCTGTTTGGGACTGACTTTTGAATCTGTTTTGGGCAGCTTTGGACGTGAGCTAGCTGCTGGAAATTTGGAGTTAATTCTGCAGCAAAAAGACTCACGAAAATAGGGTTAAGAATTGACACAACTTTGACTTCAAGAAGGCTTCAAATTAGGAAATTAGAATCTTGGAAAACTTGGTCAATGGATGAAAAGGAATCCAAAGCTGATTTGGATTTGTTGTTGTGTTTGACCAATTATAATTACTTCCCAGTTTCCAAATTCGTTTACAAGAATCTTGGCACAATTGGTTTCCAATTAGGAAGTCAACAACTGAAATGAAATTAGGAAACAAGAAAAACTTGGCTAGGGTTTTGGCGTGAAGTTCCCCAATCTGATTCTTTTTTTTATTCACTTTTTTTTTTTTTTTTTTTACCAAGCAACAATCAAGAACTTTCGGCTTTTGCTTTCTTTTTCTGTTTTTCTTTTCAGCCGAGATGGATCCAACCTCAAGAACTCAAGAATTAGTAAATCAAGAATTCAAGAATCTGTAAGATGGTTCCAATCTTTGTTCAAGATTTCAAGAAACCCTAGGAAGCAAAGTGCAAGAACTTCAAGAAACAAAGAAAACAAAGCTGGACAACTCTTTTTTTTTTTTTTTGATTTTCTGGGTTATAGCAAAAACAAGAAACGACACAAGACACAAGAAACAAGAAGAAGATAAGACCAACAATCAAGAAACTAGAGATTAAATTCGGATGAACAGTGAATTCGGATGAACAGTATGCTACAGTAACGATGAACAGTAACTCTTTTTTTTTTTTTTTCTGGACAGATTTTTTTGACACCAAGAACGAAAATAAACAAGAGAAAAGGGATATACTTGATACCGTCAACTAGCTCTGATACCAACTGATACGAACCCACCCAGAGGGCCTGAACTCGTATCCCATCGATGCCCAAGGATCTAGACGAAGAATCAAGTTAAGGTGCGGAAAAATCCTTAACCTCCAAACCAAGGAATCGCGAACCTATGAACTTAATCTCAACCCACGATTGTTGATTTAGTGAACCAAGAATTTAGGTAGATGACGCCACAATCAAGTGCGATTCTTGATTGATAAGTCCAAGAACACTCAAGCTAATCTCTCAAGTATTCAAGAAAAGGTCTCTTAGAAAGAGAAGTTGCAAAACACACGGTTTGCTGGAAAATTTCTTTGATAAACTTGGCCTCCTAATTTCGAACCTAAAAAAAGGCTATTTATAGCCTTACAATGAGACAAAAACTAAAACCCTACTTGAATTGGAAAGACGGCACAAACCTAACCCTAGTTGGACTCACCTAAAGTGACCAACTGAACTCTAATTAACTTAACCCTAACTTCGGCTAACACATGGTCAACATGACCAGTTTTATTTAAGTAAATAACATAACTAACAAACTCTTAAATTGAAGAAGACATTTGGCCTTAACTAGATTTAAACTAGCCGAATCAAGCCTTGATAATTAAAATACAAAATGACTTGAAGACTTGAAGCAGGCAGGCAGAAGACTTCAGCTTACAAGGCGCGCTCACTTTATCAAGCCAAACAGAAGGATCAGAAGACTCCTGCTGGTAAGACGCGCCACGGCTAACTGGTGCAAGTCTTCTGGTCTAACACGCAAGACTCAAAATGCCTTGTTCTTCACTTTGTTCATTGGTCCCCAATGAATTTGGCAAAGAAATGGTTGAGCACACGGACCTTGACTCGACCTTGCCTGATGAACCTCTTGGACTCGCATCATAAACAATTATCTTTCAAGAAACCCTCTTACCAATCAATATGCTTAAATTCATTTAGATTTACTTGCTTGTTTTAACTATCAGTTATTGTATGGCAAATAGATGTTAAAATCACTTTTCTTAAATGGAAACAACAAATGATTGTGTATATGACACAATTTAAAGGTTTTTATATTTTTATGCCAATAAAGCAAATCTCTAAAGGTTGTATCATGCATTTTGATGAGATAATCAAAGAGTTTGATTTCATTAAAAGTACGAATGGCCTTGTACTTATATATGATTTAGTGGGAGCTATTGTTGGTTTCGTGCATCATACATTGTTGACATATGATACACAAGATAGGTATACCTATGTTCCAAAATTATAGGTATAGCTATCCAAAACTTACTTCATGATATAAAGGAGTAGCAATCTTCCTTTAGAATAAAAGTCTAATGTTGATAGGTATGATTGTTTGAGTTTTTTAAGTACTTAGATAAGATGATAAAAATATTTAACATGGTGTAATCTTAGAAGGGGTTTTATTTATATTGTATAGAATAATTCTTTTATTGTACTAAACTCATTGTCTCTTTCGGTCCATGAAGAGTTTAAAATTGAAAGGTCAAGAATGTGCTTGTCAACATTCTTACAAAAATGATTTGCAAGTAATTTGCATATATTCGTAATATTAGTATTGTGTGTTGAAAGAGTTTCAAGCGACACACAACTAAATTTCGATAATTAAACCTTAACAATTGCTACTTGAGAAGTGGCAAAAGGAAGCATGCGGATCTGCAAGCTCATATTTGAGTTTGAATTGGTTCATTCTATTAGAAGTTCTTCAACTTATGTTGGGACTATAATAGAATTTCTCCTAATAAAGGAACTAAGGTCTCATCATAGATCCACAGATTTGTTAAGGTGGTTTCACATGATTTGATGAAATCATTGGTGGGAAATGAAAGTGAAGATTAAAAAAAGTATCCATGGATTACAACGTAGTTGATCCGTTCACTAAAGTTTATCTTTAAAAAAAACATAATAGTCATGTTGGCTCATTTGGTCTTTAACTCGTGAGTGGTTGGTTTTAGTGCAAATGGGAGATTTTTAGTGTATATGCTCTAAAGTCAATCAACTTCTAGGGTTTATTATACACTTTAACTATTTATATAATAATAAATGACATTTTTATCATATTGATTGCTTATATAGTTATAAATATGATAAAACCCTTAGAATAAACCTACTCGATGAAATCATAAAAGTTATGATGGTGAGTTTCATTCGATTATAAATAAGGTTTATTCTTAAATATCTCTAATCATATTATGAACAAGAAAGGGCTTTGTTAATACGGTTAAATTAGTATATACTATGCCGCTTCTATATCAGAAGTAGTAGACTTCATCTACTATTGTTGGCTCTTTTGATGATTAACAAACCAATATGATGATTTTGACTAATGTCCTTTCAAGCTAAATTGTAGTGAGACACGTTTTTCACCTAAACACATCATTCATATGTGTCAGACGATGCTGTCGGACACAAGGCAGGGTTCGAACGTCCGACAGGTTGGAATGAAAGATGGGATAGCCATTGGTTCTGTCGCTGCTTCGGACGTCCAATAGTTTACGACAACACTTCAGACGATACTTTCGGATGAGGACCCAAGTTTTAGACGTCCGACAGGTTGAGAGAAAATTCAAGTTAGCTACTAGTTCTGTCGGACGGTGGATTTTTGGTTCGGACGTTCGACAGTTTATGACACAGAAATTCAGCAAACTGTCAGACAGTGGTTTCGGAAGCAGAACAGGGCGTCGGACGTCCGACACGCCCAAAGGCTAATTTTTTTTGCATTTAATTCAAGACTGTTGGAGAATTTGGGGCAGTTATTTTTGCACTCTATAAATACCTTAAAGGCTGAATATGTTCAGAACTTTTGACAACTGTTACTTACAAGCCTTTAAGAGCAAATTTAAAAAGAATTTGTGTCTTTCTTAGTACTTGTAGTGTAAGTGAGTGTGTGAGCATTCATTGCTTTTCAAATGTGAGAGAAGGCTCAAGTGTGTAACAAAGTGAGGGTTAGCAAGGCTGTTATAAAACCTCTTGGCTTGATCAAGAAGAGATTGAGGCAAGCAAGGGGTGATCCTTCCATGTACAACTTGGTATAACTTCATCAAATTGAAGTAGCAATAACAATTGAGGTATTGGACTTCAAGTTGGGTGCAACTTGGTAGTCCATTTGATTCCATCTTTCTTATTTATTCTTTTACTTGGAGCTTACTTGTGATCATCTACTTGTGTGTGATCTTTATTTTCTTTGATCAAGTATTGAATCATCAAGAAAACTTGAAAAGTTCAACTTGCGTGATCATTTCCTTTAATCAAGTTTTAAATTTCCATCAACCTAATTCACCCCCCTCTTAGGTTGCTTTCGAGACCTATAATTGGTATCAGAACTTGGTCTCCTAGAGATTAAACTCAATCGGCTTTGGGGTGATCATGGCAACTAACAATGCATTATTCTTAGAGGGACAATCTATCACTAGGCCACCAATCTATCACTAGGCCACCTATGTTTAATGGGGTCAATTATATGAGTTGGAAGGATAGAATGGAAATCTTCTTGCAATCTATAGACATTGAATTATGGTATATAGTGAATGAAGGTCCATTTGAAGCAATGGTTGTAGATGAAATTACTCATCAGCCAAGACCAAAAACACAAATGGAATTGACTCCCCAAGATAGGATAAATCTCACCTTGAATGCTAAAGCTATGAATGTGCTTTATAATGCCTTAGATGCTAATGAATCTATAAGGGTGAAAGGATGCAAAACAGCCAAAGAAATATGGGACCAATTAAGAGAAATACATGAGGGTAATGACAACATTAGAGAACAAAAGAAATCCCTTCTTGTCACAAAATATGAATCCTTTAAAATGGAACCTCATGAGAATGTAGACAAAATGTATTGTAGACTCAATGACATCATAAAGGATTTAGAGGTGCTGGGCAAAGAATATACATTGGGTGAGAAGAATAGAAAGATCTTGAATGCTCTATCTAAAGATTGGGAGAGCAAAGTAACAGTTATAGAGAAAGCCAAGGATCTAAATTCCATGTCTATTGAAAATCTTATAAATTCTCTAACCTCTTATAAATTGAAACTCAAGTCTAAGGTACAAGAGGAAGAGGATGCAAAAATGAAAAGAAGTATAGCTCTCAAAACATCACAAGAGGAGGATGATTCATTCTGCTTAGATGATGAGGGTGTGAAGTTGATGATAATGATTTGGCACTCCTTTCCAAGAGCTTCAAAAGAATCTTAAATAGAAGGAGGTTTAGAAGGGGAGGCCCTAGCAACTACAATCCCAATCAAAGAGGTAGAGGAAAGCAAGAGGTCAACAAGAAACAAGGAGATAAATGTTTCGAATGTGGACAAATTGGACACTATGCTAATGAATGTCCGATGAAGAAGAAAAAGGAAGAAAGAGGAGAAAGAAGGCAAAAATACAACAACTTTCAAATAACTTGGAATGAGTGCAACTCCGATGGTGAAATAGAGGAAGAAGAAGAATCTGCTCAAATGGTATTTATGACCATAGGTGAAAATGAGGTATCCACAAGTAACTCCATTTTTGATTGTGATGATGAGAATGATGATGATGTTGAATCTTTTGTTGAAAAATTGCATGAAAGTCTAAAAGATTCTTATGCCAAGAATAAAGAATTAAAAATCAAAATCGACTTTTTACTTCGTGAAAATTCAAAGCTATTCCAAGAAAATAAAAGATTGAAAAATGAAAATGATGAGTTAAAAGAGCTTGAGATTGATTTGGATTTGCAAAAGAAAAGTTTTGCAAAAAACTCCAAGAGGAACAAAATAGCTTGAAGAAAAGAATGGATGATTTGAATGAATTCCTTCAAAATGAGAAACAAAAGATTCTCCAAATGAATGTTAGAAGAGCTACTTTTGGTGAAAATAAATTTACCATTCTTAGAAAAATGGGAATTAGATATTTAAAACCCATTAATGTCAAGGACACTAGCAAAATATATAGTTTTTGTTGTCAATATGGACATTTGAAAAGTCATTGCTATGTTAAGAAAAATATGAGAAATGGTTTAAAAACTACTTGGATAGTTAGAGATTGCAACTAACTCCTAATGACCCAAAAATACAAAGAGTACCAAAGGTTATCTTTCATTCTCTCTTGTGTAGGTAAGAATGAAGAATTCAAACAAAGCATCAAACTGATTCATTGATAGTGGATGCTCGAGACACATGACCGGTGATCCATCTCATTTTGTCAAACTTAAGTCAAAAAGTAGTGGAAAAGTCACATTTGGAGATGACACTAAAGTTAAGACAATTGGGATTGGAGACGTTGGTAAAAATGGTGAAACTTTTATTCATAATGTCCTTTTAGTTGATAATTTGGGTTACAATTTGTTGAGTGTTAGTCAATTATGTGATAGGAATCTTTATGTGCTATTTAAGAAGCATGAATGCTTGATCCTTGATATAAATTTTAACATTGTATTTAAAGGGAAAAGATACAATGACATCTATGTTGTTTTTCTTGAGAAAATTGATTCAACTAGTTTTCAATGCCTTAAGACCACTAATGATGATCCTTGATTATGGCATAGAATACTTTGTCACTTTAACATAGATTTACTCAATGAGGTCCCCAAAAAGGAACTTGTTAGAGGATTGCCAAAAATCAAATTTGAAAAGGATCGTATTTGTGATGCTTGTCAATTTGGAAAACAAACAAAAGTTTCTTTTAAACCAAAAAATTGTGTTTCCACATCAAAACCCTTGGATCTTTTACATCTCTATCTATTTGGTCCTTCTCAAGTTGCCAGTTTGGGCGGCAAACGTTATTGCTTTGTAATAGTTGATGATTTTTCTAGATATACTTGGGTTGTGTTTTTAGCTCATAAAGATGATGCTTTCAAAAATTTTGCTTCCTTATTTGCAAAAGTTCAAAATTTGCTAAACTTGAATATTGTGAAAATTAGAAGTGACAATGGGACCGAGTTTAAATATTTGTGGATTTTCAGATTTTTATGATCACAATGGAATTTTTCATGAGTTTTCAATAGCAAGAATTCCACAACAAAATGGTGTTGTTGAAAGAAAGAATAGGACTCTTCAAGAAGCCGCAAGAACCATGCTTAGTGAATGTGACATGCAAAAATATGTTTGGGCCGAGATGGTAAACACTGCATGTTATGTGATGAATAGAATCCTTTTACGACCTATTTTGAATAAAACTTAATATGAACTCCTTTTTGGCAAAAAGCCTATTGTTGGTTATTTTAGAGTGTTTGGTTATAAGTGTTTCATTTTAAACATTAAAGAACATCTTGAAAAATTTGACAAGAAAATGGATGAAGGTATTTTCTTGGGATATTGTGAAAATAAACATGGTTATCGAGTCTATAATAGAAGAACTCTTGTCATAGAAGAAGCCATTCATGTTACTTTTGATGAAACTAATGATGTTATGTCCAAAGAGATTTGTGAAGATGATGATGTAGGTGTGCAAGAATCTTTTAAAGAACTAACCATTCATGAAGAGCAAGACAAGGAAGTGAAAGATGACACAAAGGAAGATACACCTCAAGATGAAGAGGAACAAGAAAAGAAGGATGGAAGTGAAGAAACTCAAAAAGATCTTCCAAAAGGTTGGAAATTCACTCAACATCATCCAAAGGAGCTCATCACAAGTGATCCATCCGAGAGAATAAAAACTCGCTCTTATAAAAATGCTTTAGTAGATAACTTTGCATTACTTTCTCATATTGAGCCCAAAAATGTCAATGAGGCACTAAAAGATGATAGTTGGATTGTGGCCATCCAAGAAGAACTAAATCAATTTGAAAGAAATAAAGTATGGACTTTGGTAAAAGACCATTAGACCATCTCGTGATTGGTACAAAATGGGTGTTTAGGAACAAGTTAAATGATAAAGGAGAAATCGTTAGAAACAAAACTAGACTTGTAGCAAAAGGTTATGCACAAGAAGAAGGGATAGATTTTGATGAAACCTTTGCTCCCGTAACTAGATTAGAATCTATTAGAATGTTTCTTGCATTTGCATGTTTTAAAGGTTTAAAACTTTTTCAAATGGATGTTAAAAGTGCATTTCTAAATGGTTTCATTGACCAAGAAGTTTATGTTGATCAACCCCCCGGATTTGAAAATGAAAAATTTTCAAATTATATGTTCAAACTTTCAAAAGCTTTATATGGTTTGAAACAAGCACCAAGAACTTGGTATGAACGTTTAAGTAGTTTCTTGGTGGAAAATGGTTTTAAAAGAGTTGATGTAGATACCACTCTTTTTATCAAAAATAATTCGAATGATTTATTAATTGTGCAAATATATGTGGATGATATCATTTTTGGTACTACTAATTGTAGACACCAAATTTTTACTAATTTTTCATGTTTTCTTACAGTTTTGTTGATTTAATTGATCATTTATTTTTCTACATTTAATGTGAATTTATTTTCCTTATTTATAGGTTCATCAAAAAAAGAAAAAAAATCAAGAAAAAGAAAATCAATCAAAATAACGAGTGAAAAATAATTTGGAGCTTCAAAATATTAGTATTTTCTCATTTTTTATTTTTGTTTTTGTTTCATTTTCTATTTGTGATTTATTTGCTTTATTCTACTTTATTTTCCTGGTTTTTCAAAAAAAAAAAAAAGCCCAAAACCACAATCATTTTTTTTTCCAACAAATTCCTACCAAAATCCAATTACCCAATCCACTTTCCATATCTTTTCTTGTCCAAAAATAAAAAAGTAAAAAAAGTAAAATCACATCAAATGATTTTTTTTACCCACTCCCCTCAATTCTCTCCCTATCTCTCGGTTTTCATTCACACACAACAAGCAAAAAGTTCTCAGACAAAAAAATCCACCCACTCCCCAACTCCCCTGACACTTTCAGCTCTCACACCCTCACACACGCAAGACACAACACAAAAACAAGAAAGAAAGAAGTATCCCAAAAAAACTCTCCCTCACTCTCGGTTCCCTCCCTCACACAAACTCACAAAAATTTCACAAAAAAAAATAAAAAAAAACACTCACTCCCCCAATTCTCTCCCTATCCCTCGGCTCTCTCACTCATCACACACAACTCACACAAAAACTCAAAACAAAGAAGAAAACAGAATTTTCCCTTATTTTGCTCTCTTTTCTCTCGGCTCTCACACACTTAACACACACAACATACACAAGCAAGCACAAAAAGGAGGGAAGCTGCTGGGGTGGCCAAGTGTTGCCAAGACTCCAAGGAAAAAGCATTGTAAAAATTTCTCAAACTCCTTCCTTTAAAATTCCAACGTGAAAGGCATGTTTCATGGATTTTTTTTTCTTTTTCATTTCTGGACGTTTATGTGCATTGGTTGGACTTTGGTGTTGATAAATGACTTTTGGGTTGTTTGCTGAATTTTTTTGGCTCATTTATGTTAGTTTTAAAGGTAGAAATAATGGGTTTATATAATGTCTTTTATATGTTTGATAAAATGTTTTGATAAGTGACCAGATTTAATTCTTGTTAAATTAAGTCTTAGTTGCATTGTAGAATTCACAAGGATCGTTTAGACAAAAATTTCGTGAATTTTGGAGCTGATTTGAGCTTTTTTGGAAAATTTTTAGTCAGCTGTAAATCGCACATTTGGTGCGTTTTTTGCAAAAACTAAGTCTGGAAATGAATTCTACGCGAAAAATCGAGTGGGAAGGTATATTTTTGGGAATTTTTGTGACCGGAAGTTCGTCGTCGGCCGCGGTCTTACGGCGTCACCATGGCCGCCGGCGAGCTTGCTGGTTTGGCTGGGGAAGGAGAAGAAGAAGAAGAAGAAGAAGAAAAGAAAGAAAAAACGAGGGGTTTGGGCCATTTCTTGTTTTTGTTTGGGTTGTTTCGTTGGGCTCTTTGTTATTTTCGATTGGGCTTTGCATCTGACCTTTGCTTGGTTTGTTTGGTTGGGTTTTATTATATTTTCGGTTGGGTTTTCTTTCAGCTTTCGTTTGATTTTGTTTAGGGTTTATGTTTGGACTTTTGTTTATTTTTATGTGGGTTTAGAGTTGGGTTTTCGTAATTATTTCTAAATTAAAAAGCCCGCATTTTTGTTTGGACCGAAGTGATCTTTGGCCCAATTCTTAGAAAATTCCCAACCCATCCTTCGATCCATTTAAAATAATTTATACATTGGCCCCTGATTTCTTAACTAATTTCACTCACGCCTGAAAATCTTTCGGTTCTTTCACTTAAGTCCCTATTTTAATTATATTTTGACCCCTCAACTTTATTTTTATCAATTTTTGACCCCTGATCTTTTGAAAAATTTTGTTCAGACCCCAAAAAGTTTTCAAATATTTTTAATTACACCCCTAATAGAATGTTGACTTTGCAATTATAAATGTTTCCTTTCTTTAACTGTTAAGTATAAGCTTCTCATGTGCATTGTTTCCCTTTAATATTTTGATTTGAGCTATTCATTTTTTATTGGCATTTATTTATTGCGGTATTTTAATGTGTGTATTCGTTTTGAGTAAGTGACCTGAAGTTCCCATTTGAATCGCGGGGGAGGTATATCTAAAACCTTTAGAATTTTCTCTTTATGTTCCTTATGTGTTTTTTTTATTGCATGAATTTGCATGTTTAGATTTATTTTCCTTAGTTTTATTCATTTTTAGTCTTTAATCGCTTTATTTAATTTTCAATAATTATTTGGAAGGCATTTGAATGCCAAGTTGTAATAGATAGGTTATTATTTTGATTTCCCCCTTTAGAATTGTATATAGATTTCCCCAATGTAATAATTAGGTTTTATTTGTGTGTTTGCATGCTTATGTGTTTACCGCTTTCCTAGGTTTTTGCATCTAGATATTATGCTTATGTGTTATGTGTTTATGTGTTTATGTGTTTTTATGTGTTTACTTGCTTTATTATCATGTCTACATGTTTTATTATGTAAATGTATTGACGCCACCACACTAGTCCAATGCTAGTTGTGGTTCATTCCCTCTAACGTCGTCACACTAGTCCAATGCTAGTTGTGGCCTTTCTTTTCGATTTCTCACTAATCCAATGTTAGTGAGAACCTTTAGACGAGGGCTAATCTAATGCTAGACCCTTAAGGCCGTTCATGCATTAAATACAAGTTTCACACACCTTTCACTTTTAGGGTTTCTTGTCCATTTTACATGTTATTTTTCTACTATCCCAGATGCGAAACATGTCATTTAGTTTTCTTTTTTCATTAAAAATAGATTAGCTCTTTTTTTTAGGGCATTACCCTTTGAATAAGGGAAAAGAGCGAGTGTGACTCTCTAAACCTTAGCACGCTTTTTAAATCCCTTCTATGAAAAGAAAAATTGAAATCACGAACTTAGTTCCCCACACCCATTATGTTGCATTATCCCTCTTTAGGACATACATGTACATTATTTTAAATTCTATTAGAATCATTCTTTAAAGATCAAGTTTCTTCTTCCCGTTTAGCAATTCAAAGTCAAAATCCATTTTTTTTAAAATTTCATCTTTTGAAAATCAAGTTCCTTTTTGCATTTAAAAATTCATCTTTTCAAAAATCCAATTTCTTTTCCCTTAAGATTTTATAAAAATTGCATTTCTTTTGAAAACCCTAGTTTCCCATTTTTTTTCGAGTGTCATCATTTGCATTTTTCGTGACCTCCTCGAGGGATCAAATTTGGATGACACAACTAATGTGATCAATTCCAATCAAACCTCAAGGAGACATTTTGCCCCTCCCAACCCAACATTAGGTTTAGGTTTTGCATCCACATAGAAAACATTCAAATGTGATAAATTTTAAAGTTAGAATTAGGAAATTTTTAACTAAGTCACGCAAACTAGTTTTGGTTAGATTAGAAGGGTGCCTTAGAGACGAGTAACATCGAATCTTTGCCTTCCCTTCTTTCAACCGGGACTCCCGAACCTTTTTCTCTAATTTTTTTAAAGACCTAGAGTCGTCTAAAAAAGGGTTTTCTTAGTTTATTTTCATTAATTAAAATTTTTGGGTGACTTGGTACACCTAAACTCTATACCAAGTGGCCACTCCAAATTTTTCTAAAAACCCTTTTCTAGACTTTTGTTTTTGGGTCCAAATCATCGCATTTTTTAGTCCCATAACCCATTTCTTTTATTTTTATTTTTCAAAAAATCAAAAATCAATTTTTAACTAAAAAAACCTTTTTCAACTAAAAACCTGAAACGGTGAGTTTTCTTTCCTTTCAAAAATGGGGTGCGACACTAATGAACGTTTGTGCAAAGAATTCTCAATTGTTATGCAAAAGGAATTCGAAATGAGCATGATGGGCGAAATGAACTTCTTCCTTGGACTTTAAGTGCACCAAAGTCAAGATGGAACTTTTATCAATCAAACCAAGTACACAAAAGAACTTCTCAAGAAATTTGGCATGGAGGATTCAAGACAAGTTGGCACCCCCATGTTCACCTCCACCAAATTTGACAAAGATGAAAAAGGTACAAAAGTTGATGAAAAGTACTATAGAGGTATGATTGGTAGCTTGCTTTATTTAACCGCAAGTAGACCGGATATCATGTTTGATGTTTGCTTATGTGCTCGGTTTCAATCATGTCCAAAAGAGTCTCACTTGCTAACTGTCAAACGAATTTTTAGATATCTAAAAGGGACTGTAAATTATGGTTTATGGTATCCAAAATGTTCTAACTTTGCTTTAATTTGCTTTTCGGATGCTGACTTTACTGGTTATAGAATAGTTAGAAAAAATACAAGTGGTACTTGTCATTTTCTAGGTGAATGTTTAGTTTCTTGGTTCAGCAAAAAGCAAAATGCAATCTCTTTATCTACGGCAGAAGCTGAGTATATAGCAGCCAGTGCGTGTTGTGCTCAGTTGATTTGGATGAAACACACTTTATATGATTTCCGTATGAAATATGATTGTGTGCCTATATTTTGTGATAACACTAGTGTTATAAATTTAACCAAAAATCCCATTCAACATTCTAGGAGACATCAAGCATCATTTCATTTGTGATCTTGTTCAAAGAGGAGAAATTTGTGTTAACTATGTGTGTTCAAAAGATCAAATTGCTAATATTTTTACAAAAGCATTGCATTTGGAGCAATTTGTGTATTTGAGAAGCAAACTGGGAATTTCAAAAAAATTTGTTTGAAACAACAGGGGATCGGATGTCCGATAGACTTCGGACGTCCGACAGTACTTGTGCTGTGTGTCAACTATTATCGGACGTCCAACAGCTCTAGAAAATTTTTTTTTTACAAAATAAGGGATCGGACGCATGTGTCGGACGCACCCTAAAGTTCGGATGTCTGACACCCTTAAACTTCTTTTTAAAAGGGATCTCGGACGGTCATTTGCTATTCTCCTTCTATCTCTTGAACAGAGAGTTCTTTCATTGTTCCATCCCTACAATTGAAATTTGATTCTTTCAGGAACTAATTTCCTAAAATTGCTTCCAAATTCGACTTCCAAACATCATTTCCAGCAATTAATCTTCCACATTTCCCTTATATATCAAAATCGAGAAAAACCCCAAATTTCCTCTTCAAACCCTAAGTCCACAATTTCTCCTCTCAGAACTGATTCACGGTATTATTAAGGTCTAGAAGGCTTTATTAGCACTGCATCATCATCACTGCATCATCTATTCCATTCCATTCCATTCACTCTCAATGGTGCGGGTTAGAGAAAGTTCATCTACTGCCAAATGGGGAACTGGAAGGTCTGAAACCGAAAGAACTAGAGGCTCTCAACGAAGAACTCGGGCTTCTGATCAGCAAGAGGAAGCACAGGAGCAAACAAGTAACATCCTACCTACCTTCATTGATGCTGAGGTCGAAGAAAGATTTTCCATAGTTTGCAGGAAAGACTTCATAACCCAACGCTTCATTTCCCTTTCTAATTTTCGTACTTACAAGTTAGATTCGGTCCTTGAAAAATTCACTTTTCAAAAATGGAGACATCTTCTTACTTTTCCTCACATTATCTATCCTTCCATGGTCCACCAATTTTATGCTAATATTAGGTAAGGTAGAACACCTTTTGAGGTTGTATCTAAGGTCAATGGCATTGATATTACTCTTGATCCTAACATTGTCAATGACATTTTCAATACTACTATCGAAACTGATTGCTCTAGCAAACTTGTAAATTTTTTCTCTTATGAAGAGCAATCAACTTCATATAATCACTTCAGTGGAACCAAGCTTTTATCATATTTCCAAACAAATTTTCAAGTTCCAGCTGAAGCTGATTTAAATGAATTGACACCCTTACAACAAATTTTGTGGGTTATGATTGTCAATCTTTTAATTCCCACTTCTGGCCATCGTACCACAGCTAACAAAATGGAACATTATTATTTCTATTGCTTTATGGAAGATATAAGGGTTGATTTTAGATTTATCATGTGTCGTTTTATGAATAAAGTCAAGTCGGATAGTCGTAGGAAATTTTCCTATGGCAAGTTCTTGACTTCCATTTTCAATCATTTCAACATTCCTTTGATTGGAACACCATCCACTGAAAATCCAAATTGTTTTTTCACCAAAGCATACTTTGAAAAGAAAAACATTCACTTTGTTGGTGATGAATGGGTGTACAAGGAAACTGCTTTGGAAACTCGTACCAAAACAGTTCATGATCCACTCTCTTCCCCTTAAACTCCTGTGACTCCTCGTTTTAAACGACCTAGACTTGATTTTTCTACTCCTATGACATCACAGCCTTCCTCTTCTTCTTCCTTGGATCCAATTCTCACCCTTCTCCTTGAACTCAAACAAAGACATCTTCTTCTGGAAGAAGGTCTTCAAATGGTTATGAATTCGGACCAAAAGGAAGCTCTTCTCAAGTTAAAGGAAACTCTCTTACCTGCTCAAGCTCAAAGGGACACTAAACCAGAAATTGAAGGACAAACTCAAGAGGAAACAGCCCACCACACTGAAGAACTGTGACGCCCCCACCTCTCCCAAGGGCGAATCCAAGGGTATCAGCTCGCCAGGACTCACTACAATCCTCAATCAATTACAAATTAAAACTCCAATAAATAGTATTTACAACTCTAAAACTCCAAAAGTACAAAATGCTAAAAACCACAAGTACGTCCCAGTAGTAAATACAGCCCAACTCTTCAAAATACAAATTACAACAATAGTAACTTCAAGTACAATAAACCATCAACTTCACAATTAGTATTAACCCTGTTCAGAAATACAAAATCCTACCACAGAATTGAAATTTCGATCTACGATTTCCACTTCAAGACCTGTTAAGGAAAACAAATATATTGGTGTGAGCTGACGCTCAGTGAGGCCAAGAAAGCATGCACACAATTAAGATAAAACAATACATCAACAATTAAAATCATTTAAAAGCAAAACAAGCAATATTTCACATCAGGCAATTTAACAATATCATATAAAGGATACAAGTGGTTACGGGAGGTAGAGGTGACTACCGTCCTCAAGGACGTAGCACGTACCCCCGATCCAAATTTCTGCATTTCTGTAGTCACATCCAGTCCACTTCATGAGCTCCGACTTTCAAAATAAAATGTTGACACTCCGTCAACCACACTCTCACATCCAGTAGACACCACTTGAAACCCTCACCCGTCTACTTACACCCCCTGTATCGGGCCCGCTCGTCAAAATATATAAAGTTGGTAATACTCGAGTATATCTTGGTCGGCGAGCACACTCCAACCGACATAACACTTTTAAGACCCATGGTTCACCAATTCCCTCGACCAAGCCCCTATTGCTGGCCCAAATGAAAGGTTCCCCAATGGGGTTTGGGCGTCCCCACACTTCCAATAGCAAGCAAGCAAGCAATTCAAGCAGTTGTAATTCAAGCAACCACTGTTCAAGTGGTCAAACAATGAACAATTCAAGCAGTGGAATTCACTTAAAAGCCATTCAATTCTGGTGAGCGCGAAAAAGTACACGCTCACCGAGGCATACAATCATGCTTTTCAAAACATTTACATTAACTAACACATAATATCAGGCACTTGGACACTCACCAACAGTTGAGAGCAAGCAAGAAAATTTAGAAGATCAAACACGTTCTTCGATGACCACGGAATCACCTGAGATATGAAAATGCAAGCAATTAACTTTTCGATTCCAATTTAAAAGGAATCTCGTAAGATTTGGAAAAATCCATTTTGAAATGTGTAATGACGTGACGTGCACATACTCAATGAACTAAACTCTTGAAAATGCGTCTAAACACTTAAAATAACAAAAGGAGCACATGCATGGGCGTTAGACTAGAAATGGACGAGAACGGAACGAAAACGGAAAACACACACTAGAAGGTGAAGAAGACAGTTTTGACACCCTGTACGCCGTTACTCATAACTTAGGCTACAAGTATCTAATTAGAGCATACGAGGTGCTGTTTCGAAGCTAAGAGAACAAGCTACAACTTTCATGAAGACCACTTCTGCCCAAATTCACTCCTTCTGGGTCAAAAGTGTGAAAACATTTCCAGAAATTTCAGTTTCAGAATTACCGACAGGCCTAATTCAAACGATCATATCTCAGCGTTCACAGATCCAAATCAAGAAATTCTGGATGCGTTGGAAAGCTAGAACGAAGGGCTATAACTTTCATGTGTTGGCCAAAAGCCAAATCACAAAGGATCAACACGAAAAATGGAGCCAAGATTGCTGCCCGGTCTCCCCTGTTTTTCTGTTTTATGCCCATTTGCATTGCATCCCACTAAAACGCACGCATGCAAATCTAATAATTCGAATGCGATAACAAGCATGGAAATGCAACTTTTACATCCTACATTACTCACTAAAATTCACAAGAAGGCATCTAATACAAATTCACAAAGCAAGACAATTAAAACTGGACATCAAGAAGTTGTTAGGACATTTTCGGGTAAACAGTGCTGATTTTCAGCCATCTTACAACAGCTCCTGTAGCTCGTAGAAAGAGAATTAGTGTGCAACGGTTACACCGTTAGAAAGCCCTACAAGTTTAGTTTCAAATACCGCTGATAGCACTCAATTTCGATTCTCGAGCGCGAAATGACAGTCAACGGAACAAGACAGGTCAGGCTGACTGATCAAGTAAATTTCCAGATTCACAGGGCAAGTTTGGTATATCATTTGAAGGTCGAAAACACTTTAGATTAACACCAAATTTGGTACACATATACCCTTATATATGAAATACAATCCTACCAAATTTCAGTCAATGAATCCCACGGGAAGGTCACTTTCCAAATGCACAAAGTTTGGTCATCAACAAGTTCTCAAATCTGGAAATTTCTTCAACTTTACTTCTAAGTTCAAAAATCATGTCAAGCCACTTCCAACTGATCTAAATTTTGGTACCATGCTAGTATCATGCTTCCTTAACCTATAGATGGTCCAATTGGAGTAAGTTTTAATCAAAATTTCCCACGAAAACAAAGCCAAAACAGTCCAGCAGCTTCGGTCAGCAGAAACATTTTCCAGATTTCAAAGCAGAATTTTGGTGTCCATTTGACCTTTAAACCCTAATTTTCTTGTTCCAATCCATCACACACTTGTAAATTAAAGTCCCAAGAGTTGTTTGAAGTAAAATGTAGCTTGAGTTTAACATGGAAAATTCGAAATTAAGGCTGCAAAAGGAGGCTGCCCTGTTCGAGTAAAATTCCAGATTTCATCCAAATGTTACAAACTTTAATCCAACAAAAATTACTCCAAATGAGGGCTAAGGTTTTCTTCCATTCTTAAACCAACTAAAGCACATACAAACATCATCATATAACAAGCATTAGAGCACCATTAGTTCATCAAAAATTTGAAAACTCAAGGCATACATCAAGCTGAAATTTCGGCCAGCATCTTCTCCTTCCTCCCTTGTTTTTCCTTCAACTATCCAACTAATCTAAACCATATTTCTCCTAGATAAACAGCAATTAAGCATGAATCATTCAAATCCTCAAGGCATCTACCTAGAGTCAAGGTTCTTGAAGAACCCATCAACAACCAACAACTTATTAGCTAAACTTGCTACTAGGAGATGAAATGAAATGAGAGGAAAGAGGAATAAGGGTTTGGAGTTCATACCTTGGCTTCCAAGATGAAATCACCACTGAAATCACCACTGATGGGTGCTATCAAGCCACCCAAGTACTTCCTAGGTCAAGCCCCTTCCAAGCTTAGTTGATAATCCAAGAGGAGATGCAAGTTTGAGGTGAATCTTGAAGCTTCAATGGCGGAATTGTGGCTGAAATTTTGGGAAGAAAATGGAGGGTGTGGCCGGCCAAGAGGAGGAAAGAAAAATAGAGTTGGAGTGTTAAATTGGGAAAGTGAAATGTGATAAGAAAGAAAGAGATGATATAAGTGGTCTTTTGCCTCAAAAGTCAAAGGTCAATTATTGAGTCATTAGAGCTCCTAATTGAGCTTAACTTGTCTCAAACATATGTAATCCCTCAATTAACTTTTCTTAGTCTACTATTGATCTCCCTTTCTAGCCCAAAATTTATTGTGATCTCGAACTACATTTTTCCTCGAAAAACATGCAGGAGCTAATTCTCACTAGCCGAGCTACAGAAAAATCAAATTCACTAACACGACATTCTAAAAGCACAAGTGAAACTTTAATCTTCACGAACAGATTTAAAATGAATAAAATGGCTGCATTAAGAATCAAGTCGGAGCAATTCAAGTCAAACGGGAGGTCAAGCAAGCTAATTTACACTTGAGGGTTGAACTTAGGGTTTTAAATCGAGGTTCTCACCCAGTGACTCGTGAACGAGATATACAGGCATAGGTACTAGTGCAGGTTCGAAATTTTGAGCTGATACAGTCGGCGGAGGGTAAGTTCAATAATTGCATGAAATATATTTGAAATTAACATGAAATTAAATATTAAAATTCTCACGAAAATGCGGGTCCTCACAAGAACAAGCACAAGAAAGAACTTGTCAAGATGAAGACCAGACACACGAAGAAAATGCACAAGACAAACAAGTTGTTGAAGGTCTAATGCAGATGCAGGGCCCATCTCAAGATCAGGAATTGCATCAACAGGACACGACTCAAAACCATGGACCGTCTCAATTTCACACTCCTCCTCAAGACATGGACACTGATATGGAGGAAAGTTTAGAGGGTTACAGACTTGTTCGAAGGCGTCGTGCCTCATCCCATCCCCAATTCTAGATATTTAGACATTTAGTAGGCTCATGCAATTAGGCATTTTTAGGCCACCATCATTTTGTTCATGACTTTCTTCTTGGCTTCTGTTACTGTTTTTGTGAAGCCAAAATTACTCATTGGCCATGGTTGTTTTTGTTTAGCCTTGGCTTTTGTTGGCCTTGACTCACTGAACTCTTGTTGAATGTTTATTTTTATTCCCCTTATGTTTGGATGTTTATTGGTTTCGACTGTTTACTTCTTTGGTATCAATGCTTATTAGATGTTCCTTTGACTTTTGAATGTCCCTTCTTTTTTATTGATGACAAAAGGGAGAGAAAAAAAAAAGGGATTTTAAATGATGGTTGATATTGGCATATTGGTATATTGGTTGATATTGCTTGATATTGAATATGTTGGTATATTGGTTGATATTACTTGATATTAAATAATAGTATTCTGAGTTGGTATGGCTGTGTTGAGTATCAAATGCTAAGAGATGGTGCTATAAGTAAGGGGGAGTTTTGCAAAGTGAGTTTTGAAAGTAAGGGGGAGTATTTTTAAACGCTTTTTTAACACTTATGCATTTTTGCTTCTATTTCCATTTAAATCATCACTCGGTTTGTCATCATCAAAAAGGGGGAGATTGTTGGCTCTTTTGATGATTAACAAACCAATATGATGATTTTTACTAATGTCCTTTCAAGCTAAATTGTAGTGAGACAGGTTTTTCACCTAAACAAATCATTCATATGTGTCGGACGATACTGTCGGACACAAGGCAGGGGTTCGGACATTCGACAGGTTGGAATGAAAGATAGGATAGCCACTGGTTCTGTCAGACAGCCGTTTCGGACGTCCGATAGTTTATGACAACGCTGCGGATGAGGACCCAAGTTTCGGACGTTCGACAGGTTGAGAGAAAATTCAAATTAGCTACTGGTTCGGTCAGACGATGGATTTTTGGTTTGGATGTCCGATAGTTTACGACACAGAAATTCAGCAAACTGTCGGATGGTGGTTTCGGATGCAGAACAGGGCGTCGGACGTCCGACAAGCCCAACGGCTAGTTTTTTCTGCATTTAATTCAAGACCATTGGAGAAGTTGGCAGTTATTTTTGCACCCTATAAATACCTTAAAGGCTGAATATGTTCAGAACTTTTGACAACTAGCAAGAATTTGTGTCTTTCTTAGTACTTGTAGTGTAAGTGAGTGTGTGAACATTCATTGCTTTTCAATTGTGAGAGAAGGCTCAAGTGTGTAGCAAAGTGAGGGTTAACAGGGCTGTTGTAAAACCTTTTGGCTTGATCAAGAAGAGATTGAGGCAAGCAAGAGGTAATCCTTCCATATACAACTTGGTGCAACTTCATCAAATTGAAGTAGCAATAACAATTGAGGTATTGGATTTCAAGTTGGGTGCAACTTGGTAGTCCATTTGATTCCATCTTTCTTATTTATTCTTTTTCTTGGAACTTACTTGTGATCATCTACTCGTGTGTGATCTTTATTTTCTTTGATCAAGTATTGAATCATCAAGAAAACTTGAAAAGCTCAACTTGAGTGATCATTTCCTTTAATCAAGTTTTAAATTTCCATCAACCTAATTCACTCCCCCTCTTAGGTTGCTTTCGGGACCTATAACTATGGTGTGTGGGACACCCAAATTAGTATATGGGTGCTTGATGGTATGATCAAATTCACTAGATTGATCCACATAGAGATATCCATTATAAGTGCCAAGGGATTAATCTCTAAGTGACGTTTGTGTAAGTGATCATTAGATTTAAGGTTATCATGGTATCTCGAATATGGATAGTTATACTTTCTTTGTTATATGATTGCTCTCGTAAAAGGGAATGCTCACATCATTAGCAAATAGGTGTATACTTGAAGTATGGAAAGATGGTAAATAACCTATAAGAATTTACTGCCTCTTATGGAAGAGGAGTTATCTTATATTTGGCTAATTGTAGAAGTATAACTCAAAAATCTTAGCGCTAAGTCGGAAAGTCTCAGAAAGTGTTTCTAAGAACTTCTTCATTGGAATTATATTTTGATACAAGAGAAAAGAGCATTAATCACACAATGGAATAAGCACAACTTATTCCAAAATTAATGTGAGATAAGTGTGGTAAAGGATATTAGTTACACGGTAAACATTCACTGAAAGGTGAAGTCATTCACTTGACTTTTCTTATTACTTAGGTGGTCATGATGCATTACTAGATGCCAATCTTGATCTATAAGAATGAGTTGATTGATTGGTGGAATCAATGATAAATTAAAAAGAGTTTTAATTTATCTAGTTCTTATTTGTTACCAATTAAAACTCATACTTATTGCCAACATTTATGAGAATCTAATGAGTCACAAACATTACGAACTTCCTTAATTAGATTAAATGAATTTCAAGTGAGACTTGATAAATAAGTTTTTATAACTTATAGTTTAATTTGTGAGATAAATTAAATTTGAGGGACTTATAGTGCAAATAAGTTTTAGTTTTCCAAGAGTTGTACTAGAATAAGGAAGTTAAATCTTATTGGAAACTGATTTAAGGTTTTCATAAGGATTTGACAACTTATTTGTCTATAAATACTCATTAAACTTTTGCTAATAAAATGAATCATCACACAAATTGTCTTGTGAGATTTTTAAGAAAAAATCTTGAGAGAAAAATACCCAAAATTTGTCCAAGAAAAAAAGCGAAAATTACATCTTGTATTTCTCATCTTGGGATGAGTATTTCATGGTGAAAATTTAGGGTTATCTCAATAGACTTGCGTGTGGTTGTTTTGACAATAACTAGCACTAATTTAGATTAAACTAATTCGATCTTGGAGATTCTAACTAAGGAGGTGCGTGTGGATCACCGTTAGAGATTGGACGTATGTACGGTTACATGAATCTCTTTGCCATCCTCTGCGTCAAATCTCCACCAAGTTCAAGGAGGTTTTCATGGATTGGGGTAATTTTCTTGAACTAACTCTATGTTATATGGATTTAATCAAAGGACGATCTATTGGAAGGAATCAAAATTTTAAATTTCCGCTACATTTATCTCTATGATTCCTAACATGTTTATCATGGCATCTCGCTTAAACTTTGGTGGCTCTTTAGAGTTAGACATTCGTTGTGGTCTGTGTTTATGAGAGTAAAGCATTTCCCTCAGATTCATCCTTGTGAGGTGAGGTTGACACATTCTGCATCGCAGCTTTGGGAGCGTATGTTTTCAATCCATCATTTGGCTAAGCAGCATATGTATTGGTTGTTGAAGAATGGAGATTGCAGCTTTTGGTTTGATAATTGGTTGGGTTCAGGGGTTATTACTAATAGAGTTAAAGTCATTGGGCATCATAAGGTTAGAGACTTTGTCTATCGGGGGCCTGGAACCAAACAATGCCATACATGGGTTACTTGATGATTTGGTTGCTGAAGTTTTGCATTTTGCACCTCCAGTCGTAGACTTAGATGATGTATATGTATGGGCTTTATCTCCCAAAGGTGATTTCTTGATTGCTACTGCTTTTCGTGTTGTTAGGCAATCAAGGAGCTCATCTTTCATTTTTTTTTTTTCCAGATTGTGGCATTCAAACGTTCCTTTTAAATTGTCCCTTTTTATGGTCCGTCTTTTGCTTGGTAAGCTACCACTTGAAACTGCATTGTTTAGATTTGGAGTGCATAGTCCATCTAGGTGCTTTTTGTGTGCTGATGATGAGGAATCATTTGACAATGTGTTTTGCTTAGAGGTGGTAAAAATACCCAAAACTCATTGGGATTCCGTGCCCAAATTTAATTTGGGCGGGATGGGTATCTAAAATATGGGTTTGGACCTTATTGGGTATATACCCAATAATTAATACCCATTTAAAATATGGGATTGTATGGGATTTATTTGGGATCTCATGGGTATTTATTAAAATAATAACAAAATAATAAATAATTATTTTTCATTTCCTTCTCCAAACCTTGGACATTGAAGAAGGTGATGGAGACGCGTACCGACAGCATATTTTTACAAATGCATATTTTTCGAAGATGGTTTTGTATTAAATTCAAACTTTATCTGTCCTTTTGGTATTAAAAAGTGAAACTTTGATGATTATTTATTGACTGGAAGATGACATTTGGGAGTTAGGATTTGTTTTTCGAGAACACCTGCTACTAGGAATTTTTCCAAGCATCCACCCAAAAAAAAAAAGGCTAGTGGAAGTTTTCATTTTATCTATTCAACACCTAATTCTCAAAAAGAATCATCCAGTTATATGAAGTTGGTCGTTATAAATTTCGTATCTAGGAAAATTTATTTGGTTTGAAAAATAATCGCATAATTTATAAAGAAGAGTGTAGAATTTTTACAAAGTTAAATAAACAAACTAAATAATACAAAAAGAAAAGACAATATTGAGATATTTGATTGAGAAAAAAAAAGAGTTTTTCTTAAAAAATAAATAAAATGGGATTAATTTGGGTATTTGGATGAGATCAAATGGGTGTAGCTCATTTTAGTCCCACCCAAATCAGTCCTACGGCTAATATGGGACTATTTGGGTATGGTTCATATTTTCTAATTCCAAATAAGTCCCGCCCATTCCGCCCATTTGCCATCTCTAGTTTTGCTCTTGTGCATTTGTTCAAAGAGTTTGGCATGTTTTTGGAGTTTAGTTTGGGATTTTTCCGCATGCAACTTCGCCTCATCCTTCACTAGCAACTAGCAAGTCGGTGGTACAAGTGTTCCAGAAACTCATCGGTTAGTTTCCTACTGCAAATTTTGCCAATTCAAATTTGCTGGAATATTTGGAAGCTTAGAAACCAGGTTTGTTTTGAAGGGAAGAATATTGATATCCATGTCTTATGTGCTGCAATTTTTCGGGATATTGGAGAGATGTATCAGTAGAAATTTCTACTGGTAACATCCATTTGTACTCTTGGGAAGCTTTGTATCAGCATGCTTTGTCCTTTAAGCAGCTTTTCACTACTCGGATTGTTAAATGGCTTCGGCCATTTCAAGAAATTGTAAAAATAAATACTGTCGACTGTTCAAAGGGGAATCTGAGACCCAGTGGAGGAGGGGGAGTTTTGCATGACTATAATAGGAATATGATTTTCACATTTGCATATTTCTTTGGAATTGCATCAAGTTTACAAGCAGAGGCTCGAGCATTGCTTTTTGGCATTCAAAAGTGTCTAGAATTGGGTTGTACTAATTTCCACGTTGAGATGGACTCCTTGTTCCTAGTGTGGATTTTGCAAGGGAAATGTCATTCGCCTTGGTCAATTCAACAGAAGATTCACCGTATATCCAAGTGTTCTTTTGCATCACTTTCTAATTGCTATAAGGAATCTAACAAGATTGCTGGTATTCTCTCTAATTTGGACTGTTTGGACTATGCAAATTTACTCCATCTTATAGAACAGAGTCTCCCAAGACTGGCCAGAGGGGAATTGAAGATAGAAAGAATAGGATTGCCTAATTTTAAAAAATGTAAATTTCATTAGGTTATTGTTTGTAACGGAGTAGTACACCTAATTAAAATTTTGTATGCCTCCGAGCTCCAGTTTGGGCCTCTCATGCTCAGTAAAGTTCTTTAATAATTATTCATAAAATATTGGATTGGCATCCGACCTCCATGTACGAGGTTTGCCATTAAAAAATAACTAAAAATAAAATATTTAAATTAATTAAATGACACTAAATTTTTTAGGTAAACTTGTTTTCAAAAATAAGTAATAAACTATTCATCTATCACTTACTGTGATATATACATTCAAATATATTAGATTTAATACTTAACAAATTAATCACTTAATAAATTTAAATTTCAAATTTCAGATTTCATACTTCAGTTTTATAAAATTCACCCTCAGTTTTTAGACTTTAGTTTTATCAAATAGACGCTAAGTGAGTTAAGGGTGAGCAAATTTGGTACACACCAACTTCATAATTGATTTCAAATTTAATTTGGTAATTTAAAATCGGGTATTCAATATTTGGTACAAAATCGGTATTTACCAAGTTCACTAAATTCGAATATGGTATGAAATAGTTAATGACATTTTCAATTTGGTAATAATTAATTTCGAATTCAAATTCGGTAAAACAACATAGGGTATCGTATTGCCGAATTCGATTACCAAATTAGCTTATAAAATTAATACACTATATAGGCAAATGCTATACACTGTTAATATATTATATAGGTAAAAGCTATTATTAATAGATAGTATATAGTATTATCATATACCTGTAATAAATTAATAATAATAATAATATATAATGGTGTACAATATACAATTTTAGTATTTGTTATATGACTATAATAATACAAATATACAATTATACATAACTATAATACTTATCCTTTTATACATAACTAAAATAAAATAATAAGTATGGTACTAATTATTAAACATAATTAGTAATTAAAATTTAGACACTGGTTCATCATTCATGTTTAAATTATTAAATATTTAAATGGGTAACTTGTAACTTACAAATATTAATATACTTTAGAATTGCATGCATTGCATACATAATATGTGAATTTTTATCCTGTAATTACTAATTTTCTTTAAGTATAGACAACCAGGCAGTCAAGTCATTTGTAAATTAAGCATTTAAACTATATAAGAAATAAGAACAAAAGTAAGTGTAATGCAATACATAATTAGTAAATTATAAGTGATTAACTAAGTGACTAACAAATTAAGTGTATACAACTATAGAAGTGGGTTGCATTTTAATTTGAACTAAATTATAAGTTTGTAACCTTGGTCGTTTATCATCCATTACAGTAAGTTATAAGTTTGCAACTAATATCACCTATCAATAATCATCGTACATTATAAATTTGTAAGTGATATCACTTATCACTAATTATTTTACATTATAATTTGTTGGAATTCAATTCGGTAAATAGTTTTATACCGTTTTCGAATTAAATTCGGTAACCAATTTCAATTTATCAAATTCAATTCAAAATTGGAAATGATTTAGAATTTTAGACCAAATAACTGAATTCTATTAACCGAACTACCAATTTTACACCGAATACCCGCTCCTACCTAAGTCTAATACTCAAACAAGAGGGGGTTTGGTGAAGAAATCTTCAAAGAGGTTTATGAAGCAACTCCTAAAATCAAAATAGTTCTCCGGCTTCAATTCGATAGCGATTGCTGGATTTGCAATTGTTCCAAATTAATTACGTCTAGGTTCATTGTATCTGTTTCATTTATTTTTATGCATCGGTTCAACTTGAATCGCCGCGTCAAGTTTCGCGCCAGTCAAGTCACGCAAGAAGTGCTCTGAGTGCCCGGCACCCGAAATTAACACGCTATGCTGGAAATTGACTCAAGTCTCAAAGTAAGAAACCGTCCAAGTTCAATGAACCTGGCTTGGTGCACTTGCCTGCAGCAGTGCATATCATATAGTATATATAATTTTTTGAATCACCATTGCATATCATATATGGAAATCATGCATTGAAAAAAAATATCTACGTTGACATAATTTTATAATTTTAAAGCGTTATTCATACTTAAAATTATTTTCTTTATGCTATGATGTGTTAGTAATTTGCAATATATGATTTTTCCCAGCCTTGCTCTCATTTGTTTTAGATTTTACATAATTTAGTCATGAAAAATCATTAAAGGAAATAATGAAAATCAGGAAAAAATATTTCTCTGACATATTATAAATTTTAACTTTTTGACTATTTCAAAATTCTATAATTTGAATGTAGAAATAAATGATAACATAAAAAAATTAATTAGTCAAAATAAAATTATAATAGTGAAAATTATCAATCAAGAAGAAATCGTTCAAGTGATATTTGATCTTATTAATCTAATATTTCTCAAAATTAAACGAAACATTTTGGATCTTTTACTTTTGAATTTTACTACAAATTATAAACACTACAAGAGATAACGAAAATTGTAGGATTTAAAAATTAAATTCATAATTTCATAGTCTCTTGGTGTATTCCCAGAGAATAAATAAGATGAAATTTATCCAAGATTACATAACTGTATAGAATTTAGTAATCACCAGTTACCTAACTTTGACGAAGTGTACAAGCGTACAGGGTAACATTTTATGCAACTTATTTAGTACTTACCAAACCGTTTACATTCTTTATAGGCAATTAATTTTATATGTAAACTAAGGTTGCGTTTGATAAAACTGAAATCCGAAAACTGAAGTCTGAAATCATTAAGTGATTAAATTCTTAAGCGCTAAATCTAATACATTTGAATGCATATCACATTCAGTGAATAGCTTATCACTTATTTTTTGGAACAAATTTTATCTAAAAATTCAATGCCACTTAACGTTTTATTTTCCGTTATCAAACGGTCTGAACATGTTAAAATTTAAATCCATTAAATTTAAATGCTGAATTGGATTATCAAAGCGGTACAGTAATATAGAAAATTTTTTTTAAGTCATTGCTCAATCAATTCTCTCGATTTGAACGTGGGTTGTAAATTGCAATTGTATGCAACCGTGTACGATGTACATAAAACATGGCATGGTACATGAATCCATGCGTCATTAGCCATCACATACATCATTACCCTTTCCCCATGTCACCCCAACCCCCATCCCCCAAAACAAAAAAACCCAATGAACCGTAGCCTTCCGGTTATAAGATTGCCTTCTCTGGTCTACCGATATCCTCCCTCGAAAACCATAGGGAACAAGAGACTGGGGGAAAAAAGAGACAGCGCGATTCGAAGAGAAAATAATAAACGTTCTCTCGTTCTCTAGGGTTTTCCTTTCGTAAAACCATCAATTTCGCCTTTTTTCCCTCTCTCAGCTGATTGATTGATTAATTAATTGGTTGCTTGATTTCCGAGCCCGGAATCCAAAATTGAAGTTTGAAGGGCTACATAAGACTGAAATTCTTCAACACTGATTTCATTGGCATTACTACCTTGGATTCCTCCAATTTGTTGGTCGGTAAGCCTCTCCTTGCATTGAAGCCTTGCTCTTACGGGTTTCAACGATGTCGTTTTTCTGTTTGGAAAAATTTCCGATCGAGCAAAAAACTCTTGTCATTCCATCAATTTTTGCTTCGAATCACAGATTTCTGTACAGTGAATGAATTGTTTGTAGGGTGCTGTTCTCCGTTTCTGTTTAGGAATACCTGATTATGACTTGATTTTTTTTGGGGTATGGGTGTATTTTAATATTACAAAATGGCGTGCTTTTGCAGCAGCTGATAATTTAGAGAAGATGGTGTTCTGGGTGTTTGGATATGGCTCATTGGTTTGGAATCCCGGTTTCGAATATGATGAGAAAATAATAGGTTTCATCAAGGATTATCGCCGGGTTTTTGATCTTGGTAAACAATTCTTCGTATTTCTAATTTTTGAAAGATATGTTTTCTCATTTTATTGCTATAATCCTTAAACTTTTTTCTTTATGTTTTTGGGCAGCTTGCATTGACCACAGGGGCACTCCTGACAGACCGGCAAGAACTTGCACCTTGGAACAGATACAAGGGGCAGTTTGCGTAAGTGGGCTTGCTGTTTAATTCTTCTAGTATTGAGAGGTTTCGATAATGGGACAGCTCCATTGCTTGTGGAAGGGCAAAATTGAAAGAAATGCTATAAACTGTTTGTCCGATTACTGAAATTATAAATGTTTATTAATCAATCACATTTGAGGTTTGGATAAGTCAATGGTTTATTATTTATGTTAATTTCTATTTAAGATGAAATTTGTCAGTGAAATGAATTGAATCTAAATGCAATTGTTTGGTTGCCATCTTTTTGACATAATCTGTATTCGTTCTTGTAGTGGGGTGCTGCATATTGCTTTGGAGGAGGGCCAGAAAAGGAAAAAGCAGCAATGGAGGTTTATGTTCATGCTTTGGTATTGTTATTCTTTTATCATGGAAACGCAGTGGATTTTCTGCTGATGCTGCTTAATCTTGTGTAGTATTTACAACGAAGAGAATGCGAGTATGATCAAAAGACTCTCGTGGACTTTTATAAGGTGAGTGTTCTGAAGAAGTATAGCTTGTAATTAATTGCACCAAATCAAGGGCACTGTG
Organism: Gardenia jasminoides; assembly: GCA_013103745.1. NCBI lineage: Eukaryota > Viridiplantae > Streptophyta > Magnoliopsida > Gentianales > Rubiaceae > Gardenia > Gardenia jasminoides. Next base: position 47,857,352 of record CM023103.1, on the reverse strand, counting down.
ATGTTGGACCTTGCGTTTTCAAAAGTTAGACCTTATATACTGATGTTATTTTTAAATTCAGGAAGGAGACACTGAGGAACCAGCCGTAACTGGTGTGATAGTGTAAGTTTCAGCTGTTTTCATTTTGTCTGTCTCACCATTTCCTTTAATCTCCCAACCACCTTAACCTACCACGCATGCACGAATCTGTATCTGTTTGAAGTTCTTATCTTGAGTTGTGTGGTTTTTGCAGTTTTACATCCACCCCTGACCCTGTCTCAAATAAGTACTACCTAGGCCCTGCCCCTTTGGAAGACATGGCAAGGTGAGGATCTTGTATTTTTGCTCTGTTTATTTTATTTTAACACCAGTAGTGCCAATCTTTTTAATTACGTTAATTTTTCTCCTCAGGCAAATTGCAACTGCCTTTGGTCCCTGTGGCAATAACAGAGACTACCTGTTTTTATTGGAGAAAGCCCTGTTTGATATTGGCCATGAAGATGACTATGTAATAGAATTGGCAAATGAGGTGAGGGAAGTTTTGGGAGTTCTGGCCAGTGGTATACCAAAGGAGAAGAAATTGCTTGGACCTACCCACATCCCACTCAAATCGTTAGTCTCACCAATCAATTTACGGCGGCTACCGGAGCTGTTGCATTGGATTCTTGAAGTGGGAAAAGGCGGAATTCTTTTAACAAAATTGAGTCGGACACTATTGCGGAACCTCTCTAAATTGTATCACTTTATTTTGAAGTTGTTGGATTTTTTCTAGAACTAGACTTTCTTTTGTGACTTTAACTGGTTGGATTGGTGGATTCAAATTTGACTTTTAGTATTTAGAATTTTATAGTATGTGGCTTCAGAACCCGACAACTGAATAATTGACTAGGACATCTTGACTGAGGCAGTCTGCAAGGGATAATTTTACTGAATTGAACTCGTAGCTCCCAGTCAATGGAATTAATGCAGTATTTCTGTTTTTGTTTAACGCTTGCCAATTTTTTTTTTTTTTTTTGGATTTCATGTGACAGCGATTTCTCTTTCTTATGTCGCACTAATCTGTCTTGAAAATTTCCCAACATATTGCTTATGAATGGATTCAGGAATTAGTTTTTGGTGCTTCTGAAAGAAATGTCCTAACGTTTACTTTTAACTCGTATATCAACTCTGGAAAATAAATACTAAACTCAAAATGTTTTCTTATGTCTATGTGAACTCAAATCTTATATCTCGCTGCTGTTGTACTCGCAAACTAGCTTTTGGGAGATTCTAGCACATTTGTAGGACTTGTTTAGCGATAGAACTGCTGTGTGGGACCTTGTATGTGATAGCTTGTCCTGTTAGATGTTTATGATTTCTTTTGTGTTGGCGAATGCATAGGAAGAATGTAGGGAAAATTCTAGGGTGGGAATTGTACTAACTGTTTGATTCCGCATATGTGAGATTGCATCGTGGGTAGATTGGAAAACTTCTTTGTGTGTTTATGAGAATTTTTAGGAGTATATTAACAACTTTGAGAAGTTTTTTGGGGTTTCTACAGCTAAAGATGTTAAAACGCTTGTAGGAGAAAATTTTGCAATAAACTTGCCAAACAGGGTGAACCTCCTTTCTAACTTGGACAAATGTAGTAGCACTAGAATGGTACCTTTCTTTCTGCACGTATCCTTCGCTTTTATAGATTTAGACTTGATTTCCGTAAATGTTTTATTGCTTCAGTTCTTCATTTTCTGTTTCCAAAATATTGTCGTATCATGTTTGTAGTGCTTTCTTTCTTTTCTATTTTGGCAAACATAATTAAAATTAATGGGGTACCAAACGAAGTAGCTACCTACAAAATTTGGAGAAAATTTCTCAATTTGTGCTTTCGTGGTCTCTATTGTGTGGTGGTAAATTTTCAGATCAACCCATTCAAAATATTTATTTAAATGTCTATTTTGTTTAGTAGATTAAATATATGCTAGATGTGTGGTAATGGTCGTAACAAATCAAAACGTGAAAAAGCTAATTAAACCGTTTATTGGCATTCACTTATTGCATAAGCATATCCAATCTCCACATGCTAAGCTCGAAAAATGCGAAGTCAATATTTTTTAGACTCAAAATACAAATTGCCTCTTGTAATTGTACGTAAGTGAGAAATTACCTCTTATATTTATGAGACGCACAAACTACCCTAATGATTAAAAGTCAAATTTAGGAAAAGGATAATAATGCCCTCACTTGTAGGAAAATTGTCTTTTTTCATTTTCTCTTTCTCTCCTTTTCTTTATTATGTTTACATTTTTTCCTATTCCTCTTCTATGTCCATTACTGCATACAAATTTCAGCAATAATATGCTAAAGAATTTTCTTTTACAAATAAATACAAACCATTATTTCTTACTAAAATTATTTAATCATTATATGAGAAATTATAGAGCATATACTTCATATAAAAAATTTAAGTATTTTCACATTTATACTAATAATTTCTTACAATATATTTATTGTTATCCAAATGCCATGATACACGATTTCTTAGTAATGCAAAATTACATAACATATTTCAATGAAATGTATACTTTTTAATTTTATGATAGTTAAGAATTTTACAAACAAAATATTTATTTAAGGCTAAAATGTGTTTTAAATTGCAACTTACCTCTTACATAATAGAATATATTTTTGTTATGTAAAATATTAAATTATCATAAATTATTATAAAAATAAAGAAATATAGAACACACACGCGTGCGCGAACACACACACAGACACACATATATATTAAATAAGTTTTGTAAGTTTTTATGTATTAAAAAAAATTATTGCATCATGACATTTAGTGAACAATTAATGTATAATAAAAAAATTGATAATGCAAATATGAAATACCTAAGTTTCTTATATAATACTTTACTTTCTTATGATAAGCTATGATGGTTAAATTTATTTAGTAAGAAACTTATAGCTTGTATTTAACTATAACAGAAAATTCTTTAGCACATTATTATCAAAATTTGTTTGCAGTAATAGGAATAAAAGGAGAGGAAAAAGAAATCTAAACATAATAACGAATAGGAGGACGCCTTTCATAAGTTTGGGAGGTGAGGACTTTGGCTTGAGCAGATCGAACCGATAATTGGAAGTGAATCTTTGAGTTTTTAACATGAGCTCGTGTCACCGGTCCAATTGGAAATCAAAATGGATCAACAATTGAACTTGAACCCCTAGATTGGATATCCGCATCATCCTCTTGGAAAGGATTTGTCCTCGAATCAAATTCATCATTTGCAAGAACAAGACTTGGGCCAAAAACATTAAATGTTTTATTAGCACCATATTCACTTGATAATTCAAGTTTATATTGATACGAACTAAGCCAAATGTGACGCAACCCGCACACGAAGAACGCTTAGTATCTAGGATATTGGTAACCAAAGTTGGAAACACACAGCGGAAGATCTTGACCCGTTGAGCACTTGGACAACGAACGTTGGTATAAGAGAAGACGCCACAATTCAATGTGTTCTTGAATTGATAAGTCGAGGTTAACACCTAAAGAAAATCTTTAAGGTATTCAAGTCGCCACTTACAAGAAGCAAGAGAAGTGATAAACGCCAAGTTAATTTGCTGAAAAATTCTTGATATCAAATAATGAAAAGGTAGGCTATTTATAGCCGCACTACACCAAAAAGAGTTTCAAATTGCCCAAAGACCCTCCGGCAGACCAAAAGGAAGCAAATTTGGCCAGCGTGAGCGTAACGGCCTTAAGCTAAAATTGTATGGAAACCCGAAAAGGCGGCAAGCAATTAGGAAACTAGTTTTAGATAACAGGTACTAATAAACCTAACTACTGTCCCGCGGCAAATAATTAGAAAACGCGTTGTAATTCACCCAAGCGGAGACATTCGGTTAAGCAGTGAATAATGGAAACTATCTAACCGATGCTTTATTTGTCCAACTAAACTTCGAAAGCTATAAACTAACTAACACCACATCCATGCCCAGGTCAAGGTAAGTCCATCCGCCCAGAATGGGCCTGTAAACCCTAAATCATGCCCAGACTTCAAGGTAAGTGATAATCGCCTAGAAAATGTTGCTTGAGTCCTCCTCAACACTTAGCAGTGTGACACATGGTAAAGACTGCTCATCCGCGGTGCTTAGTGGCTTGACTTGATCATGCACGCCATGGACTAATGTTGCTAACCTTCCCTGAGCCCTTTAGCTCCTGCAACGCGTCATTGGGTCGAAGGCACTTGAAATGCACTTGAGGGTTGACCATTGCTCTTAACTCAACCTTGCTTGAAGTTGCTTGACCAAAGCCTGCCGCAAGCCCATCATTCCCTTCATCTTGAGAAGGATTTGCCCTCAAATCGTGTTCATCCTCTACAAGAAACGGACTAGGTCTAAACATTAAAAGTAGCACTAACTTGATACTCACCGGGTAGATCCAAATGGTAAGCATTGTCATTAATGTGTTCAAGGGCGTCTTGGAATGGTCCATCCTCTTGGTAGCAATTTGTTGTGCCGCATGTTGGGTGGAACCTTTCTTTCTCATATGCAACCATACCCAATTGCCGGTGTTCAAAACCCACACGACACGCTTTTGTTAGCTTGCTTGACATGCCACAATCCTCAATATTGATTCAAGCCTTCTCATGAAGTTGTTTCACCAAATCAGCTTCTTTGCTCCATCTAGACTATACGGTCATAGGCAATGGCAAAAGATCAAGTGGAGTCAAGGGTTAAAACCATAAACAACCGGTTGAAATAGTGAAAATGCCGTTGCACGATGAGTAGAACGATTATACACAAACTCTAAGATGCATGTGGTAAACACTCTCCCATGTTTTAAGATTACGCTCTAATAATAGCAAAACCTAAGAGTGTAGATGGCAAGGCGATTGGACGACCTCATGACTTGGCCATCAGTGTGGGTGACTAGGGACGTGGAAAACAACAATTTAGTCCCAAGTTTTCCCACAAAATTTTCCAAAAGTAGCTAAGAAATTTGACATCACGGTCGGACAAAATAGTACATGGAATACCATGCAATCTAACAATGTCTTTAAAGAACAAATTAGTTACATGTGAAGCATCATCCATTTTGTGACATGGTATAAAATGCACCATTTTAGAAAATCGGTCAACAACAACAAATATGCTATCATTTCCCTTTAGTCCAGGCAATCCCAAAAAAACAAAGTCCATAGATATGTCTACCCAAAGTTCCTTAAGAATAGGTAATGGAGAATATAAGTCAAAAGGTTGAAGTTTGGACCTAGATTTGTGACAAGTGACACACTAGCCACCACACGCCCATATCACGCTTCATCCTTGGACAATAGAAATGCTCTTGTAGAATGGAAGTGTTTTGCCAACTCCAAAATGCCCCATCAAGCCTCCTCCATGCAATTCCCTCACAAGCAACAAACGAATAGAACAAGTAGGGATACACAACTTGTTGAGATAAAATAAGAAACTATCATGGAAATAGAACTTACAGTTCGATGTTGTTTTACATGGAGGTTTACTATGGCTGAAAAGTCTTCGCTTTTCATACAACTCTTTGATAAACTCAAGTCCAAGTAATTTTGCATCAAGTACAGTTAGTAAAGAATGACGAGACAATGCATCCGCTATGACGTTAGACCTCCCTACTTTGTATTTAATGACATAAGGAAAAGTATCAATGAATGCAACCACCTAGCATGTCACTTATTAAGCTTGTGTTGTGACTTAAGGTGCTTAAGTGACTCATGGTGGGATAACGTGAATGATAAATTCTTTAGGCCTAAGATAGTGTTGCCACGTTTCTAAGGACCTAACCAATGCATACATTTCCTTATCATAAGTAGTGTAATTCAAGGCTGCCCATTCAATTTTTCACTAAAGAAGGCAATTGGATGACCTTCTTGCATCAAACAGTGCCAATACTTCACATGCATCACATTCAATCTCAAATGTCTTATCAAAGCATGGTAATGCAACCCAGGTGCATGAGTAAGCTTATCCTTAGGTGCATGAAAAGCATGTTCTTGAGCTTCACCCCAAACAAATTTCTCAATTTTCTTTATCACAGAAGTTAAAGGTGCAGCAATAGTACTAAAATTTTTAGCAAATCTACGATTAAAACGAGCTAAACCATGGAAGCTACGAACATCTCCAACACTTTTGGGCGTCGGCCATTCATGAATAGCACGCACTTTTTCCTTATCAATATGAATACCATTAGCACTCACAACATAGCCTAAGAACACTACTTCATTAGTGCAAAAAGAACACTTTTTAATATTTGCATACAATTGTGCATCACGAAATGTCTCAAGCACAAGTCTAAGATGTTCTGCTTTTCTAGACTATGGCTATAAATCAGGATGTCATCAAAATAAACCATCACAAATTTGCCAATAAAATGTCTAAGTACATGGTTCATTAACCTCATGAAAGTACTAGGGGCATTAGTCAATCAACCGGCATGACAAGCCACTCATATAAACCATACTTTGTTTTAAAAGCCATTTTCCATTCATCACCCTCTTTCATCCTTACTTGATGGTAACCACTTTTTAAATCAATTTTTGTGAAGATTATGGTACCATGCAATTCATCCAACATATCATCCAAGCGAGGAATGGGGTGACGATATTTTACCGTTATAGCGTTGACGGCTCTACAATTAGTGCACATACGCCAAGTTCCATCCTTCTTTGGCACTAAAATCACAGGAACTGCGCATGGACTCAAGCTCTCGTTATCCTTTCTTCAAGAGCTCCTCAACATGCCGTTGTAGCTCTTTTGTCTCTTCAAGACCCATTCGGTTGGCAGGTTTATTTGGCAAAGATGCCCCGGGCACCAAATCAATTTGGTGTTCAATCTCCCGTATTGGTGGTAAGCCATTTGGTATCTCATCGGGGAAGACATCCTCAAATTCCTGCAAAAGAGTCAAAACACTTGAAGGTAAAGTGTTAGTAAGGTCGAGAGGAATAACTAGCACTTCCTTGCACAAAGGTACAAGTACAAGTGCATTAGAACTCAATGCTCTCCACACTTCTTTTGTTTTTACAAATAAAGTATTTTTCCTCTCAATTTCTTCTCCTTTGTTTGGGCCTTTCTTCCTTCTCTCTCATGGGGTTACCAAAACTTCTTTTTTCTTGCCTCAGTTTTTGATTGTCTCCTTTTGGCTACTTCAATTGGTACTCTTTGTGCAGCCTTTCTTGGTCCTCACGAACTTGATTTGGAGTTAAAGGTGCAAGTATGACTTTCCTTTGGCCGTGCATGAAAGAGTATTTATTGGTTACTCCTTCAAATTGGATAGCTCGATCATATTGCCATGCCCTTCCAAGTAGAATATGGCAGGGTTGCATTGGCACCACATCACCCAATACTACATCCTCATATTTGCCAATCACGGGAAAGAAATTTGGACTTGCTTAGTATCCCACATCACCACTATCGTTTAACCATTGTAAGCGGTGGGGTTGGATCTTCAAGGTTGGCAACTGCCACTTCTGAGCTGGCTAGCAACAGCACTGCTTCCTCCATCTATGATTAGGTTACAAACTCAGCCCATGGATATGGTAGCGTGAGTAGAAAATATTCTCCCATTGCAAGGCATCATTGGCCTTCACTTGTGTAGCTAGAGGGCGTCGAACAACAAACCCTACTTGCTCATTAAGCGCCGGCACCTCTTTCTCTTACGTCACCTTCTTCAGTCAATGGAGCATGTTCTCATATTCACCTTCATCATCGGTGACCCTATTTGGAAGAATGATCATGGCTCGTTGATTAGAGCTTGACTAGCAATGTGCCCCTCTTTCTTGGCGTTTGAAATGCGGTTGTCGCTATTTCTCTTTTGAGCATCAGTGGGAGTCCGAGAAATAGGCTTCAATTCGGCCTTGGAAGCCTGAACCCTAGGCTTTGGATTGCTTGACCCAATGGTTGGTTTTTCCTCCTTACGACTGGAAGGCTCGACCACTTTGAGTTGGATATGTAGGGGTTGACCGGATTGCACCCTTTCTCTTGTGCCTCTCAATCTTGATGGCTTTCTCAACTAGATCATTGAGCTCCACATAGTGTTGCAATTCGACTTGTTCAGCAATCTCGGATGCAAACCATTCAAGAACCGAGCCATAGTGGCTTCTCGATCCTCGACAACATCATCCGCGTAACATGAGAATTTCATCTCCTTATGATAGTCCTCCACACTTCTATTCCCTTGGTAAGGTTTTGAAGCTTTTGGCATAAGTCATGGTAGTAGTGACTTGGCAAAGCGTTTGCGCATCAAATGCCTCAACTTCGTTGCCAAGTATTGACAGCTGGTTCTCCTCTCCTTCTACTATTTGTCACTTGGTCCCACCAAACGACGGCATAGTCAGTGAACTCCATCACAGCTAGCTTCACTTTTGTTCTTCGGAGTAAGTGTTGCAGTCGACAGTAGTTAAATTCTCTTTTCCCACTCCAAATATGTATTAGGATTGGAATGCCCTTGGAATGAAGGAATCTTCATCTTGATGCCACGAATGGAATCCCAGCAGCTTGTTTTTCAGCTTACGTTGCCATTGTCTATTGTCAAACTCATTTGAGTCACTAGACTCATGCAATGGTGTTCTACTACAGCTTCCTTTTGTACTTGCATGTGATAACTCAATGTGTCAATTGGTTGGTGCACAACTTCAATTTTTGCTCAAGAATTGATCGATGTCTCCCTTGGTGATTCTACAAAAGCTTAAGATCAAGGTTTGGGAAGATCCCTCACCCTCGTTAGACATTTTGAACAATAACAAAGTGGGGTTAGAAGGTCCTTACACACTCCCTCACGTGTATGCACTCAACCCTTGTGTTTCACTCAATAAACACTCTATTAATCTCACCAATTATTTCTCGAGTCAACTTGTCAACACTTGAAGAAATTAGAGCTTCTTTAAGTGTTAACCAACTTACCAAATTAGACCATGATGGATTAGGTAAGAATGACACAAACAAGTAGGAAGGAAATACAAATCAGTTTTAGTGCTCAACAAAGACAAAAGAGTGGTGAAATAAAGAGATTGGAATGCTGGAACTTAATCCAAAAGCGGAAACACACCCTACGAAAGAACTCAAACTATAAGCAAAGAGGAAACCCTAATCCGATTCCCTTGGACAAAATTTCTTTGCTGGATTTTCTGGTTGGGTCTCGGGAATTTGGACAGTGTTTGTGGCTGGATTTAATAGTTTCCCAAGTGTGTTTTAGGCAGCCAACAAATGGCAAAACTTGTTTCCAAAAAAAGGTTTAATTCGGTTTAAAAGGAAGCAAGTCAAGGCGGTTCTTGTTTCCAAAACAAATTTGGAAACTTGTTTCCAAAACAGTTTTGGAAACCCTTGGTTCAACCGACTTAGGAAGCTCTCTTTTTGATGATTCTTGGCGTTGCCCTTTCCTTTTCCTTTTCTTTTTGTTGCCTTTTTCTTTCTTTTTTTTTTCACAACAGCAACAAATCTTCGGCAGCAAAGAATGTGGGAAGGCAGAATTTGAAAAGCAAATTGCAAAGTTCAAGAATCAAGTTGAAGATCCACTCTTTCAAGCCAAAACTTCAAATTTCACACAAGAATTCAAGATCTCAAGATAACAATCAAGAAAGCTTCAAAATTCAATTAATTTTCATCCAAGAAACTTCAGATATTGCAAGAACCATAAGACAAAAACCCTATTTTTCCAGCACACTAAGGTTCGGACAGAATAAAATTCTTCCTTTTTTTTTTCTCAAAACACAAAACTAGATGCAAGACACCTTAGGAATTTTCATACAGCAATGAAAACAAATTGACAACTAGAAATGACTCAATTAACAAAGCAAGACTCTAGACACAAAGGACGACAAGAAGGTAAGGAAAACCGTGACTCTTTTTTTTTTTTTTTTATTACAAACTGAAATTGAAAGACACAAGAAATGAAGAAAACTGACTCTAAGATATACTTTGTTACCTCCAACTAGCTCTGAGACCAATCACAATTGCATGCCAAATGTGACGCAACGCTTAGGGATCTAGGATATTGGTAACAAAGTTGGAAATACACAGCAGAAGACCTTCACCTATTGAGCACTTGGACAACGAACATTGGTATAAAATAGAAGACGCATACAATTCAACGTGTTCTTGAATTGATAAGCCGAGTGAACACCTAAAGAAAATCTCTAAGGTATTCAAGTCACTTACAAGAAGCAAGAAAAGTGATAAGCAGCTCAAGTTAATTTGCTAAAAATTCTTGATATCAAATAATGAAAAGGTAGGCTATTTATAGCCTACAAGACTTGAAAACCTAGACCGAAAGGAATCTTAAATTGCCAGCCCTATAAGCTTTAGGAAACCGAAAGCAAGCAATTGGAAACTAGTTTTAGGTAATTACTAATAAACCTAACTACTAAATAATTAGGGAAAAAATTCAAAGAGATATTCGGTTAAGGTGAATCCAATATGGAAACTATCTAACCGATGCTTTATTTGCCCTAAACAAAGCTTAAACTAACTAACACCACATTAGGTCAAGGTAAGGGCCGAATGGGCCAGACCCTAAATCATGCCCGAGACTTCAAGGTAAGTGATAATCGCCTAGAAAATGTTGCTTGAGTCCTCCTCAACACTTAGCAGTGTGACACATGGTAGTGACTGCTCATCCAAGGTGCTTAGTGGCTTGACTTGATCATGCACGTCATGGACTAATGCAGCTAACTCTTCCTTGAGCTGTTTAGCTCTTGCACGCGTCATTGGGCCGGAAGGCACTTGAGGGTTGACCATTGCTCCTTGACTCGACCTTGCTTGAAGTCTTGCTTGGATGCTCCGCATCATATATGCATTGTCATTGCCACATTTTAACACTTGAAATGGTCCATCTTCCCCAGACCGCAACTTTTTATACTGTTGAATTTGAAAACATTCTTTGTGCATCTACAAACAAACCCAATCTCTCAACTCAAAGATCATCTTACGATGACTCTTGTTAGCTTGCTGCACGTATTGCTCAGTCTTCTTCTTGATGTTTATGCGGACTTTCTCATGCAATTGTCAAATGAACTCAACTTTCTTCTTACCATCTAGATTGACACGTTTAGACATAAACAAAGGTGAGTTAAAGGATTAAAACTATGAATAACTTCAAATGGTGAAAACTGAGTAGCAGAGTGAACAGTCCTACTATATCCAAATTCAACATGTGGCAAAAATTCTTCCGAAGTCTTAATGTTCTTTTTAATGATCGCATGGAATAAAGTTAACAAAGTTCTACTAACTGCCTCAATTTGATTATTAGTTTGTGGATGATTAGTAGTGTGATTAATCGAGTCAAGTCGATTCAAGTTTTAGATTCTTGAACTCGACTTGTGTCTCTATTGAGTTGAGCTTGAGCTTACTTAACTAAGTGAACGATCTTGAAATGTGCTCGAACTCGACTCGATAAATGGATTGTTGGCTCGAGCTCGAGCTAGGGCTTGTTTATCACAAATGAGTGATAAACAAGCCCGAGCTTGAGCTCCAAATTCCTATCAAACAAGCAACATTCAACAGAAAGTCCAGCCAAATAACTATAGTCTTAACCAATTACTCATAGCTATTGTCATTTAGTAGCAGAAAGAGCAAATGATCCTCACAGAACCTCTGTGAATGACTTAATCATTGCTAAAGTCAATGCCAAATCCTTTTCAAGTCAATAGAAAGTCCAGCCATATAATGATATAAGACAATGCCAAATTCACAATCACAAATTAATTGCATCAGCAGGCAACAGTCAACAGTTTTGATCAAATTCTTTTCAAGTCAACAAAGATACAAATTCCAGCCAAATAACTAGAGAACAACTTCAGAAAGGTCCACCTTCACAAGAAAAGTTTCAACAAGGTCCAGCTTCATTTTAGGAAATAACTTCAACAAGGTCCAGTCATCTAGCATCACATATTCTAGGAAACAACCTTCATACATCAAGAAGATCAATTTCTTCAATTATAGATGATTCGGCAAGCGGCTCCTAAAAATGAAAATAAGGAAGTTACAACTCTTTACACAGTAAGTGAGGTACCAAATAAACCATCGAGAAAATATATTTTACTTACATGAGACTTGCTTTTTAACCCATGAAGACTGTGGATCCAATCATTGTTCACAAAGTAGCATTTGTGCCATTTCAACCGACATGGAAGCATGCCGATCATCGATTATTCTACCACCCGTACCAAAGTAGATTCAAAGGCCATAGTTGTAATAGGAATAGCAAATACATCATTTTCCATCCTTGACAATATGGTAAACCTCCACCTTTCCCCTTTCCACCAAGATAACACATTAAGATTTGCATTTGCATCACAAACATACCTGCCATCTTCCCAATAGATATCTAAATCGGATTTCTCAGGTGGGGCCTTGTCAATTTCACTAACAAGCATTTGAAATTTTTCTTTTCTAGTTAGAACATTAACTCTGATCTTTTAGCAGCTCCTTGGTAGAGTAACTTGTAATTTCTATATTTTTCCATTTCACAACTTGCTTTTGTGGTTCCAAACCATGAGATGAGATGTGAGCATCCATATATTATAGAGTTCATAAAGAATATATCTAATCCTTCACCATAAATAATAGGAAAAATATGATGAACAAGGACTATTTTATATCTCAAATCAAGCACGGATAACAACAAGATATTACTTTCTCCCCAATACTTGTCAAATTTGTCTACCATACTTGCAACCATAAACTTAATATGATCAGAAAAATCGAGAGCTTTTTCATTTAAAAGCTCCTTAATCCTATACGTCCTCACAAGAAAAAGGTTAGAAGTTGGGTAATTAGATCTAGAAATGATATTGGTGATCTCATAAAAGATACCTAGAAATTTACACACTTCTCCAACTTTCATCCACTCATACTCACTTGGGACATAGTGAAATATAGGATCAATGTCTCCATATCTTGGAAATACATCCCTAAACTCTAGAGTTCACGCCAACATTAAATAGGTGCCGTTCCACCTAGTTGGGCAGTCTAAAATGATCTTTTTAGAAGGTAATTGAAGCCACTTTTTTATTTTGGCAAAATCATTGAGTCGAGACACTGAGTTTTCAAATACTTGATCCCCTCTCTAACAACATCAATCACGTCACCAATCTAATTAAGACCATCTTGTACAATCAAATTAAATATATGTGCACAACACCTTGATATGAAAAATTTTTCCTCCAATACTTAACCTCTTTCTTAGAGAAAAATCCTCTATAAATCTCCTAATGCATACATCATAATAAGAAACATTGTCTACAATTATAGTAGAAACCTTATTCGCAATCCTCCACTCAAGAAAACACTTACTTAGTGCATCAGCAATAATTACTCCTATGTAAGAAAATGGAAGATTACAAAAATTCAGCACACATTTTTGTAACAGCTAATCACTATCAACAAAATATTTTGTCACAACAAATATACTAATTTTTTTGACTAGATTTCCACAAATATGTAGTTAAACTAACCCTGCTAATGCATTTCTTAGCTTTCTCTTTTCAAACATGTAAATAGTCACACAATCTTCTTTTACTGTTTGCCGGTTAATCTTTTTATAAGACAAAGATGCAAGTTTCATGAATTTATTAGAAACTACATGGTCTAGCATAGAGAAAGAATACTCATGTACAAGAACCATATCAGCTGCTAACTTTCTTATTTTAGCATGATCATAGGAAAAATTGGTAATAAAAGTAATGCCATTCGAGGGTCATTCAATAAAGGACAATAGCTACTACCTTTTTCAGTTTTCCTTCCCAAGGCCAGTTTCTTTTGTAGACATTTTTTTATGTGATGTTCGTGTTGAGAAGTGGCTCTAGTTTCACTCTTCACAAACAGTTCCTTGCAGTGATTATACTGAACTTTGAATGTTTCATCAGCTTGCTTCACTATTGTCATATCATCCTATATCTTTGACTTCTTTTTCCTTTGTGTTTTTTTCAAATGGTTTTGCTCCTTCAACAGGACCTTGTTGCCTTGTTTCTACTCCTTCTTTTGGCTGGTCTTCTGTTATTTCTAAATCTAGTCTTTTTCACTCATCCCGTTAGCATTTTCTTCATGCCCGATTTTTTGATCTACAAGTTCAGTGGGTGGCTCCACAACAGGACTTGATGGTGATCCTTGGTGTGAATGAAATGGAGGACTGTACATATCTATTTTTTAAGAAAGGAAAAGGGCTCATTCTATTTTCTAGTAGTTTGTATAACATTCACATACTTGACAAAGCAACACTCAATCATTATTACAATTACAAGATTCATAAGATAAATTTATCAAGGGTAGCTAGCAAAATCAAATTCTGCTTTATCATATGATTCTACAACATGACATTTCACATCAACCTCATGGCTTAATAATTTCTAGAATATCGAGACAAATAGTAGAAGTTCTAAAATAAGAAGTTGAGAAACAACATGACAGTTGACAAGTTTGTAATAGACAAAGAAATTCACAAAAATTTCTGATATTTTATTCAAAAAATAGAAATTCAGAAATAATTTCTAGAATATAGGTGGAAACATTAAATAGCACATAAATAATGAGAATCGCATGTTGAAAATGCAAGAATCTTAACAACTAGTGGATCAATTAGTACATAGAAATTTCTTATTGTACAAAATTTGTAGTAAAGAGTGGTTAGAAATCCTAAATTAGAGGTTTGCCTAACTTTCTAATTTGCATTAAATTGGACACATAAGAGAGGCTTGCTTATTTTATCCCTCTAGAGAAGGACTTCAGCTAACATTGAAACTTGGAGGGATTATACAACATTGTGATGTCATGTAAAGGTTCTTCGTTAAGGTAGACTCATGTTCTCACACAAGTTATCATGCTTTTTACCACAGTATTGCATCTACTAGTGAAACTAGAGAGAATTAGATTGGAAGCTAGAGACAGCTAAATGTTTATCTTCATTGATCAGGAAGCTAACCCCTTGTTCCAAAATAGCAAAAAGTATGTGCCTTATACCTATTTTTTAATTCATTCCCACAATCTACCTTTGGTTTTCTTTTGTTTTGGTAGGAAAAAGAGGTTTATATTAAAACAAGCAACCAATAAAAAGTTAAGAATTGTTAATTACAGTCACCCTTGAAAATGCTAACCCCCTAATATCATCCAAAAGAGAAGGGGAAACTAAAGAAGGTACAAAAGGTTAAAGGAATATTCTATTTGCTGCACTTCTTCACCAATGCATCTACATTTGGCTGTAGAAGGCAATTTGATGTGAAATTGCATATGCCTTATGTCTTTTTAACTCAAACGTGAACAACACTTTTAATCAACCTTACAAAATCATCTAACACTTTTAATTGATATCAAACTTAAGGTAACTTGACCACACAAAATCATCCAACAATTAAAAAAAAAAGGTAGATCTCTGTCACCATTGATACAAAGAGCAATGGAGTCATATGAATCAACAAATGGATCAGGATGTGTTCCTAACTACTAACCCCATAATCAATGAATTATAAGTGGTGATATCCATATCCCCACATATAGTGATCAAAGCTAAGCCAACTAAATGATTAGTATTAATATCATGCATTTTTAGGTAAGAATGAACATGGTAAATTTTAATGCTCCCCACTGCTTGCATGCCTTTCTTAACAATTTCTATTACGAAGGGTTCATCTCCTAAATACAACAAAGAAATATGAAAAAAAAAATCATTTCCCTCACAAACAATCTCTAGACAACAAGTATTTGTCACTTAGTCAACATAAAAGGTTTAGCAAGTTCATTAATTTTTTAGTCAAGATTCAACAAGAAAAAAAAAATTTAATATAGTATGAAAGTAAGTCCCATTTACCAGAACTCAACTAGTGAATTGCAAAACCAGCAAAATTGACTAGCTAGTAGGTAGTGGCAACTACAGGGTAACGACTGGAAAATTTTTAGATGTTTATGGTGGTGATTGATGATTGGAGATGCCCTAATAATGAAGCCATGCTTCTGCTTGTGCATCTTAGGACAGCATTTGGAGGTTTGAGTATGGTGGTTAGCTATGAAAATTTGAGAAAGTCGCAGTGGCTTTGGTGGAGACTGGAGAAACAATTGATGGTAGTGGTTGGTGGTTAAGTGGTGGACTTGGTGTCTGAGTGTTGAATTGATGATGAGGATGTGGCTGGTGGTTGAGTGGTAGACTTGGTAGTGAACCCTAAAGCTTTGTGGCAGAAAGTTTAGGAATTGGAAGGAATTAGGAAATGAAATTGGGAAGAAGCGAAGAATATGAACCCCTAATTTCTATTCTTGCATTGTGGCAATATGACAAATTTGCTCTCCCTAGTGAGCCTATTAGAGGAGCTTGTTTAGTAGATTGAATTGAGTTGGATCGGCTTGATTAATATTTGAGTACTTTTCAATCTTGAACTCGACTTGTTTACTAAAATTAATGAGTTGAGTTCAAGCCTTACAAAACTAAACCTGAACTAATGAGTAGCTTGCTTTGATTAACAGCTGTAATGATAAATAGTTGAAAACAATAATTTAGTACCCAATTTCACCTATAAGATGTTCGAAAAGTAGCTTAAAAACTTGACATCTCTATCTGAAACAATTGTCTTAGGTATGCCATGCAAACAAACAATGATACAAATCGTGCCAGTAGATGAAACCTGATATCACACAAGCCAGGCCAAATAGCATTTAAGTTTGGGCAGTTGAAAAAAAACCCTATAAATCCTGTAATTGTAAACCTTGATATTATTTCAACCCAGCAAATAAGAAATACAAGAACCTTGGTTTGTTAGAAGATGTCACAACCAAGTGTGATTCTTGATTGATAAGTTGAATGAACACTTGAGACAAACTCTAAATTATTCAAGGATGCTCACAAGAAGCTAAGAGAATAAATCCCTCAAAGTATTATTGAGGGAAAACTTGCCTAACAATTACAAAGAGAAGAAACAGTTTTATATAGAGCCAAATAAAACCAATTAGACTAATTTGAATTGGAACTGGATTTAGTCACTTATTTTACTACTTAATTGAGCTATCAGCCCATTAATCCTAACTAAGCTGGCTGAATTTATTGAACATAAAGTAAATGACTAATAAAATTAATAACTAATAGAAATACATGGTCCAAAGATGATTTAAATGACATCCACTTGAATCATTTCCTTGTGCTATGAAGAACCTTCAAATGGGTCCATCATTATCGATCCAAATTAGGGTTAGCATCACATGGCCCTCAAGTCCAATCACTTCTATACTTTTGTGAGTTCCTTGTTTTCAAGATAATATGCACCAAAGGTTGAAGTAAATCTTTAAATCTCTTAACATAAGCTCTTGTAATTGGATCAATTAGAACTTTCATTTGATAAACACTTGAATTATTTGATCCTTGGACAGCTTGCAAATCCACATCAAACAATCTCCTTAAAGAACAAATCAGCAATATGAAGTGCATCATTAGTTTTATTACATGGAGAGAGATGTGGTATTTTAGGGAAATGATCTACTAAAACAAAGATAAAATCATTGAGATACTTAGATCTAGACAAACCAAATATAAAATTCATAGAAATATCTACCCATGGTTTGTTAGGAATTGGAAATGTAGTATACAAACTGAATGGTTGTACTTTGGATTTAGCTTGGTGACAAGTTGTGCCTCTCCACCACTCGTTCCACATCTTGCCTCACATATGGCCAATAAAAGTGTTCCTACAAAATAGCTAAAGTGTATCAAACATTGGTATAAAGGTAGAGATGCCACAATCAAGTGCAATCTTGATTGATAAATTGGATGAATGCCTTAGAGATTGCTTTGAAGAATTCAAGTAAAGTTCACGAAGAAAAAAAGAGAAACTCTATGTTATTTGCTGGAAAATTCTAATTAATTAAATCTAAGAGGTTGCAAAGTCTATTTATAGCCACAACTCCCAATCTAGCCAATCTGGTACGGACTTGGATTATATAATTTACCCTATCCAATAACTAAGCTAGTGGCCCAATAGATTAACGTATTTGGTTGTTTTATTTCTAATAATGATATAAAATAAAACAAGTAAAATCTTAAGCTAGAAAAAGTCAAAATAAATGAAATATAAATTCAGATATCGATAATGTCCAGACCAGCCATGGCATCGGTCATTAGACCAGATATTGGTAGATTGCGGTTGTCTTCAATGATCGGCACCAGTCATTGTGCTGCTGGTCATTATGCTAGAGATCACTAGAATATGGCACGCATGAAGCTTGCTATCTTTCCCTTGCTTCCTCTGCTTGAATTAACATTTAAAGAACTTCATCCCCAAAACTAACTCCCTATGTCTCGAAACTTGCTCTTGAACAACTTCGAACCAATGCTTGAAGTGAATCTTTGAACTTCCTAACACGAGCTTGCATCACCGATCCAATTGGAACTCAAACTAATTGTACTTGAACCCTAACCAGCATGGATGTTCGCATCACAATTTTCCTACAACAAGGGTATTATTGTCTTTTCCTACCCATAAATTGGACTTTTAATCATCAAGAGGTGATTTGTATATTTCATGAATACATGGTGTAATTTGCCACTATGCCATAATTTCAGGGTGGGAAGGAATAATTTGCATTGTGGCTAAATTTGTCAATTGTCCTACTTTATGTACAATAGGAAATTCTAAAGACCACATGTAAGGTCCCAAAGTAACCTAAGAGGAGGGGTGAATTAGATTGATTAAAACTCTAATTAAGATTGAGGCAATTTTGCACAATTTAAATGTACCAAATTGCCCAGGTGATCATACAATTGTTAATGCAATAATCAAGTATGCTAAATTGAATAAAACAATGAAAGATTGATTAAATAAGTAAAATAAAGAGGAATAAAGGTAGGGATAAGAGTGCAAACCAACAACCACCAAGTTTAACCAAACATGAAGTTTTGTTCCAATTTTATAGCTACTTCAATTTGGTGAAACAAACCAAACTCGTACAAATGAAGGCTCACCCTTTCCTCATCCCAACCTCTCCTTGGTTGAGGCAAAGGATTTTACTACTAACTCTAGTAAACCCTCACAAAGCTATAATTTGAATGCTTACTCACAACTGAAAAGCTATACACCAAGTACTTCACCTACAAAGAACACAACACTACGCATGAAGATGATTTTCCCTCAAAATCACTCTTACAACCTTGTATTCAATATAGTAAGTTCCTTGAGTTCAATTTAGACGTGGGGTATGTATATGTGCTAAGAAATTTCCTCAAACTACTCTCCAATGGTAAAAAAAAATGCTGTTAAGAAACTTGCTATTAGAGGTTCGGACATCCGATAGTTTCTGCTTCATCCGATAGGAGTGTCCGAAAGGCTTTATCAACTTCTGTCGAACGTCTGATGCTTCTGCTTTCTGTGTGCGATAGGATTAGTGGCTGCAACTCAGAGTTAGGAATTTTTTGAACTGCTGATAAAGAGGAGTTGCATCCGAGTCATGTGTTTATTTTCTTATTTTCATCTATCAGACATCCAATGCTGAGAATGCGCATCTGACATGACTGTTTGAAAAATAAAGTTGTTTTTCATGCTCAATTGATTTGATTTCTTCTTTTCTCCTTTGGACTTAATACCTGTTTTAAGTCAATTCTCAAGACAAAACATTAGTCCGAATGATTATTTTATTTGTTATTCATTAAAACTAAGGATCAAATCCAACATTCTCCCCCTTTTTGATGATAACAAATCAAATAATGATTTTGCATGCAAAAATCAATCAAAATGCCAATTAATGATAGCTACACAAGCTCTCCCTCAACATAGGCATTGTATACAGAAAGTACTCCCCCTCAAATCGTGCTTATGTTGAAATTGACATATTATAAAATCATCATTAATCCTTTTTCTCCCCCTTTTGTCATCAATCAAAAAGAAATAAGGTGAGATAATTTTATGAAAAATTTGGCAGAGCATCCTCTTAAAAATGACTAAAATCTCCTGCCAACAATGTCAAAATATAGAGAACAATATCCAAGTGATGTTCGAATACCATCAAAAATCATCATTCTCACAAATATCAAACATCAAAAAAACATCATTCAAAAAGAAGTCAAATCCAACATTGAAATAGCACTAAAACAACATCAAACATTACCCAAAATGTGAGACATGAAAATCTAAAAGTTGAAAATGCGCTGCATAAAGAATGAAAGTGCACGATTCCTATGGATCTCTAAGTGATCCTAAAACTCTATATGAGAGGATGATCTTTTTCATTTGACCAATCTGAACTCTTCTATCCCATCTTCAATTTCTTCATCATCATCTTCTTCAACTTCCACGGGTTGATTTTGAGTTGATGAGCCCTCAGCAGTTTGAGTCATGCTTGCACCTCCTTCTTGAATGGGCTGTTGAGATGTTCCAGCAACTTGAGCGGTTTCTTGAGACTCTTCTTTTCTTGAAATAGGTATTGAAGTTACTTCTTCTTGAGGAGTACTCATAACTAGGCTTTTCATATTTGAGAAGGAAACTTGTTGCTCAAGTGTCATTAGCATATGCATCCCACGTTCAAGAAGAATCACGTGCTGCTTTAGCTCGAACAAAAGGTTCATTATGGAGTCAGATGAGGAAAATGAAGCAGAAGTGGAAGGGCTAATGATGGGAGGAGGTAAAGGCTCAACTCGAAGATGTTTAAAAGGTCTACAAGAGGATGGTTGAGACTTATTTGGATCATGGACATGTTTAGATCGAGACTCAGAAGCAGTGTTCTTATGAACCCACTCGTCATTGATAAATTTGATATTTTTGCACTCAAAATAATTCCTAGTGAAAAAGTGAGTGGTGTTTTCTTTTGTTGGTTCACCAGTCAAAGGAATGTTAAAGTGTTTGAAAATAGGAGTTAAAAATTTGGCATAGGAGAGCTTTCAGCGAGTGTCGATGCCAATTTTGTTCATAAAACAACACATAACAAAGCCAAAATCAAATCGGATATCTTTCATGAAATCGTAAAACAAGTAAAGCTTCATTTTATTAGCATCTATACAATGACCAATACTAGGAACTAAAAGATTTGAAAGCATGGTCATGAGAATTTATTGCAAAGGTGTAAGCTCACTTAAATCAGCTTTATCTGGGGATTTAAAATGAGTTTAAAACTAGGACATCAATTTGTTTCCATCAAAATGATTGTAAGAGTGGGCAATTCTTCATAAGAGAAAAAGTTTGCAATCTTACTAGTGTACTTTGCTTCAATCTCAGTATTGAAAATTTGGTCAACCAAATCAGGATTTAGATGAATGTCAACATGGTTAACATGGGAAACAACCTTTTCCTTGTCTAATATTGGCATAAAATTGATAGACCATTTCAGGATAAATGACATAAGAAAAAGTAAGAAAATGATTCCATTTTTGGAATTTAAATTTATCTAAGACCAACTTAAGCTTATATTTATGAAAATCAGAAAGGCTAATGCCTTTTCGAACAATGAAACCTTTTTGGGAGACCCAAGTATACTGCTACTCGGCTTCTTCATCGAAAAATTTCAAAAGTTGTTGTTGCTACTGTTGTTGTGGACCAGATTGAGCAGATTGATCACCTCTTCCCCAACCTCTAGTTGTTCTTTGTCAAGTTGGAATATTAGCAATACCTGTTCCCCATTGGATAGAAGATGCAGATCCACCTCTTGTTCTCATAATGAATGTGATGCAGTAATGGTGGAAATGATCTCTCTGATGCTATGAGCAATGATGTAAGAGAAATCAAACGAATGCTTTCGAAGTTCAATTTTTGGATTCTAGAAATTGTTTTGTTTTTGAAGAAATTTTGTTATGAGACTTTGTTTTGGAGTGTAGATAGAAGATTTTTTAGATCCATTTCGATTTCTAACGGTGAGAAATGGATAAATTTGAGATGGAGAAGAGCTAGGTTTTTGATTCTTCTGTCTGAGAGCTTTTTGTTTGTTTGAGGAAAATGAGTGTTCAATGCTCTTTAAAAGTTGCTAATATTCACGTATCGGATGGCCAAATGTAGGTGTAGTGTCTGAAGGTATCGTCTGAACCAAAAAGTGAAAAACTAGTTTTGAATATGTCAGACATTCAAAGGATTTTGACACAAAAAATTTTTCAAAAATTTTACTTTAAAAACTTCCTTTTTGAAATTGATACTAATGCGAAGAAACCTTACTGAGCAATAATATTTGTTTAAAAAAAATATTTTGACGCAAATGTCCTAATTAATCTAAAACATGTATGCAATAATGCTAAATATATGTGTCCTAAAATGTTGGAAATAATGACTATAATGTATGAGCACATGTTTGTAGCTAAGGCATACACCTAAAATTCACAATTCACATAATCAATTAATCAAACAATAATTATTCTAGCAAATAAGCACACAAACATACTTAATAAAATTGAGTAGTTAAAAGATATACCTTTCATACATCCTCAATTTGCACTTTTTCTAACCTTTTTGTCCAAGCAAAATCTTTGTAATCTATTGAACTCCATTTGGATCAAATTTTGCATATTTCTCCTAAACAAGAGAATTTGTATTTGGTATCCTTTCATTTTTCAATCCATGAGGATTAGTATAAGTTCTAACTGTCCATAATCCCCTCATACATTTGTTCATATTCTTTCTTACATAAAAATCATCTTTCATATGTCCAAATTGACAATAAAAATTACATACTCCATTGATATCAATTACAAAAAAGGGTTTAATGAATCTAATTCCATTCTTTCTAAAAATAGTGAATTTGTTAATCCCAAGTGAACTTTCTTTTTGTTCATGTAAGGCATTCAATTCTTGTTATTCTTTTTAAAGTAAAGCATTCAAATCATCAATCATTTTTCTCATGTCAATTTGTTCTATTTTCATCTTTTCATAGAAATTTGTTTTCTCTTCCAACTTTATTTTCAAATCATTTTGATTGTGAGTAAAATCAAATTTCAGTTTATTCAAATCAATATTTTTTTCTCAAATTTTTGTTTTCTTGGAAGAGCTTTGAATTCTCATTTCATAAAGAATTTATTTTCAATCTTAATTCCTTGTTTGTAGCATAAGATTCTTTCAAACTATCATGTAATTTTGTTGCAAAAGCCTCAAAATCATCATCATCATCAAATTCATCATCTTCATTAAGAATAGAGTTACTAACTGATACCTATTCACCAATTGCCACAAATGCCATTTGAGACAAGTCTTCTTCTTTTTCAATTTCTCCATCAGAGTTACAATCAGTCCAAATGATTTGAAAATTGTTAAATCTTTGTCTTCTTTCCCCTTTTCCATCTTTCTTCTTTTTCATAGGACATTCATTCATGTAATGTCCCGCTTGGTCACATTCATAGCATTTTTCATTTTGCCTTTTGATTGCTTCTTGCTTTCCTCCTGAGGAATTTATATTGCTTGATCCACCTCTACTAAATCTTTTTTTATTGGAGAGCATCCTCTTGAAACTTTTGGTGAAGAGAGCTAACTTATCATCATCACCAATGGAGAGCTCATTTTCTTCTTCTTGAGAAGTTTAGAGAGCAATGCTTCTCTTTAATCTCGTATCTTTCTCCTCTTCCACTTTAGATTTAAGTTTCAACTCATAGGAGGTTAGAGAGTTTATAAGCGACTCAATAGAAATAGAATTTAAATCCTTAGCCTCTTCTATAGTAACTACTTTACTTTCCTAATCCTTAGATAAGGCATTCAAAATTTTTCTATTCTTTTCACCCAAAGCAAATTCTTTGCCAAGCAGGTCAAGGTCTTTAATGATATCATTGAATCTACAAAATATCTTATCAATATCCTCATAAGGTTGCATTTGGATGATTCATATTTGGTAACAAGCAAAGACATCCTTTGCTCTCTAATACTATCACTACCTTCATGAATCTCCTTCAACTTGTTCCAAATCTCCTTAGCCATTCTACAACCCTTTACTCTAGTAGACTAATTGGCATTTAAAATATTGTGAAAACATTCATGGCCTTTGCATTCAAAGTAAGATTGGTTCTGTCTTGAGCTGTCAACTCTTGTCTAGTTTTGGTCTATTTCTATCAGTTGTAGCATCTAATATGGTAGTTTCATAAGGACTCTCATTCACCATATACCACAATTCTATATCTATGGATTGCAAGAATATCTCCATTCTTTCCTTCCAAATGACATAGTTCACCCCATTAAACTTAGATGGCCTAGTAATAGATTGACCCTTTAAGAATAATGCATTATTGGTTGCCAAGATCTACCCCAAGCTGATTGAATTTAATCTCTAGGAGACCAAATTATGATACCAGTTGTAAGGTCCCAAGATAACCTAAGAGGGGGATGAATTAGATTGATTAAAACTCTAATTAAGATCGAGGCAATTTTGCACAATTTAAATTTACCAATTTGCCTTGGTGATCACACAATTGTTCATGCAACAATCATGGTAAATTGAATAAAACAATGAAAGATTGATTAAATAAGTAAAATAAAGAGAAATAAAGGTAAGGAAAAAAGTGCATACAAACACTATCAAGTTTAGCCAAACTTGAAACTTTGTTCCACCTTTATAGCTATTTCAATTTGGTGATACGAACCAAACTTGTACAAGGGAAGACTTACCCTTTCCTCATCCCAAACCCTCATTGATTGAGGCAAAGGATTTTACCACTAACTC
Source organism: Gardenia jasminoides (assembly GCA_013103745.1). Lineage (NCBI taxonomy): Eukaryota > Viridiplantae > Streptophyta > Magnoliopsida > Gentianales > Rubiaceae > Gardenia > Gardenia jasminoides. The sequence goes on along the minus strand of CM023103.1, from coordinate 47,832,773 downwards.
TAGTAAACCCTCACAAAACTATAATTTGAATGCTCACTCTGTGATAGCCCCACCACTCCCTAGGGCTTACCCTAAGGATTAGTGAATTATCTGTCCAACTCTCATCAGGAGTTGATAGCTAAAGAAAAGTCAACAACCCAAGAAAACTAAACTAGATTTTCCAAATTCAAATTTCAAATAAACATGAATACATAAATTCCAAACCATATTTCAAACTTAGAATTTAATAAGGTGTTACAATTACAAAACCAAAAGATAAGCTTATAAAGCAGTATAGGGTTTTCTAGCACAACAGCCCTTAAACAAAAGTAATACAAAAGCCTATACTATATGCGCTCTTTCAAACCCCATACTCAAAGAAATTTTCCTATTAAGGAAAATAAAGGAAAAGGGGTGAGCTAATAGCTCAATGAGGTTCCAAAAACATCCAACCAAGTAAACAATTAGGATTTATTAAATAAACAAATATCACAATAAAGAACGCAAAATAAATCAAACATATTCAATTAAAGGATACTGATGGCTTTCAAAAGCCAAATTTTCCTATAAATTGATCACGTCACAACCCGTTAACCCTCTGTCAACATTAAAGTTCAGAACCAAAGTCAATAGATTCCCACTTAACACCAAATACCGTCTACCGTTTCACCCCCTTACCGGGCTCGAACACCTCAACAAATCAAATTTTAGATAATGCTTGAGTATACCATTTTCTGGATTTGCATATCATAACTAAGGCACGTCATCTTCCTCGACCAAGCCCGTGTTGGCTCAAATTGATTGACTCACCAAATAGGTTTTGGAGTTCCAAACAAATCAAATTAGTTGATGAGATACCACCCAAGCAATTCACAAATCAAGTATAGGCCAAAGACCAATTCACAAGTATCCAAATGTCAAAAATGAAGAGTTTCAAACAGAAGAGATCGAGTGTGGTAAAGTACGCACTCGTCTCAATCACATTAACTTAAGATGGCATTCTTTGCCCAAAATCACAAGAGTTCAAATAATCATGTAATTTAAGTACTCAAGTAACTCAATTAATCAAGTTGGTTAAGTGAACAGGCATGGAACACTCACCGAGTTAAGGAAAGTAACTTCAAGCGTTCGCACCCAAATCCCCTTTGTTTCCTCCGTCCAAGTCTAATAGCAAGTGAAATGAAAAATATTTAGGTTTGGTTACCCTAAACTTAGAAGGACCAAATGCATATGCTAGTAGTTTCTTTACCTGAAAACTTATCACAAATTTGATATACGAAAGTCATAAGGTGTCTAATTCAAATCATAAGTGTAAAACAAAAGGAAAATCTCATAAACACAGTAGGATCATGAGTTAAATAGGTTGTGTCGTGACAAGGGTGCATAATGAATTAAGAGAGGTGAAGGAAACAATTGTAAAAAGGAGAATGATGAGTGATAGATTTGCCACCTTTCGATATTTTGATCATAACTGTAGCTATGTTTATTGGGTTGAGGCAAATTTTATGGTATTTCAAAGCTAAGATATAGACCTACAACTTTTATGATATATTTAACCCCAGATCATACATTATCATGGTTGAAATTGGCAAAATCTAAGACACAAGAAATCTATCAAGTCAAGAACAGGGCAACTAAATAGTCTCGGAATAAAGGCTATAACTCTATGTAGAAAAATTGAAATCGAGCACTGTCAGTGGCATTTAAAACTAGATTCATAGATCTTTCCAACGGTATAAGTTTTAGGCTCTAATTCATTTCCTATCACTACGAGAAAGTTTAGAAAATTGACTAAAATTCACCTCTGATTTCACAATTCCAAACCTGGATTTCAGAAACGATCAACCAATACATAGGATTTTAACCTTTTAAAACTCATGGTTTTCACTCAAGTTCACTACACAAGGGTCTTAATAATTCTCCTAAACAAGGAGAGATGAAGGTTGAGCATGAAAAGAATGAAAACCAAGGAGAAATTTCCTTAACTTAACTGGCCGGAAACAAGGAAACAAAATAGTCCACTTGAACAGAACTTCATCATCAAAGTTCCATATTTCCTACATAATTTTTATAAGTAACCTTTCAAGGGTTATTTCTAGCTTTTAGTAGGGTAATTAACATGCCAAAATATCAAGGAAAAACCATCAATAAAGCATCATAAGTCCTTAGGCATTTAATCAAACATTTGAAGTTTATAAACAAAAACCCATGTTCAAGTTTCCAACCACGAGGAATTCTTCCACAATTTTTCCTCCTAAAGCACCTTAATCACTCTAAAACTCTTCTAACATGAATCTTATTTGAATTAAAGATTACTAAAGCAAAGTTAAGTAGTTGAGTACCTTGAGAGATGAAAGAGAAATCCACCCCAAAAGTTCCAACTTTCCAACCAAGCTTGATGTTCAAGTGATAATCTAATCTAGGTTTTCTCTCTTGGACATGTTTCTTTCACTAAAATTTCAAAATTCAAGTCTTAGGGTTTTTTTGTGGTTTTCTTGTTGTCTTGCTTGGCCAAGAGGGGAGAAGAGGAGGGAAATTTTGTTTAATTTTTTTGAAGACAAGAAGCTAAGTAGGAAGGCTTGAGTCAAAGTTTTGTGGATGGATGACAAGTGGCTCATACTAAGCCAAGTGTTGGATAAAAATCTCATGCATTTTGCATTCAATCCTTCTATCAAAAGTATTTCCCACTTAATACCATATAAGTTTTATGTATTTGGCTACATGAAACATATGAAATGCAATTCTACATTAATGCCATGCAATGCATACAAAATAAGGTACTTTAAGAAAAATAATGCAATTAACGATTTCATAGTGCAATCAATTCATAGGAATTTTTTTGTACTTGATTATTTTTCTAGGGTTCTCACACTTTCTCCCCCTTAAAAGAATTTGATCGTCGAAATTCTCACCTTCATTGGTAAATAGATCTAAATATTTCTTTTGTATTCCTTCCTCCATTTCCCTAGTTGCCTCTTCTATTCCTTGATTTCTCCATAGGATTTTCACCAAGGGCTTTCTCTTATTTCTTAATTCCTTCACTTTTCGATCCAAGAGTTGCATAGGTATCTCTTCATAGGTTAGTGACTCATCTATATCAATCTCTTCTAGCTTCAAAACATGTGTCAGACTGGATGATATTTCTTCAACATTGAGACATGGAAAACATTGTGAATCCCAGATAAACTTGATGGTAGCTTGAGTTGATATGCCACACTACCCACTTTTTGGAGAATTTCAAAAGGTCCTACGTATCTTGGCTGAATTTTCTTTCTTTTTCCCGCTGTGACACTTCGCAGTGGTGTGATCTTAAGAAACACTTTGTCGCCAATTTCAAATTCCAAATCTTTTCTTTAATTATCCGCATAACTCTTCTGCCGACTTTGAGCGGGTTGAAGTCTCTAATGTATTGTTTTGACCTTCTCTTGTGCATCCCCCATTCAAGACACTGTGGTCGGATCTAAAATCTTTCTCTCCCCTACTTCGTCCCAATAAATTGATGACCGGAACTTTCTTCCATATAAATCTTCATATGGTGCCCATTTGAATAGATGAGCGGTAGCTATTGTTATAAGCAAACTCCACCAATGTCATGTACTATCCCCAACTAGCTCCAAAATCCATAATACATGTTCTCAGCATGTCTTCAAGGGTTTGAATGGTTCTTTCCGATTGTCTATCAGTTTGAGGGTGGTAGGTTGTGCTAAGATTCAACTTGGTCCCTAAGGCTTCCTGTAGTTTTTGCTAAAATCGAGACACAAATTGAAGATCTCTAACAGAAACTATACTAACTGGTACCCCATGTAACCTCACAATTTCATCCATGCACAGCTAAGCCAATTTTTCCATAGAGTACTTCATGTTCACGGGTAAGAAATGAGCTGACTTGGTTAACCGATCAGCTACTACCCAAATGGCATCATGACCTCTTTGTGTTCGTGGCAAACCAGAAACGAAATCCATCATAATGTGCTCCCATTTCCATTCAGGTATCTCAAGTGGTTGTAACAAACCAGAGGGTTTTTTATGTTCAGTTTTTACTTGTTGGCAAGTGAGACATGTTTGAACATATTGTGCAATTTCTTTTTCATGTTGTCCCACCAATATAACTCTCTTAGATCCTGATACATCTTTCTACTACAGGAGTGTACCGTGTACTTAGAACGATGAACCTCCTCTAAAATTTCCTTTTTCAATGTTTCATCCTTAGGCATAATCACTTGATTTCGAAATTTTAAAATTCCTTCGGGACTCAAATTGAAGTCGGGTAATTCTCCCTTTTCTACCTTTTCCTTCTATGTTTGTACCGCAGGATCACCTTCCTGAACCTCTTTGATATGATCTAGTAGGGCGGACCTTACTGCAATATTTTCAAAAACCACCTTTTGGTGTTCAAGGTGAGGGTTCCATTCACAGACCTTTTCTAACATATTCCATTCTTTAATCATCAACCCTGCTATTTGAGCCTTTCAACTTAAAGCATCTGCTACTACATTGGCCTTTCCGGGATGGTAATTAATCGTGCAGTCACAGTCCTTCAAAAATCTCATCCATCAACGCTGTCTTAAATTTAACTCCTTCTGAGAAAACAGGTACTTAATACTTTTATGGTCCATATAAAATTCAAAAATCACCCCATACAAATAATATCTCTACTTTTTTAAAGCAAAAAAAATGGCTGCTAATTCCAAGTCATGAGTTTGGTAGTTTAGTTCATGGGGTTTTAACTTTCTAAAGGTAAAGGCAATCACACTTCCATTTTGCATTAGCACACACCCTAAACCTTTCCTCGAAATATCAGTATATACGTTGAAACTGTCATTCCCATTGGGTAAAGCTAAAATTGGTGTCGAGATCAATCTCTTCTTCAATTCTTGAAAACTAGTTTCACACTTATAGTTCCAAACAAAGTTGCCATACTTCTTCGTCAAATCAGTTAAAGGTCCTGCAAGTTTCGAGAAATCCTTAATGAACCGATGGTAATACCCTATCAAACCTAAGAAACTACAAACTTTCGTCGAGTTTTTTGGTCACTTCCATTAGGTAATGGCCTCTATTTTTGCCAGGTCTACAGAAATTCCCTCCTTCGAAATCACTTGTTCTAGAAATGATACTTGCTCTAATCAAAACTCATATTTGTTGAATTTGGAATACAATTGATGGTCCCTTAGGGTCTACAGAACTATCTTTAAATGCTGCTGTGTTCCTCTCAAGTCTTAGACTATACCAAAATATCATCAACAAGCACCACCACAAATTGGTCCAAATAGGGTTTAAAGACTCGATGCATCAAATCCATAAATGCAGTTGGGGCATTAGTGAAGCCAAAAGGCATCATTGCAAACTCAAAATATCCATATCTAGAGTTAAAGGCAGTCTTTAGTATATCCTCCTTCTTGATATGCAACTGATAATACCCCTACCTAAAATTTAACTTAAAAAATACTATGGCCCATTGCAATTGGTCAAATAACTCATCTATATGTGGCAAAGGATATTTATTCTTTATGGTCACATCATTCAAGCCACGATAATCAATTCATAATCTCAAACTGCCTTCTTTCTTTTTCACAAATAAAACTGGAGCTCCCCACGGGGATTCACTCTCTCGAATAAACCCTCACTTTAATAAGTCTTGCAATTGCAACTTTAATTTTTGGAGTTCAACAGGTGCCATCCGATATGGGGTTTTTGATACAGGAGTTGTGCCAGGTGCCAGGTACCAGGTCAATCTTAAATTTTATTTCCCTTTCTAGCGGTACCGACACTAGCTCATTAGGGAACACTTCCGAAAATTGATTGACCACTAGGACATCTTCTAATTTTACCTTATTCTCTGGAGTGTTAATTAGAAAAATTAGGTAACCTTGCGCCCCGTTACTCAATAATTTCCTATCCCGAATTCCAGAAATGAGTGCAGACGAGGCTAATCTATCCCGTACATCTAACTTTAAAGTCGCCTCTCCCTGTATACAAACCTCCACCACTTTCGCCTTACAATCTAGCCAAAAGTGATAGTGAACTAGCCAATCCATTCCTATGATCACGTCGTACCTCGTGATGTCCAAACTTATCAAATCTATCATCAATTTTCGCTCTCCTATCCAAATCTCACAATTTCTAAAGATTGTATTTGTGACTAGACATTGATTACCCGTAGATGTACTAACTTCCAAGTTATAAGGTAGTCTAGCAGATTTAACATCAATACTACACATAAAAGTAGGATTCACAAAGGAATATGTTGCATCGGGATCGATCAAAATCTTAGTTAAGCGATACAATACAGGGATCGTACCTTCAACCATCTCAGATGACTCAGGAATTTGGTATTGATCCAAAGTATAAACCCTAGTAGGGACTCGAGATCTATTCCCACCTACAGTTGACTAGTTAGGGTTTGGGTTTGTCCTATCCGATCGTGGAGCTTCACTCCTAGTACGAGACATATTAGGATTTGACGAAATTTGATACTCGACGCTCTTACAACGCAAGCATTTTCTTTCTTTCCTCCAACAGTTATCCTCCGTATGATTTGGTTTCCCGCAGTACCCACAATTTATACGAGGAGCTGATGTAGAACCTCCTTGTGAGGCACCTCTTTATGATCCTCTCCCGTCTTAAACTCCTCTCGACGGGGCCTCTCTTGGTGTCCCTGGAAGTCGCACTCCACCTGCCCCTTGGCCAAACTTAGGAGGTGGCATATTTCTGTCAACTTGTCCTTAATTACCACCAGACGCACCTCGTTTCCTCACCTGAAATGCTCTAACTTGGAGTTTTGCACTCTCAAATCGTTCAGCTTTCTTGGAAGCTTCACCAAAGGTATTGATTTGAGCTACCGTTAAGTCCTTTTGAATCTTAATGTTTAACCCTTGAATGAAATGCCTTATTCTCTTCTGCTTAGTGGCCACTAACTCAGGTGCAAATTTCAAAAGTCTAGTGAATTGGGTCTCATATTCGATCACACTCTGAGTACCCTGACGAAGTTTAATAAACTCGTCCTCTCTCCTTTCCTGAATCAAAGGTGGAAAGTACTTACCATTAAATTCCCTCATAAAATTAACCCAAGTTCTTGGGGTCTGCTCCCTTTCCCTCTTCAGTCGTATTACATTCCACCAAACACAAGCTGCCCCCTCTAACTGAAATACGGCAAAAGTAACTTGTCTCTCTTCCATATAGTTTAAAGTGGCAAAAGTGTCAACCATTTTCTCTATCCATCTTTTGATTATATCGAGGTCTAGTCCTCGAAGAAACTTTGGTGGAAAAATTTTCTAAAATCTCTCTAATACCCTATCTTATCCTTCTACTTGATTTCCAGGGTTCCCTTGTTGATTCCTAGGGTTTTGGCCAACTATTTGTGCTAATAAGTCAGACATACGTTGGATGGCTGTAGCTACTTGTTCGTTAGCATCGATCCTTGGTTCGCGATTATCTCCTACGGTCGATTCATAATCACCTCCTTGATCTTGAGGTTGTCTGGGTCCACGTCCACGGCCTCGTTCCTGATGTCTACCTTTCATTTGGTTTTTACTAAGTTTAGAGTTGAAATGCACATACAAAAATTAAAATGCATGTTCAATAGAAAATTTCAACAATACGTAAGTAAAACATAAAATTATAACAAGCGGGAATGTCACATATATTTATATACAATCCAATCATATATATCACATAGCAAAATATATTACATAAAAAAATAGATTACAAGCAAAAGAAATCCAATTAGGAAAGTAGCGGGATTATAAAAAAAAGCACATTAGGAAACCATACCAAAAGTACACAAAAGTTGGCTAAGGTTTTTCCTAACTACTCTTCTCACGGGTCAAAATATAGTTGACTGCTTACAGGCGTCCTATCTTAATTCCCAAGAGAGTTAGCAGACGTCACATTCCTAGGGATGTTGTTATGACAATCTATGTCCTCCAAATTGATGTCCACCACTTTGCCAAGTAAGGATTGACACTTATATAAGATGCCCTCAGTTCGATCGCCTACTTCCCTTAATATCCTAGAGAGGCGTTCGTTCACAACTTGCACCTATTGGCGCATAGCATCGGTAAGCTCCTACTCTCCTAAAACAGCCTCCTGAAGTTTCTGGATTCTATCCCTTTGCATCATCATGATCCCTGTCATCCTCTCCATCTTAGTTTTGTCCCTAAAACTCGTATTAGTTAATCACCGCCTCTCATCCAAAACTGCTAGAACCACATGATCAGGGTAGCAGTAGTTCTGACAACGATCACATTGCCTAGTCCGGCTAGCGGGGTTCCAAAATCGAACCAGTCCTCCTAACTTCACCTCATAGTCAATAGTCAGAAGGCATCTCTGAGGCGACTCATTTCCACCCTCTCCACCATTTGTTTCCATGACCTACAAGGACAAACACAATTCTCAATTTAAGTGACTTATGATCAAAACTTATATAAACTTAGGCCAAAACTTCTAATCTGCCCAAGCTATTTCTAATCTAGACTCTGATACCAACTGTGACAGCCCCATCTCTCCCTAGGGTTTACCCTAAGGATTAGCGAACTGTCCCAACTCTCTTCAGGACTTGATAGCTAAAGAAAAGTCAACAACCCAAGAAAACTAAACTAGATTCTCCAAATTCAAATTTTAAACCAACATGAATACATAAATTTCAAACCATATTTCAAACTTTAAATTTAACGAGATGTTAAGATTACAAAACCAAAAGATAAGCTTATAAAGTAATGTAGGGTTTTCTAGTACAATGGTCCTTAAACAAAAGTAATACAAATGCCTATACTACGCGCACGCTCTTCCAGACCCCATGCTCAAATAAATTTTCCTATTAAGAAAAACAAAGGAAAAAGGGTGAGCTAATAGCTCAATGAGGTCCCAAAAACATGCAACTAAGTAAACAATTAGGATTTATTAAATAAACAAATATCACAATAAAAAATGCAAAATAAATCAAACATATTCAATTAAAGGATACGGATGGCTTTCAAAAGCCAAATTTCCCAGTAGTTTGATCACGTCACAACCCGTTGACTCTCCACCAACATTTAAAGTTCAGAACCAAAGTCAATAGATCCCCATTTAACATCAAATACCGTCCACCATTTCACCCCCTTACCGGTCCCAAACATCTCAACAAATCAAATTTTAGATAATACTCGAGTATACAATTTTTCAGATTCACATATCATAACCTAAGGCTCGTCAACTTCCTCGACAAGCCTGTGCTGGCTTAAATTGATTGACTCACCAAATAGGTTTCGGAGCTCCAAAAAAATCAAATTAGTCAATGAGATATCACCCAAGTGACTCACAAATCAAGTATGGGTCAAAGACCAATTCACAAGCATCCAAATGTCAAAATACAGAATTTCAAGTAGAAGAGATCGAGTGTGGAAAAGTACGCGCTCGTCTCAATCACATTAATTTAAGATCACATTCTTTGCCCACAAATCACAAGAGTTCAAATAATCATGTAATTTAAGTACTCAAGTAACTCAATTAATCAAGTTGGTTAAGTGAACAGGCATGGAACACTCACCGAGTTAAACAAAGTAACTTCAAGCGTTCGCACCCAAATCCCCTTTGTTTCCCCCGTCCAAGTCTAATAGCAAGTGAAATGAAAAATATTTAGATTTGGCTACCCCAAACTTAGATGGATCAAATGCATATGCTAGTAGTTTCTTTACCTGACAACTTATCACAAATTTGATATACAAAGTCATAAGATGTCTAATTCAAATAATAAGTGTAAAACAAAAGGAAAATCTCATAAACAAAATAGGATCATGAGTTAAGTAGGTTGTATCGCGACAAGGATGCATAGTGAATTATGAGAGGTGAAGGAAACAAATTCTAAAGAGGAGAATGATGAGTGACAGATTTGCCACCCTTTGGTATTTTGATCATAATTGTAGCTATGTTTATCGGACTGAGGTGAATTTTATGGTATTTCAAAACTAAGATATAGACCTAAACTTTTATGGAGAAATTGAACCCCAGATCATACATTATCATGGTTGAAATTGGCAAAATCAGAGACACAAGAAATCTGTCGGGTTAAGAACAGGGCAACTGAACAATCTTGGAAGAAAGGCTATAACTCTGTGTAGAAAAATCAAAATTGAGCACCGTCAATTGTGTTTAAAACTAGATTCATAGATCTTTCGAATGGTGTAAGGATTAGGCTCTAATTCATTTCCTATCACTACCAAAAAGTTTGGGAAATTAACTGAAATTCACCTTTGATTTCACAATTTCAAACCTGAATTTCAGAAACGGTCAACCAATACATAGGGTTTTCACATTTTAAAACTCATGATTTTCACTCAAGTTTGCTACACAGGGGTCCTAAAAAGTCTCTTAAACAAGGAGAGTTAAAGATTGAGCATGAAAAGTGTAAGGCCCAAAGACAACTTAAGAGTGGGGGTGAATTAGGTTGATTAAAAATAATCAACTAATAATGCCCCTTTTTCTCAATCACAAATGCAACTTCTTACACAATCAATTTGTTTAAGCAACTTCAACTTGATAAATTTCAACTAATCTTGTGTACAATGGAAGGCTACTTCCTTCTTGCCCCAAGCAGCACTTAGTCAAGTTAGTAAGTTTTACAATCACTCGGATAACCCTCACAAAGCTACACTATTGAAGAATTCACTCACAATTGAAAAGCTTGCAAATGAACTAACACTTCAAGACCTACAATTCTTACACAAAGAGTATTTTCTTGCTAAAATCACTCTCAAGAACTTGTATTCTACGTGTGCAAAAAGTTACTATTAAGTTTAGACAAGACCTTATTTAAAGGAGACCAAAAAGTGCCTTGATAATAGTGATCAATGGATAGAAGGAAGTTGAAGAGTCAACTAGCCGTTGGAACTATCGGACTTCCGACACAATGTTGTGCGTCCAACAGGTTGTTTCGATCTTTATCAGATGGCCGATGCAGATTTATGCGTCCGATGAAGCTTGCGTTAGACAGTGACCAGAGAGTTCAGAAAATTTCTTGGATACGATCGGACGTCCGGTGAGGTTGATACGTCCGATACAAGTGTCCGATAGATCCCCTGTTTATCGGACGTTCGGTACTTCAAGTTGAGTGTCCAATAGAGTGTTGTCAAGTTTTATCAGACGTCCGATACAAGCTATCGAGCGTCCGACAGACATCAATGACTTATACTCCCTTTGATTGAGTTCTTCATATTGCACCATTTGCATTGATAACTTGAGCTGCCAAAATTCTCAATGGAAAATGTTAAATTGATTTCTTCAATTATTTTGTAATTGTCAAAATTCGGGATCACGATTTACATTCTCCCCCTTTTGGATGATGACAAAACAATTGAACATGATTTGATTAAAACCATTGATAAGTCATATCAAACTCCCCCTTACTCAATTAACTATCTATTTACTGGAAATGTACACGGTTTGCATAATGAGTATAATTTAGATTGAGCATTCAAACTCCCCCTTGCTCGATTAACCATCTTTTGATCAAGTGTTTTTCTCGGCCAATCAAAAAACATGCATCCAAGACATAAGTCATAGAATCAAAGACATAAGTCATAGAATCAAAACCGTATAAACTAACTTATAGAATCAAAGCCAACTAACTTTCTCCCCCTTTTTTGTCATCTCAAAAAGAATCAAACAATTGTAAAAACGAAGAGTTGAAATCTTCAATACCAAATGTGTGATACACTAAATAATTTCAAAAACCTTCCAATGTCATCCTTTTCCAATATCGGCCAGTATGATTCAATGTATGATCAAGATACAGACCAAGGCTAATATCATCATTACTAGTCTCGAATGACTAATATTAGTATCATCAATACAATATTCATCAAAACCAGCAAATATACTATTCAAGTAGAAATTCAACAGAAACAAGATCATAGTGCAGCATGAGTTCATCAAATATCCATCAAACCCAATATTTCAACAAGAGTAAGAATAATGGCAATATCTCAACAAGAGAACCAAATCCATAAAGTCAAGGTGAGTACCAAAAGCAATATCAATATCCAAAATACTGATCATCCAAGAGAAATATAAGGTAGCAACAAGTACTTAATACACTTCATCCAATGATAAAATAAAACAAAATAGAAGAGATACTTCCTAATGGTGAAGTGCAAGTGTTCCTAAGGTGCCTAAAGAGTGAAAGTAGTCTTCGGTCCAGGTCTTCTTCTAGAAATTCGATAGGTTGAGTGGTCTTCTTCTTTTGTATCTTCATCATCCTCTTCTTCAACTTTTTCAGTGGCTGGTTCCTTACCCTTCTCAGAGGTGGAGGGATCATGATGAGGAGTTTGAGCATCTGTGACTTCTTAAGTTCCAAGGGTAGGATCAGGACGAGGTTCTTTTGCATGAGATTCATTCTCAACCATAGTAGGAGGAAACAGCAGACCCTTTTTGTCCAAAAGCTCAGACCTCTGCTCAGGTGACATAGTAAGTATAAGGCCATGTTCAAGAAGGATAACATGGTCCTTGAGCTCTTTCAGCAAAACAACAACCTCAGATTAAGGAGAATTGGTCTCAGAAACAGATTTTCTGGGGTGAATGGATGGGCCAGGAGTAAAGCGAAGTGTTTGAGAGGTGATGGGAGTAATTGGTGTGTCATGAGTCCTTTTTGAACGGGATTCAGAACCGGCCTCTTTGGTACACCATGTACCATCAAAAAAACTTCAGATTTTTTCTTTCAAAGTAGGATTTTGAGAAAGCAGAAGTGGAGGTGTCCTTAGAAGATACACCAGTGATTGGAATTTTAAAATGTTTGAAAATTGGTGTTAAAAACTTGCCATAAGACAGTTTTCTCCTAGTGTCAGTACACAATTTCATTAAGAACTTGCACATGACAAAACCAAAGTCAATGTGGATTTTCTCAACAAAACAATAAAAGAGATACAGTTCCATCTTATTTGCATCAGTACGATGCCCATCAGTGGGAACAAGCAAATTCGAAATGATTGAGAAAATAATCAAGTTTTTAGGAGAGAGGTCTTCCAATTTTGCATCAACAGCAGTTTGAAAAGGAGATTGAAAGTAAGACATCAATTTTTCTGCATTGAAATGATTGATGCTAGTTGGATTTTCTTCATAGGAGAAAAAGTTGGCAATTTTACTTTTGTAGCCAAATTCAATAGTGGTTTTCAAAATTTCATTTACCACATCAGAATCAAACATTAAGTCCACTCCATTCACACGAGATCTTAACTCATCACGAGAATTTCCTTTCCTAAGATTAGCAAAAAACTGATAGAGCATCTCAGGATAGTAGACATTGGGCATGGTAATAATATGAGACCACTTTTGGAATTCAAATAGCTTAAGAACAGATTCAAGGTCTATTTTACGAAACTCAGAGGGATTAATGGACCTTTGAATGATGAAGTTTTTTTGTGAGAACAAGGCAAATCTTTCCTTAGCTTCATCATCAATAAATTGAGGCAATGGAGGCAGTTGGGAAGTAACTTGAGGATCAGACTGAGTTGTTCGAGGTTGCTGAGTAGTTGCAGAACCTCTTTTCTTGCTCAATGAAGTCCGCTTGGCAGTTGGAGTTGGAGTTTCTTCATCTCTGAGGAGTCTCTTGCGTCCAGTAGCAGATGAGTCCCCATGAATTCGGACCATAGTGTTTGTGTGTGTGTTTTAAGTGATGACTAAGATGAGGAATGAGATGCTGAGTGTTTAAAAACCAAATTTGATGATAATGTCGTGATCAAACTGCCTAAAAAGGACTGAGATTTAGTTTTAGGGTTTTTGAGGTGATTTGGGGATGGAAGGGATTGTGATTTATGGTGAGAAATGTTGAAGGATCATGGTCTACAATGGGTTTGTGAAGAAAGTTGTGCCTTCAATTTGAAATTTGTTGCATGAGAAGGTGGGAATTTGGGTTTTTAAAGTCAGGTGGTTGGGAAATTATGTCCGAATTAAATGAGATTTGACTGATTGAAATGAAGAGAAGTGACCTGATAAGCTGTGACTTTTGGTGTGTCGGACGGTCGAACGACATGAAGCGTCCGACACATCCATCTGATAGGATTTTTTGGAAAACAGTCAAGAACATTGTCGAACGTCCGTTCATCAGTATCGGACGTCCGATAGAATTTGACCAGAATTTTTAAGAGTTCTTTTCTAAAATTCTCAATTTCGAACGTAAATATATAAATTGATCTAGGGGCAAAGCTTTTGTGAAAATATCAGCAATTTGATCTTTTGAGCAAACATAATTCACACAAATTTCACTTTTTTGAACAAGATCACGAATGAAATGATGCTTTATGTCTATATGCTTTGTTCTAGAATGTTGAATGGGATTTTTTGTCAAATTTATGGCACTTGTGTTATCACAGTAAATAGGCATATTATCATACAATAATCCAAAATCATTCAAAATATGTTTCATCCACAACAATTGAGCACAACATGCACTAGCGGTAACATATTCCGCTTCGGTTGTAGACAAGGAAATGGCATTTTGTTTTTTACTAAACCAAGATACTAAACAATTACCAAGAAAATGACATGAACCACTAGTGCTTTTTCTATCAATTCTACAACCACCAAAATCAGCATCCGTATATCCACATAAAGCAAATTCATGACATTTAGGATACCAAAGACCAAAATTTAAAGTTTCTTTCAAATATCAAAAAATTCTCTTAACGGCATTCAAATGAGACTCTTTAGGACAAGATTGAAAGCGAGCACACAAGCAAACGGCAAACATAATATCCGGCCTACTTGTGGTTAAATAAAGAAGACTTTCGATCATACCTCTATATTTCTTCTCATCAACATTTGTACCTTCTTCATCCTTTTCAAGTTTGGTAGATGTACACATTGGTGTTTCAACTTGCTTTGAATCCTCTATGCCGAATCTCTTGAGAAGTTCTTTTGTGTGCTTTATTTGATTAATAAAAGTTCCTTCATGAGTTTGAAGGACTTGGAGTCCGAGAAAGAAATTTAATTCTCTCATTAAACTCATCTCAAATTCATTTTGCATGATGGTGGAAAAATCCTTGCACAAACGCTCATTAGTAGTACCAAAAATAATATCATCACATATATTTGCACAATAAGGAGATCATTCAACTTTGTTTTGTAAAAGAGTAGTGTCTACAATACCTCTTTTAAAACCATTTTCAATCAAAAATCCACTTAAACGCTCATACCAAACTCTAGGAGCTTGTTTTAAGCCATACAAGGCTTTTGAAAGCTTAAACACATGATTAGGAAATTTATCACTTTCAAAACCGGGAAGTTGATCCACATAAACTTCTTGATTAATAAAACCATTTAGAAAACCACTTTTAACATCCATTTGATACAATTTAAAACCTTTGAAACAAGTAAATGCAAGAAACATTCTAATTGATTCTAGTCTAGCTACGGGAGCAAATGTTTCATCAAAATCTATACCTTCTTCTTGAGCATATCCCTTGACTACTAATCTTGCCTTATTTCACACAATTTCACCCTTATCATTTAATTTATTTCTAAAAACCCATTTTGTGCCTATAATAGGGTGATCTTGAGGTTTTTCAACTAAAGTCCACATATTATTCCTTTCAAATTGATTTAATTCCTCTTGCATAGTTACAATCCAATAATCATCTTTCAAAATATCATTAACATTTTTAGGCTCAAAGTGTGATACAAAGGCAAAATTATCAAGTAGTGGTTTTGAAGAAGAACGAGTTCTTACCTTTTCGAATGGATCACCAATAATCAAGTCCTTGAGATGATTTTGAATGAACTTCCAACCTTTAGGAAGATCCTTTGGTAAATCATCCTTGTCTTCCTCTTCTTGCATTTGGTCTCCTTGAGTGTCAATTTCTTTCGAATTTTCCTCCATTTCAGCATTGTTTTCTTCTTGGAGTGTAAGTTTCTCAAGTTCATTTTGAACACCTACATCATCATCTATACAAGTACTTTTGGAAGAATCACCATTAGACTCATCAAATGTAATATGTATGGCTTCTTCAATTACAAGAGTTCTTCTATTATAAACTCTATATCCTCTTTTGTTTCACAATAACCCAAGAAAATACCTTCATCGGTTTTCTTATCAAATTTTTCAAAATGTTCCTTAATATTTAAAATAAAACATTTGCATCCAAAAACTTTTAAATAGCCAACAATTGGCCTTTTATCAAACATCAATTCATAAGAGGTTTTGTTCAAAATTGGTCTTAACAACACTCTATTCATTACATAACATGTCGTATTCAAGGCCTCGGTCCAAAAATATTTTGGCAATTCATTTTCACTGAACATGGTTCTTGCGGCTTCAACAAGTATTCTATTTTTTCTTTCAACAACGCCATTTTGTTGGGGGGTTTTTACAATAGAAAATTCATGAATTATTCCATTGTGATCACAAAATTTTGGAAAGCCACAATATTTAAATTCTGAACCATTATCACTTCTAATTTTGCCAATGTGTAAACCAAGCAAATTTTCACTTTTGCAAACAAGGAAATAAAGTTTTTGAAAACATCATCTTTATGAGCAAGAAAAACAGTCCATGTTTATCTAGAATAATCATCAACAATCACAAGACAATATCTCTTTCCACCTAAGCTAGCAATTGGTGTAGGACCAAACAAATCAAGATGTAAAAGCTCTAATGGTCTAGATGTAGAAACACTCTTTTTAGGTTTAAAAGAAGTTTTGGTTTGTTTACCAAATTGGCATGCATCACAAACTTTATCCTTTTCAAACTTAATTTTAGGCAAGCCTCTAACAAGTTCTTTTTTGAAAATTTCATTTAGCACATCCATATTGAAATGACAAAGTCTTCTATGCCACAATCAAGGATCTTCATTTGAAATTTTAAGACATTTAAAGTTAGAAGAATCAATTTTCTCAAGAATCACAACATAGATGTCATTGAATCTTTTTCCTTTGAAAATGATATTGAATTTTGAATCAAGAACTAAACATTCATGCTTTTTGAATAAGACAAATAAATTTCTATCACATAATTGACTAACACTAAGCAAATTATAGCCTAGATTATCAACTAAGAGAATATTATGAACAAATGTTTCACCATTTTTACCAACATCACCTACTCCAATTGTTTTGGCTTTCATGTCATCTCCAAAAGTCACTTTTCCACTTGATTTTGGTTTGAGCTTGATGAATTGTGATGGATCACCGGTCATGTGTCTTGAGCATCCACTATCTATGAACCACTTTGATTCCTTTATGACTTTCTCCATCTTTACCTCATTGTCACCAATTGCCATAAAGACAATTTGAGCAAATTCCTCTTATTCTTCAATCTCACCTTCCGAATTGCACTCATTCCAAGTGATTTGGAAGTTGTTGAATCTTGGCTTTTCTTTCATTCTTCATTTCTTTCTTCTTCTTTGTTGGGCAGTCAACTACATAATGCCCAAGCTATCCACATTCAAAACATTTATCCTCTTACTTTTTGTTTGCATCTTGTCTTCCCTTGTATCTAGTGTTAAATTGATTGGGGCTTTGATTGCTAAGACCGCTTTTTCTAAACCTTCTTTTGTTGAGAATCCTCTTGAAGCTTTTGGTGATAAGGGCAAGATCACTATCATCACCATCCATGTCTTCATCATCTAATGGGGCCAAATTATCCTCATCTTGGGATACTTTTAGAGCAATGCTTCTCTTGACCCTTGCATCTTCTTCATCCTGCATTTTGCTCTTGAGTTTCAACTCATAAGATGTTAGAGAATTTATGAGAGATTCAATGGGTATAGAGTTCAAATCCTTTGTCTCTTCAATTGCAGTCACTTTGTGAGGGCCTCAAAAATTTATTTTTTTTATATAGATATTGTTAATATTTATTATTTTAAAAAAAATTGTTGTTATTAACATTATTTCGTTTGACTATTTTAATATCGTACTCAAACATATTTTTCAGAAAATTTAAATGGAAATTCAATTTATTTATTTTTATTTTTGGGTGATTTAAATTTCATTTCACACATATTTTCTCGTAGAATTTCAATATTTCATCTATCTTTTCAAAATTTTCTCTTTTAGTATTAATTAGTGAGAAAATGAGAAAACACATTTTTTGAGGTAAAAATTAGGGCAATGAGTGACGTAACTATAGAATATAAGGATGATCATCCGTAGGTTAAGAATATAATCAAGGGACTATAAGTGAATTATTAAAGGTGAGATTAAGTAGGGTTTTGAAATCTTAAAACCCAGTAGGGTTTTAACCTGCGATTGTTTTTCCATTTAATTTCCTCCAATTCACTTTAACTTTTCCTCTTCCTTTCTCTCTCCTAACCGAAATTATCCCCTTTAATCTTCTAGTTAAATTTGTCATTCCATTCCCCCCCAAATTAAGTTGCAAGACTAGAAATTAAAAAGGGAACAAATCTCCTTAAATCAAGGCTTTGTGTCTTGTCAAAATTTTGTGTCAAGACAATAAATTTTTCCCTTCTTCCTTCTCCAATTTCAGCCAATCACTTTCCCCTCTTCTTCCTTAGCAAAAACAGCCTCTCATTTCCTCTCCAAGCTCTCCATTTCAGCCGGCCAAGTTCCTCCATTTCCTCTCAAAGAAAACCCTCAATTTTCTTTGCAAAACCCTTGCTTAGAAGGCTTGAAGTTTTGGAGTGGTGAAGGGTGGTTGTTGGTTGAACCTTGCAGGAGAAAAGGGGGGGTTCTTGGTGGTGGATTTTGGACCCTAATCTTGCTCAAACAACTAGAGGAGAAGGTAATCCTCCTACGCCTAAAACGATGAGTTTTAAGATTAATTCTTGAAGTTTAGTTGTTAAGTTTCATTATTATTAAGCATTTGTTGGTTATGGTTGTTGAGTGGGCTCTTGGAATCCCATAAGTATGTGAATTTGTTTCTTAGCATGAAAATGGTGAAATGTGTGTGTGTATGTGCTGAAATTTGTGGTTGAAATTGGAGGAAAAACCTCAAGGGGAAGAACCGAATGGGAGGTGGAAGTGGGGGAATGAAAATTGGCTGTTTTTCCCTTCATGTTTGTGGCTGCATTTTGTAAGTTTAAGGGCTGATTCTAGTGCTTAAATGATGAACCTTAAGTTGATAATTTCCTCTACAAAAGCCCTCAAAAGTTTTAGTAAGAATGGCAAGGGAAAATTCTGTTTTGAAAGCTTTAAGTGTTGGCTGAAAATCCTGCTATGTATCCCCTGTTTTATGGCTGTGATTTTGTAAGCTTGAAATTTAAATGTAATGCTTAAATGTTGAGGGTTAGGTGGTTAATTTACCCCACACAAAATCCCTTCAAGAGTCAAGCAAAATTGATGGTTTAGTGGAACAAGGAAAACTGGAAAGTTGGGCTTGCATGCTGTCCGAGTTTTGAGACTGTTTTAGTGCTAAGTTTTGAGTTAAACTTGTATCAATTTTGATCACCATTGGGTCTAGGAAGGTTGGAACTGCCTTAAGTTCGAAAATGGGGTAATATGGTGGTGGTTTAGATGTGTTAAAAGCAATAAGAAGAAAGGGAGTGCAATCTCGCAGGAATGAACAAGTGTTGTCCAGTTCACTTTGGGCAAGTAGAAAATTGTCTTCCCATTCGAATTTTTTTTGTTGAATTTTGGTATGAACCTATCCTATACATGGAAGTATTAGTGTACCAAATTTGGTAATTTTGTCTAAGAATTAGTCACTCAAATGAAGCCTAGAATAGTGCCCTGTAAATCTGGAAATCAGAAATTTCAGAAATTAGAACCAGCCCTGTTTGAACTGCTATAATTTCTTGCTCGAGAGTCAGAATTGAGTGCCATTTGTGGAGTTTGAAACTCCTTGCATAGGAATTTAAACTGTGAAATTTTTAGAGGTCAATTCATTTTCTACGATTTTTGGTGAATTTTCAAATTTGGCTAAGAAACTAACCTGTTATACCATGTTTTGTGCTGTAGCAGTTTCTTAATCGAAAATCTGGGTAATTTCTGTCCAAAATTTTATCATGATGTCTTCTGTAAAGTTTTAGAGCGTTAAATGATGTTTCGAACGGTACCAACCTCGTGAAAATTGGGCTTGTAAAACCCAAGTTACGATTTTTCAAACATTACTGCTCAAATAGGAGATTTTGAATTTGACTTTTCTTGAACGAGATTCGATTGATAAACTAGAAAACTTATTTTCGTTGCTTTTTAAATATTTTAGGAGTTGGTGCCGAACTACAAAGTAACCCGAACTCAAACTCCGAGACCTACTTTGTCGGTGAGTTTCCAAGTGCCTGTTAATTGTATTTGATCTGTTGTGAATGAACTTGCTTGGACTTGTTATGCCCTTGAGAAGGCAAGCGTGTACTTTATCGCGCTTGCACTCCTTGGAGCAAGTAAATGGTCATTGAATGTGATTGATTGAACTTGCTTGAACTTGCGAACTTGGACTTGCACTGTGTTGGCTGGAGCTTTGACTCGCCAACTTAAACTGAAATTGTCATGGCTTGATTGTTTGATTGCTATTGAATGAGGGCTGCCGGAGCTACGTGCTACGTCCATTAGGGCAGGAGCCACCTCTAGAGTCCGTGCAGTACCTAAATTGTGGGGATGCCCAAACTCATTGGTAAGTCACTTAACTCAGGCCGGCAAGGGCTTGGCTGAGGGATTTGACGAGCCGTGGGACTGATTGTTTGTCAGTTGAAGCGTGTCTCGCCGACTCGGTATACTCGAGTATTACCAATTTTACTTGTTTTGGCGTGCGGGCCCGGTACAGGGGGTGAAAGTAGATGGGTGAGGGTTTCAAGTGGTGTCTACAGGATGTGAGTGTGTGGTTGACGGAGTGTCAACATTTTGATTTGAAAGTTGGAACTCATGAAATAGACCAGATGACTGTGGAAAATGCAGAAATTTGGATCGGGGGTACGTGCTATGTCCCTGAGGACGGTAGACACCTCTGCCACTCGTGTCCACCTGTATCCTACTTGCGTGGTTAATTTATTTGCTTTATGTGTTTATGTTGCCGCCTATTAATTTACTGTTTATATTCATGTGCATGATTTTTGGAGACTCACGAGCTTTTAGCTCACCCCGTTCCCCTTTGTTTTTCCTTAACAGGTGATGAGAATCCGGGGACCTAGTTAGGTCTAGCACTTGTTTTTGGTTTTTTGTCTCGAGTATGGAAAGACGAATTGTATATTCTTTTGGTTTTAAATAATTCTAATTCATGGGATTGTATTAAACTATGGCTCGAGGTTTTAAGTGTTTTTAAGTTGTTAATTGTTCTTTAAGCTTAAATATTATTTTACAATTTCTAATATTATTGCTGTTGAGATGAATTCTGGATTTATCCTCGTAAGTTAGTATTTTTGAATGCTCGAGTCCTGGCGAGAGCTAGACAGGCAGCCCACCAACCCTTTGGTTAGCCTTAAGGGGAAGTGGGGCTGTCACAGGTGGTATCAGAGCTTAGGATTCAGATCTTTGTAGCGTATCCTAGGCTTAAAATTGTTTAGGATACCGGCCTGTGGTGCTAGAGTGTTTCTTGATTGAAAAGATGAGCTTGGTACTCGATGACTGGATGAGAGAAATGGAAAAACTGATAGGAATTGACATGTAGGGACTAAGACTTTAATTTTGGATGTGTGCTAGTAAGAGATCTTCTTAAGAGTGTGAATAACTATAACAACTTCCTAATTGTGGTTGGTGTTGAATTGAGAGCTCTCTGTTGTGGTTAGTACTTGAGGAATCTTAGACCGGGGAGATATTAAATTTCTAGTGATCCAATTGGTGGATGATTAAGAGATACCCTTCCTAAGCTCTATTTGCTATTATGTGATGTGCGATTTCGAGATCTAATGAGAGTTAGTAAGGAAGTGTTCTGATTGAGATTCCCTTGTTTGTTTTCCGTAAAGTTTTAAATTTTATATCTTCGGTCTATTTTAAACATTCTTTCATTTAACCTCATCAAGCATGTTGAGTTTTCATGATTTGGACAAGAAACTGGGGTGGTTTTGGAAGACAAGAAGTGTTTTAATTTTGAAAATTTTGGCAACTTTACACCTGAGGTGTGAAGAGATATTTACTAACTTTTAAACTCAACATTTGACAGAATCACCCATATTCTTGTAATAAAACAATCTGGGTATGCACGAGGCATATTACTCAATTTACTCGAAGAAAACTTAATGAGTTTGAATGCCATTGAAGATTTTAACCTTAAAAGTTTTCACCACTTGTAACTACACTAGTTTCCATCAAACCTTTATATACATTGTTGCATTCCGTATGTTTTGGCTCGACAAGGGTCTTAGTTTGAGAATGAGAGTGCGAACCCATAAGTTGGAACTCGTATCTAAGCATGAATATTTTTCGAAATCAAGGTTGACTTTTAGAGTTGAAACCTCTTGGAACACTGAAGTCAATCTATGATTGAGGGATTATGGAAGGGAAGATTGATAGATAGTCTTGTGTAATCCAATGGGATCCTAATACTTGATCTGAGCCGAAACTGAACTGGGAGATTAGATCTACTAGTGTTATGATTGATTAACCTAGTTGCGTACCTAGTAAGGTTATCCCTTGTGAACTTATTGATTGCTTTATATAAATCTTGTGATTGGTCCTATGGACATGTTTTAACCCTTTTGTAAAGAGAAACCACTAGAATGATTCTCGTCTCTGTGGATGCATGTTTATTTACTGTTTTTACTATTGTATTTTGTGTGGTGAAATGGCCATGAAAGCGATTTTTGTGAGTTCTTTAGTAATAAACATGCCACCGTGATGCACTTGACTCTCTCGGAATATATATGTATGAAATTTGGTCGACTTTATAAAATTCTCTTGTTAGTTCCAAAATTTAATTTGTTAATTGCTTATTTTACTTTGTGCTATTTTATTCTATTTTATCTCATTGTATTTCATTTTCGTATCTCCTTTAAAAAAAATGTCTACCTTCTATAAAGATTATGGACGGTAGTCGAGGCCGAGGTCGAGGCCAAGAATGAGGGGCCTGGTAACCCCAAAACGTGGAGATAATCAAGAGTCGAAGTTGAGGGTTAGGGAATAAGGGTAAAGAGATAATTCGTGTGGTGTATGTTGCACTTTATTGAAATTAAAGGGATTAAGTGTGAAAGAGGCGAACTAGTGAATAAGATAAGATTTCATTAGAGTTTCGAGCAAAGGGAGGGTGACAATTAGCATCACCTCCACCACTCATTCCTTACAAGACTTTAATTAATCTTCATTCTACCATTTCATTTTGGCTTCGCAAGAAACCACTAGAGAGAAAAAGAGAGTCTTGATTCATATTTTATCTTCATTCTTGCTTTCATCTTTCAAGAGAATCACCAACACGAATCTCCATTCTCTTCCTTCCTTGTAGTCGGTCCTATAGAGATGAGAGAGGCGAGATTTTTCAGTGATTTTCTTCACCTTTTACTCTTTTCTAGACGGTTCTTCAAGCTCCAAATAGAGGAGGAAGATTTCATCTTTTCTTCCATAAATTTTGCCCCAAGACCACTATCACGTCCAATTTCACTTGCCCCTTGATTAAGTTTAAGAAAAAGGTAAATCCTATGGTGAATCTCAGAGATCTAAGACTTATCTTGACTAGAATTGAAACTGTGCTAGCGGGAAGAGTTTGAACTCTTTAGACCTATAAGTTTTACGGTTTAAATCTAATGATTTATGGCTAGATGAGTTTAGGTTATTAAAGGGATCTCTTGAAACCCGAGTATTAGGTTAGATGACTTGGCATTCGATCTATGGTCGAACATGGCTGTGTATGTAAAACAATTTGGGTTTAAGAATTGTAAACTTTTATTCATGTGATGGTGAAAGAGTTTGTCCTATGATTAGTAGTTAAGATTCAACGATCCATGAATCAGGGGAATGTAAAATGGTTCTTTAAATTTTAGATATAAGCTAAATAGTTTATGGGATGAAATTTAATCCATTTTGATAATGGAACCTGTTATATTTGACTTTTGAAAAAAAAAATTCAGTGTTTCCTGTTTAGGTCTTATATTTTAGTTTTATCAATTTCAAGTGAAGTTTAACTCAAAGAATGAATTCAAAAGTTTTCAATTTAATATTGTATTTTTTCCTCCCTTTCTAGATATTGATATTCAGATTTGATATAAACATGTTTTGGAAACAATTTAATATTTGTAACATTGTTTTTCTTGTTTAAGTCTTAGACATTTCTTGTTTACAGTGTTTTCATGAAATTTGAATTTATTAGAGTGATTTCCTTTATATTAAAAAAAAAAAGAGAGAAGAAAAGAGAAAGTTTTAACCAAACTTTTTACGCCCTTAATATCTTACTCTTTTCAATTTAAAATTAATTAAGGGTGCCTTTTCAAATGATTAAGAATGCAAGAATTCA
Organism: Gardenia jasminoides; assembly: GCA_013103745.1. Classification (NCBI taxonomy): domain Eukaryota; kingdom Viridiplantae; phylum Streptophyta; class Magnoliopsida; order Gentianales; family Rubiaceae; genus Gardenia; species Gardenia jasminoides. The sequence goes on along the minus strand of CM023103.1, from coordinate 47,808,499 downwards.
TTCTTGTGAGAGTTACTTGATAATTTTATACCCATCTTTTAAAAAAAAAGTTTGAACATTTTGATTTTAAAATACAAAGCTGTATTTTATCTTTATCGGAAAGGAATGAACCCAAGAGCCTTATTGTGCCTAATATAAGATTTGAATTGGTAGGAGTAAGTTACGATTAGTAGAATAGTGCAGTTTTGGAAATTGCAATTATGATTCATGTGAAATCAAAACTATGGATGCCGTTAGAGAAGTTTAGGTGGTATTAATTGGTATATGTATTAGAGGTGACAAGCATAAGCATCATAAGAAGGGTTGTTTTAAACAACGAGGTTAGGTTATGATACCATTTGCATTCTAGTTGACTTAATGATCTCTTTTGGACTATGTGTGGTACAATGAAAAGGTGTAATACATATGTTTGGAGTGATCAAGTTTTCGTGGTTTTTCTTATCATTGATTTAATCTTTGAAAATGACTTCAAGCATGAATAGGAATCTCAATTGGTGAACCGTAAGTGAAAGAATTGAGGAACAGGCAAATTCTTTTATTGAAGATATTATGGATGAACCAAGGTGTCAAAGAAGTAACTTTAGGGTAAAGAAAGAAATTCGGAGGAAATACCTAGAATTATTCCATAATTCAAGTATGAATTTCGAGGACGAAATTCTGTTAAGGGGGGAAGGATGTGAGGGCCTCAAAAATTTATTTTTTTTATATATATATTGTTAATATTTATTATTTTAAAAAAAATTGTTGTTATTAACATTATTTCGTTTGACTATTTTAATATCGTACTCAAACATATTTTTCAGAAAATTTAAATGGAAATTCAATTTATTTATTTATTTATATTTTTGGGTGATTTAAATTTCGTTTCACACATATTTTCTCGTAGAATTTCAATATTTCATTTCTCTTAGCGAAATTTGCTCTTTTAGTATTAATTAGTGAGAAAATGAGAAAACATGTTTTTTGAGGTAAAAATTCGGGCAGTGAGTGACGTAGCTATAGAATATAAGGATGATCATCCGTAGGTTAAGAATATAATCAAGGGACTATAAGTGAATTATTAAAGGTGAGATTAAGTAGGGTTTTGAAACCTTAAAACCCAGTAGGGTTTTAACCTGCGATTGTTTTTCCATTTAATTTCCTCCAATTCACTTTAACTTTTCCTCTTCCTTTCTCTCTCCTAACCGAAATTATCCCCTTTAATCTTCTAGTTAAATTTGTCATTCCATTCCCCCCCCAAATTAAGTTGCAAGACTAGAAATTAAAAAGGGAACAAATCTCCTTAAATCAAGGCTTTGTGTCTTGTCAAAATTTTGTGTCAAGACAATAAAGTTTTCCCTTCTTCCTTCTCCAATTTCAGCCGATCACTTTCCCCTCTTCTTCCTTAGCAAAAACAGCCTCTCATTTCCTCTCCAAGCTCTCCATTTCAGCCGGCCAAGTTCCTCCATTTCCTCTCAAAGAAAACCCTCAATTTTCTTTGCAAAACCCTTGCTTAGAAGGCTTGAAGTTTTGGAGTGGTGAAGGGTGGTTGTTGGTTGAACCTTGCAGGAGAAAAGGGGGGGTTCTTGGTGGTGGATTTTGGACCCTAATCTTGCTCAAACAACTAGAGGAGAAGGTAATCCTCCTACACCTAAAACGATGAGCTTTAAGATTAATTCTTGAAGTTTAGTTGTTAAATTAAGCATTTGTTGGTTATGGTTGTTGAGTGGGCTCTTGGAATCCCATAAGTATGTGAATTTGTTTCTTAGCATGAAAATGGTGAAATGTGTGTGTGTATGTGCTGAAATTTGTGGGTGAAATTGGAGGAAAAACCTCAAGGGGAAGAACCGAATGGGAGGTGGAAGTGGGGGAATGAAAATTGGATGTTTTTCCCTTCATGTTTGTGGCTGCATTTTGTAAGTTTAAGGGCTGATTCTAGTGCTTAAATGATGAACCTTAAGTTGATAATTTCCTCTACAAAAGCCCTCAAAAGTTTTAGTAAGAATGGCAAGGGAAAATTCTGTTTTGAAAGCTTTAAGTGTTGGCTGAAAATCCTGCTATGTATCCCCTGTTTTATGGCTGTGATTTTGTAAGCTTGAAATCTAAATGTAATGCTTAAATGTTGAGGGTTAGGTGGTTAATTTACCCCACACAAAATCCCCTCAAGAGTCAAGCAAAATTGGTGGTTTAGTGGAACAAGGAAAACTGGAAAGTTGGGCTTGCATGCTGTCCGATTTTTGAGACTGTTTTAGTGCTAAGTTTTGAGTTAAACTTGTATCAATTTTGATCACCATTGGGTCTAGGAAGGTTGGAACTGCCTTAAGTTCGAAAATGGGGTAATATGGTGGTGGTTTAGATGTGTTAAAAGCAATAAGAAGAAAGGGAGTGCAATCTCGCAGGAATGAACAAGTGTTGTCCAGTTCACTTTGGGCAAGTAGAAAACTGTCTTCCCATTCGAATTTTTTTTGTTAAATTTTGGTATGAACCTATCCTATACATGGAAGTATTAGTGTACCAAATTTGGTAATTTTTGTCTAAGAATTAGTCACTCAAATGAAGCCTAGAATAGTGCCCTGTAAATCTAGAAATCAGAAATTTCAGAATTTAGAACCAGCCCTGTTTGAACTGCTATAATTTCTTGCTCGAGAGTCAGAATTGAGTGCCATTGGTGGAGTTTGAAACTCCTTTCATAGGAATTTAAACTGTGAAATTTTTAGAGGTCAATTCATTTTCTACGATTTTTGGTGAATTTTCAAAGTTGGCTAAGAAACTAACCTGTTATACCCTGTTTTGTGCTGTAGCAGTTTCTTAATCGAAAATCTGGGTAATTTCTATCCAAAATTTTATCACGGTGTCTTCTGTAAAGTTTTAGAGCGTTAAATGATGTTTCCAACGGTACCAACCTTGTGAAAATTGGGCTTGTAAAACCCAAGTTATGATTTTTCAAACATTACTGATCAAATAGGAGATTTTGAATTTGACTTTTCTTGAACGAGATTCGATTGATAAACTAGAAAACTTATTTTCGTTGCTTTTTAAATATTTTAGGAGTTGGTGCCGAACTACAAAGTAACCCGAACTCAAACTCCGAGACCTACTTTGTCGGTGAGTTTCCAAGTGCCTGTTAATTGTATTTGATCTGTTGTGAATGAACTTGCTTGGACTTGTTATGCCCTTGAGAAGGCAAGCGTGTACTTTATAGCGCTTGCACTCCTTGGAGCAAGTAAATGGTCATTGAATGTGATTGATTGAACTTGCTTGAACTTGTGAACTTGGACTTGCATTGTGTTGGTTGGAGCTTTTGGAGACTCACGAGCTTTTAGTTCACCCCGTTCCCCTTTGTTTTTCCTTAACAGGTGATGAGAATCCGGGGACCTAGTTAGGTCTAGCACTTGTTTTTGGTCTTTTATCTCAAGTATGGAAAGACGAATTGTATATTTTTTTGGTTTTAAATAATTCTAATTCATGGGATTGTATTAAACTATGGCTCGAGGTTTTAAGTGTTTTTAAGTTGTTAATTGTTCTTTAAGCTTAAATATTATTTTACAATTTCCAATATTATTTTTGTTGAGATGAATTCTGGATTTATCCTCGTAAGTTAGTATTTTTGAATGCTCGAGTCCTGGCGAGAGTTAGGCAGGCAGCCCGCCAATCCTTTGGTTAGCCTTAGGGGGAAGTGGGGCTATCACACACTTTATTTTCCCATTCCTTAGGTAAACATTCAAAATTTTTCTGTTTTTCTCACCAAGGGTGTATTCTTTATCCAACATCTCTAAATCTTTGATAAGATTATTGAATCTATAGTACATTTTATCTACATTTTCATGAGGTTCCATTTTGAATGATTCATATCTAGTGACTAATATAGACTTCTTTTGTTCCCTTACATCTTCACTACCTTCATGAATTTCTCTTAACTTATTCCAAATTTCTTTAGTTGATTCACATCCTTTAATTCTAATAGATTCATTTGTATCCAATGCACTATATAGAACATTCATGGCTTTAGCATTAGAAGTAAGATTGGCTCTATCCTCACAAGTCAATTCATTCCTTGTCTTTAATCTAGGAACATGAGTAATGGGATCATCAATGGTGGCAGTGTAAGGACCTTCATTAACAATAAACCATAGATCAATATCAATAGATTGCAAGAAGATAATCATACGTTCTTTTCAACTAACATAGTTTGAACCATTGAACATGAGTGGTCTAGTAACCGATTGTCCCTCTACAAACATATCATTGTTGGTTGTCATCTTTTCTCTAAGCGGTTAAGTTTGATTATAGAGACCAAGCTCTGATACCAATTGTAAGGCCCAAAAACAACCTAAGAGGGGGGTGAATAAAATTGATTAAAAATAATCAAATAATAATGCCCTTTTTCACAATCACAAATGCAACTTCTTACACAATCAATTTGTCAAACAAATGAGCAATAGAAACCGAGAAGACTAGAAGATATAGCAATAGATTGATCGTAAAATAAGCTATAAATGAGAATAATAGAATTCAAACCAATTTTCTTCAAAACTCCTCTTGAGATTGAAGAATAAATCTCTATTCAAGCAACTTCAACTTGATGAATTTCAACCAATCTTGTGTACAATGGAAGGCTCACTTCCTCCTTACCCCAAGTAGCACTTAGTCAAAGTTAGGAAGTTTTACAATCACTTGGATAACCCTTACAAAGTTACACTATTGAAGAATTCACTCACAATTGAAAAGCTTGCAAATGAACTAACATTTCAAGACCTGCAATTCTTACACAAAGAGTATTTTCTTGCTAAAATCACTCTCAAGAACTTGTATTCTAAGTGTGCAAAATGTTACTATTAAGTTTAGATAAGACCCTATTTAAAGGGGACCAAAAAGTGCCTTGATAATAGTGGTCAACAGATAGAAGGAAGTTGAAGAGTCAACTAGCCGTTGGAGCTATCGGACGTCCAACACACTGTTGTGCATCCGATTCAAGCGTCCGACAGGTTGTTTCAATCTTTATCGGACGGCTGATGCAGATTTATGCGTCCGATGAAGCTTGCGTCCGACAGCGACCAGAGAGTTCAGAAAATTTCTTGGATACAATCGGACGTTTGGTGAGGTTGATACGCGTCCGATACAAGTGTCCGATAGATCCCCTGTCTATCGGACATCTAGTACTTCAAGTTGAGTGTCCGATAGAGTGTTGTCCAGTTTTATCGGACGTCCGATACAAGCTATTGAGCATCCGACAGATATCAGTGACTTATACTCCCTTTGATTGATTTCTTCAAGTTGCACCATTTGCATTGATAACCTAAGCTGCCAAAATTCTCAACGGAAAACGTTGAATTGATTTCTTCAATTGTTTTGTCAAAATCGGGATCACAATTTACAAAAAGAATGAAAACCAAGGAGAAATTTCCTTAACTTAACTGGCCGGCAACAAAGAAACAAAACAGTCCTTGAACAGAACTTCACCATCAAAGTTCCATCTTTCCTACATAATTTCTATAAGTAATCTTTTAAGGGTTATTTCTAGTTTTTAGTAGGGTAATTAACATGCCAAAACATCAAGGAAAAACCATCAATAAAGCATCATAAGTCCTTAGGCATTTAATCAAACACTTGAAATTTATAAACAGAAACCCATGTTCAAGTTTCCAACCACAAGGAATTATTCCACAATTTTTCTTCCTAAAGCACCTCAATCACTCTAAAACTCTTCTAACATGAATCTTCTTAATTTGAATTAAAGATCACTAAAGCAAAGTTAAGTAGTTGAGTACCTTGAGAGATGAAAGAGAAATCCACCCCAAAAGCTCCAACTTTCCAACCAAGCTTGATGTTCAAATGATAATCTAACCTTGGTTTTCTCTCTTGGATATGTTTCTTTCACTAAAATTTCAAGATTCAAGACTTAGTGTTTTTTTTTTTTTGGTGGTTTTCTTGTTGTCTTGCTCGGCCAAGAGGGAAGAAGAGGAGGGAAATTTTGTTTAATTTTTTTTGAAGACAAGAAGCTAAGTAGGAAAGCTTGAGTCAAAGTTTTATGGACGGAGAACAAGTGGTTTAGTCTAAACCAAGTGTTGGATAAAAATCTCATGCATTTAGCCTTCAATCCTTCTATCAAACGTATTTCCCACTTAATACCATGTAAGTTTTATGTATTTGGCTACATGAAACATATAAAATGCTACTCTAGATTAATGCCATGTAATGCATACAAAATAAGGTACTTTAAGAAAAATAATGCAATTAATAATTTCATAGCGCAATCAATTCATAGGGAATTTTTTTTTTGTACTTGATTTTTTTTTCTAGGGTTCTCACATAGTCACAATTGAAAACTATGCCCCAAGTACTTCAACTCACAAAGAACACAACACTGCACACAAAGATGATTTTCCCTCAAAATCACTCTTACAATCTTGTATTTAATATAGGTAAGTTCCTTGAGTTCAATTCAGACTTGGGGGTATATATATGTGCTGAGAAATTGCCTCAAACTACTCTCCAACAGTTAAAAAAAATGCTATTAAGAAACTAGCCATTAAAGGTTCGGACGTCCGATGTTTTCTGCTTCGTCCGACAAGAGCATCCGGAAGGCTTTCTCAACTTCTATCGGATGTCTGATGCTTCTGCTTTCTACGTCCAATAGGACAGGTGGCTGCGGTTCAGAGTTGGGAATTTTTCAGACAGCCGATAAGGAGGATTTGCGTTTGAGTTGTGCATCTGTTTCCCTGTTTTCATCTGTCAGACGTCCGATGCTGAGAATATGGATCTGACATGACTATCCAAATCCTTATTTTGTTTGTTATTCATCAAAACAAAGGATCAAATCCAAGACCACATCACGACATTGAGGATCAATGTTTGATTAAAATCAGGATATATGCATTTCTTTGAAAAATATATATGCATTGCATAAATTGATTGTAACATAACAACTAGTTTTTTTGGTCTTTTTTTATAACAATTAGCTTTTTTTCAGTATGACATGAAGTAATTGCCTTGTGATTTGGAATGCCAACAGGATTTATGATAAGTCCACCATGTCCATGTTGACGAATTTTTTCCCACACTTGCATGATTTAAGATGATTTATATTGGTAATTTTTCCATTTTTTTAAATCAAGTCTAATGGCACGCGTTTTTCTTTTTCTTTTTTCCAATAAACCTGAGTTGGATCATACATTTCTTTTTTCCACAATTTCGAAGAGATTATTTCAAAAACAGTATTCAAGGGTCTTAATGTCTTTTGAATATTGGTACAGTGCACAATAGAGTGTCTGGTGATTATACTTCTTGGTTTGTGGGAATGGTGACAATGAGTTGTTATTTATTTGGGAGGATTTGGGGGTTGGACATTAACTCATGGAAGGAGTTGCTTGAGTTCGTTCATGGTCAACTTGGTGATGAAGGTGTGAATGGTGAAACTATAATTTGTGAAGAGTAAAATGTCGATGACATCCAGTAAACTGTAGGGTCTTGGGAGAGCGCAGAATGCGGGTTCTGGTTGCTGTTCCTGAACAATTTGACTAACAAATATCTTAATTAAAAGGTCTATATTCTAAATTTACCAAAAAATAACAAGAAGGATTATATTAAGGCAATTAGTGTTTTTTTGTTTTCAAGTGTTTTGTTAGCTTTCACAACTACTATGAAAGACTAAAGTGGCACAAAAATAACGTTAAACATTATACTACAGCAAATATTAAAAATGTATAATATAATGCATTTAGCCCTTTTTGACCAATCTAGTGACATCATCAAATAATGGTTTTTCAAAACATGTACCTTTGAACAGAAATTTCAATTTGAAAATCATTAGTATGATTAGATAAAATTCATTGAAAAATTGTTATTTATTTCACTCAATGGTCCTATATAGAGCAAAAATCTAATAATACATGTGTAAATACTCAAATTTGTTGTGAAACATGTTCAAATTTCTCCTGAATTTTAGGATGTATCAATCAATCATCTATCCTAATGGAGTAATGGTGTGAATATAATGCTGAAAAAAAAATTGATTTGATTTTCCTTTAGTTTTAAGTTTTCTTCTAAAGATTAATCTATATATAAATGTAAGGATTTTTCTGACTGGCTACCCTAGAACATTGACACCTAAATTATACTTAATTTACATGTAAATGCACACATTCACATTTATTACACTAAGGCAATTTCCTAAATTAGTTTCACTTTTGCCAAAAAATTAACACGTAAAATCATTTTAACGAGCAACTCAGGGGCACAATGCACCCATTAGCCAAATCCTATATATGAAGTGCTAATCTAATTAACCATCCCCTCTCTAGGTGGTGGTATGCCTAATTGAAGAGAATTGATAAATTGTTTGGATACTTGGGTTTTTTTTTAAATGAGTTAATTTTTTATATACTTACAATGTATATACTATCACTATTAAATACATGACACATATGCAAAGTTAAATTTCAAATTGAAAATCTTATTAGCGATGGTGATGTGGTGATGGTATATACATTGTCAGTGTATATAAGATTATACAACTCTTATTTTTTTATATAAATTTAAACCATTTTTATTGTTTCTCTCTATTCTATACAATATTTGTCTTTTTGAATAAATTTGTATAATTTTCTTTTATCAATATGGATTAATTCTATTTAGTGTGATTTTAATTGATATATCAGTATACATAGTAGCAGTGCTTGAAACTAAACATTTGTTGGTGGAAAGAAAAATGAATGGCTGCATCTTTTATATCTAGTTGAGTATGAATTATGTAGTTCTAGGCTTATGGTCATCATAAATATTTCAATTATCAAAAAATAATATCTATCAATTTTTTTTGTATTAATTGTAGTATTTTAATGAGTGTTGTTAGAATATCATGTAAGTGTGTATAGAAATTTTACAAAGTGGCGTGATAGTTAAACACTTAGAATACGTTAAGTTTTTAAAAAATTTATATTAATGAATTTGTAAGAATATTATTGATTTTCTTTTTACTTGAATTCTTCATGCTTTCACAAGTCCACCTAAAAAAAAAAAAGCCCATGTTGAGGCACAGGCTACATACTTAGTTTGGAGAAGTTGTGAATCTGAATGTAAGATTTGAAATTATATTTACAATAGTTTTGCCATCACAAGTATTAAGGGCATAACATGCTGAGAAGTGGAGTTCCTAGAACTAAAGTTATCCTATATTTTTTTTGCTAAATTTCTTTTGAAAATATGCAAACATGTAATAATTTATATCGGATATTTAATTTAGATATGTTAGCAACATGCACTACAATTATCGTTTTCTCAAAATATTGAGAGGGGCACTAATCCTTCCCCAATTAAGATCAGCACCTAAATCTTAAAGGGCTACAATGGGCATCATAAACTCTGTATTATTACTAGTTTGACCTGAATGAATATAATATTTTGAGTTGTTACTGAAGTTGATAGTTGTAAAAAGTTTTTTGATACTAAATTTTAAACATATTTTTTTGTTCAAATTTTTATTTACTTTTTAGCCCATACGTTTGGATTTTTTTAAAGTAAATATTTTTCTTCCTTACTATAATGTTTATGACTTATCGTTTTAGTTTTTTTTAATTGATTAATTTCATGTTCTACTTAAAAGAGTTTTTTTTTTGTCTTTTTTTTTTTGCGTTGAATATGGTTTAAAACATCTACTATAGAAAAGGATAAGTTTCTCTGATCTAGTTCTTGTTTTATTTTAGGATCTTGACGTGTGATTGTGGGAGTTTCACTGAAGTACAAATTTTAAATATTTTCCTTTTTTCGTGTTTCATCTGCAATTTAATCAATTAAATGCAGTATTAGCTTTTGATTTTTAGTCAATGTAAAAATTCCACCACTTGCACATGATTTATCCAACTTTCTGCAATTATCCGTCACTTTTTCAAGATTTACACTTCTTCAATGTCCGATTTGGGTCTATGTCACATGACCGATCAATAATACCTCATTTTGTCATATATTTCATACATCACACTAGATTGATAATATATTCATGAAATACAATTCATGCCTTGGAGGTGAAATGGTAGTGATGCTAGACACAAAATCTCATACTAAAAAGAGTGGAGGTTCAATTCTCTCTAGGGCATAATATTGAGAATACTCGTTGAATAAACAATTCAATAAGAGAGCTCAGCTGGAATCAGTATTGATACACTGATTCAATCTGAGCTCTTCAAATTGGAATAATTTCAGCAGTAGATCACGAAATCTTGGTGATTCATTGGTGTATCTTGCAACTCTTTTTTTTTCTTTCTTTCTTTTTGGTAAGAATTTCTTCTATTCCTGTTAAAATAAACATCGTGCCAAGCAACGTGATTTCTTTTTTGTCTTTGCAAATTTCTAGATCAAATCAGTTAAGATATCCATAGGCCTTCTTCTTCCACAGTTGCATGAAGAAATGCAAAATGTGGTCCTTATGTTTGTCTATGCTTAGAAGTTAGTCCCTAGTGCATGCATGAAGACAACAAATATGACTCTCAAAGTCTTTATTTAAATAAAGCAGGGATTTTTTATTGTATGAGAAATAGAAACTAAATGGAAATTTAACAATGACTAAGGATTAAATCAAATTGTATTAGTCAAAAGTTTTGACTTTATGTTATTGGTTCCCAGATGATTGAAGTTTGCATCAATATGGTCCATAAATTTTGGACAATGTTAGCTGCGATTCTAAAAGGAAATAAAAGTTTTGGAATTTAAATCAGTATGGCCCCTAATTTCATTTTTCTTCCTTTTCTTTTCAATTCCTTTTTAACACGTCAGGACTTTCTCATATGTTTCTTCTCATTGGCATACTTGAAATTATATTTCTTTTGTATGCAAAATCTCATTCTTTCAGTTTTGGTTGAATATTTATATTTTGAGATAATTTTAGAAACCTCCCTTGATGTTTTTGACAATTGTACTCAATTCTCCTCAAATCTCAATAATTACATTGATGTCTTGATCCAATCAAATGACCAAAATGTCCTCCATTTAGTAGTTAATTCATAAAGGGAATTCAAAGCAAAAAAAGAAAAGAAAAACAATCCCTACTTCTTATTATCCTATTAACAATCTCCTAATCTTGAAAAATAATGACCACACTTTTTTACAAATTTCATCTCTTCCTCTCTTTCTCTCTTCTTTCGCTCCTCTTTCCCCCTATAATCGCTCCTCTTTCCCACTAAATCTCATGTTCCGTTGTTACTAACCACACCATTATCAAATTTCTGCCATCTCCAATATTTATTTGTATCATCTTGTCATCCTGTCTCTTTCTTACTATAAAAATATTAGACCCCTTCCCCTTTATTTCATTATTTTTGCTCTTTAGAAATGTTAGCCAGTTGAAGTTGCCAAATCAACAAGGTGCAAATTGTGGATTTTATTGTCAAACTAAAGGAAAATAAAGAAGCTGGCGGTGACATAGGGAAAAAAATGAAATTGATAGTTGAAAGATCAAAAACTGACTGTTATGTTTGTTAAGCAAAAATTCTAAGAATTAGAAAACTCAATTTGGTTCTCTTTTTTTTATCTCCACTTATTGATTGTGGTTTTACTATGAAGGTAGAATTTTGTTTCTATTTCTAAGAATGCTAGAGCAATGATGAATTATATTCTTGAGGACAAGGGGAACTTCCTTGGTGTTGGTACTGGTGATGTTTGCCGGCTATATTAGGCAAGAATTAGCAAGTAGTGGATTTTGAGATGGTTTGCAATCATTGGACTTTGTTTGTTTTGCTGGGTTTGCCATATAGAAGAAGTTAAAGATTAAAAAAAATTTTTGTTTTATTTTCTAGACGAAGGGTATTTTAGGATATTTATGAAAAAATATAGACTATTGGATCTATATTGTTACATAAACCTTAAAAGTAAGGGAGGCAAGTGTAATTTTTGAAACTTGAAGGAACTCTCTATAATTGCTAGAAACCTCAAGAGAAGTTTCGGAAATTAGCCCTTATATTTTGTATCTTGCTTGTGGTTTTGCACTATGAGTAATTATTTCACTACTAGTTTTATCAAGTTGTTTGCTTAAGTAATTAAACACTAATTAAGTCTTCATAACATAAGCAATATAAACTCTATTTATCCCATTTTACTTCTCATGACCAACTTCACACATAATTTAAAGAAATTTGAATTTTTACCAATGAACAAATAACTTTTTTCATGATTAACCATTAATTGAAATTTGAAATTTTTTAGTTTCTTTCCCTCTTTACAATAGTTTGTTACAGCATTTAAAGTTGAAAAATGACTTTGGTGCTCTTTTTGGAATGTGAATGATGGGTAAAAAGGGGTGGTTGCTCTTTTTTCATTTTCTTTGTAGATTATGACACATTGGAACAAAATAAAACAGAAACAAGATTAATATGGGACACGAAAATATTATTTCCACTCCCATTTTTGTTAATCACACTCCTACTATCACTTTAATAATATAGTTTTTATTTATTAGACTATATGATAAAACAAATGGTGGGAGTGAAAATAATAAAAAATCGAGTGCAACTAACATTTTCCTATAGGACAGAGGGAGCACCCATGAGCATCCTAATTTTTTTTTTCTGGTACTTCTGTTTTTTTTACTAGTTAACCTTTAAATGAAATAGATTTTCTTGATAAATTCAATTCTTTGATGTATTCAATGAAATTGTCAATGTACACATATATTAAATGGAATGCATTAAAACTTTAACATTGGACTGCAATATTTCAATAAGATGGAAATAGGAGAAAAAACAAATGAATATTTTTTCAAAAGTCTCTAAAAAGCATTTACATTGGTATTTAAGTTCACTTATTACAGTAATGAAAAAACTACAATTACATGCAATCTACATCGATAATCATATAAGAATTTTGTAGTAATAGATGCAAACAATTAGGGAAGAAAGCCTATTTGTTGTATTTACTTCTCTAATTAATAGATAACCTTGAACAAGCTCTTAGGATTTAATCAATCAAAAACATTAGGTACTAAAAAGGCTACCACCTCTAGTCAACAAACTTATAGGTTTGGTCCATCTAATATATTCAAAAATTTCTTATACAATCAAATTACATCACTTGCCACAAACAGCAAACCCATCATACAATTACGCATTTGACGTTTCAGATGGGCAATAGATTATTTTGTCACATTAACTAAGGATCCATTAATATTTGTCCAAAATTAAAAGGGTATATTTAATAAATAAAATACACAATTAACTCTTTATCATGTATCTTTTAACCATCAAAAAGCCTAAAAGCATGGAGTTATAGCTAACATTTCTATTTAAGCCATTAAGATTGACACAAACAGCAAAACTACCGCATTGTTTTGGGGTAGTTTCTATTAGGGTTGTTGGATCAAATTAATAGTAGAATTCAAATGATACACTTTTAAATTCTATTTTGTCACATTAACTAAGGAGCCATTAATATTTGTCCAAAATTAAAAGGCTATATTCATAAATAAAATACACAATTAGCTCTTTATCATGTATCTTTTAACCTCCAAAAAGCCTAAAAGCATGGAGTTACAGCTAACATGTCTATTTTAGCCATTAAGATTGACAGAAACAGCAAAACTACCGCATTGTTTTGGGGTAGTTTCTGTTAGGGTTGTTGGATCAAATTAATAGTAGAATTCAAATGGTACACTTTTAAAAGTTTGGTGGACAAAAAGACATACTTTAATAGTTGGAAGTTCAAAATGTATGAACTTGAAAGTATGGGGACCATTTAGCTTTTTTGCCTGTAAATCAATATTCCAATTAGAATTGTTCCACTCTTTTGCCCATTTTTCTTCTTGTCTTTCCCTGTAATTGTATTTTTAATGTTTGTCAACTAAAACCAATTTAATGAAGAGGGGGCTCTTTAGGATAAATCTAATTTCAAAAAAGTTTCTTTCTCGATATCATTAATTCCTCGTTTGGTACGTGAGAATGCTCAAAATGAAAAGATCTTCTCATCCGAAATACTTTCCTACTCGGGATGGTAGGGAGAAAAATTTATCGTTCCCATATTTGGGGAACAAGTCATAATGAAATGTTTATTCATTTTTCAATATTTAGTATAATTAATATTTAGATGTCATAATGAAATATAATGAATACATACTTGACTTAATTGGCTTGAATTAGTTTATAGGAGATAAAATATTTTATTACTTTTGTTTTATTTGTTCTACTATATTATTTGTTTGTTTACATGGAATTTTGCCATTTTTTGCTTTCAAAATAATTGATAATTTATATTAAAAAATTTTCAATTGCAATACTTGATTCATTCTAATATATATATATATATATATATATATATATAGTTTAAAATTTTGCATCTGCTAGCAATATGATTACTGATATAAATATAAATTACATGAAAGAACTTTCCTACCTAAATGATTTATACCAAACTTGGAATGGAATTAACAAGTTAGAAAGGCCTTTCCTTTCTGTACCATTCTCACGTACCAAAGATGAGGTAATGTGATGAGCACTTTATCTTCAAGAAAAATTCATTATCTTGAGTTTCTAGATGTGATCAGACCGACTCTTAGATTAGCTTCTCTAGGTTCTAGACTATTAGGAACCCTAAAACACATCGATATTTTCTTTTTTTAAAGCCTAAAACACATCGACATGTGCTTAATCCAATCATTTTTGTTACATTTTGAATTCCTAACTATCAATCACTATTAGGAACCTGGATGATCATACTGCTCTCAACTCTAAGCATTAGTAACAATAAAAAAAACAAAGTCAAAAGTTTTGACCAAATATCAAATCGATTATGTTCATTAGCCATTGTTAAATTTCTGTCGATCTTACTTTACCTAAAATTAAAACCTTTACAAACTATAATTGTTTTGATCGAAATATTAGAACATCGATTTACAGATAGATCAAATATAAAGGACCAAAATTGTGTTTCTTGCAAAAAGCTATGCATTCATAAATTGATTGTGATATAAGAATTAGCCTTTTTGTGGTATAACGTGGATATACTTTAGCATGCTCTAGGATGATTGATACTTGTAATCTTTCTTTCTTACATTTCTTTTCCAAAGAAGCAAGGAATGTGTATTTATTTTTCTTTTCAAAGTTTTTCTTTTTTCCTTCTTTTCTTCCCTCAATCAACAGGAGATGGATCATGAATTCTTTTCCACAATTTTCATGGGCTTGGCTTTTTAAAAGAAAAAAGAGTTTCAAATTGGAGCATATGCACTAAGTGACACGACAAAAAAAAATTCAGACCACATCTCAGAACATGCCAAACGTGAGAAGCTATACGGCAAACAACATCAGGAGTGAAGGGCACTTGCGCCTTTTCATAACAAATATTTCAGCCGGTTCAGGGTCATTAGCATGCACAACTGGTATAAAGATTAAAGTGGCACAAATAATATACTAAAAATTAGGTGGTGTTATAAAACTAATGATATAAACTATTAAAAATAGATATTGAAATAATACAGTAGAGACAAGAAGTAGAGAGAATGGAAGTAAGAGGTATAATAGAAAGTTATTTTATTATTAACTCAATTGCTCGAAGTTGTTACCCTTACAAGAGAGATTAGGATACGTCCATTTATAGGTAAACCAAGAACTATGATACGTGAATTATCATTAATGATTATACATAAATTTAGTACTTTAAGTACATTAATTTGGTAGTTCTATAAATGAACTAATGTACTACGAGAGGATACATCAATGTACCAATAAATCTTGTGGAGAATTCACATATCAATCTTCTAGGGAATACAAATGGATATCCACATTAATACATATAATTGTTTCATAACACTTTCCCTTGAATGTCCATTACACAAAGAATATGCCTCATTAAAACTTTACTAGGGAAAAATCCAATGGGACAAAAACCCTAGTGAAGGAGAAAGAGTGTGACGGCCCCACCTCCCCCTAAAGCGAACCAAAGGGTTTAGCGGACCCCCTGCCCAACTCTCGCCAGGACTCACTACAAATCCTTAATCATATTATAGACCTCAAATAATTACAATTTAAGATCTCTAAAATAATAATACAAGCATTCATTCTTATAACCTTATTTGAGGTCCAACAATAAATAATAATTAACTTACAAGAGTAAATCCTCAATAATTTTCTATTGAAATTCCGATAATATCAATTTCAGGTACAATAAACCATTAACTTCACAAATTAATATTAAACCTATACAAAAGTATGAAAATCCTACCAAAGTAACTAAAACCTCGATCTACGATCCCCACTTCAAGACCTGTTAAGGAAAACAAACTGTGGTGAGCTAACGCTCAGTGAGGCCAAGGAAAAAGAAACATGCGAGCACGTGAACAAAGAACACGGAATGAAGCAAGAAACTTGAATAACAAGTGATTTCGAAACAATTAGCAAATAGGGAATTTAAACACAATAAAAGGATACTGGAGCTCTCAGGAGCTAATCCACGTCTTGGCCGATCGATCCACTTTTAGTTGACTTTCCGTCAACCCAGGTAACCATGTCCGTAGTACTCCACTTACTTCCTCCAACCACCATGACACCCTCTCGGATCCGTAACCAAACACGCACTTAAATGGTAATACTTAACAAGTACACCTAGCAAGACCCCAAATCTGGATCAAGCTGTAACACTTCCCACGGTTCACCAAGTTTCTCGACCAAGCCCTTGCCGGCTCGAGTTACAAGGCTAACCAATGGTTTGGGGCGTCCCCTCCACTATGGTCGATGAGACAAAACTCCAATCGACATATTCGGTCATAGCATTGAGACGGGATGAGCGGTACCTCCCACCTTAAAAGGGCGTGATACATTCTGCCGCTCAATGCTCACGAGAAACACTTTCATTTGCATTCACATGTAACACTTAACACTTAACAAACAAGCAATCATGTGACAACCCCACTTCTCCCTAGGGCGAACCCTAGGGTATCGGCGGGCCGCCTGCCCAGCTCTCACCGGAACTCATTACAGTTCCTCAATTATCACAAATCTCAAATAATTACACCGCAAGATCTCCAAATAATAATTACATTTCCAACAAATCCAAATACACCAAAAGTCCAACTGTCCAATATTACAAGTAGTACAAGAGATAATCCGGCTAGTCACACTAAGAAAGATCACTTCCTGCTTTCCTTCATCTCGAGCCCTGTGGGGGGAAAAATAAAATATTTTGGGGTGAGGTAGAAGCTCAGTGAGTATCCAGTGAAAATAAGTTGGCAAATAAGTAACTCAATAATTCCAGTTTATTGAACAATGATCAGGTATCAAATGAATGGGTTTTATTTGCTCTGGTGGGCCAGTGGAGCCATTGCATTCAAACACCCAACGGTCAAACAAATCACTGAACAGTAGAACACTAATCATTAACAGTAGAGCCATTGGCTCAAGCAAGTCATTGCACTGGAAATCAAATGGAGCCATTGGTGTCAAGTACAAGACCACCACATACTCACTGAGCCAAATCATGTGCAAATCATGTACACACACAAGCACACACATGTCATCATGAAGTGATGCAATTAACAGTAGAAACTTTCAATTTGAAACAGTTTTATGAATACTCACCAAACACAGCTCGTTTCACTTGTCCACAACAGATATCTCCATTTCAAGCCAAGTCCTAGAATCACAAATTAAGTAAGTCGGGTCACGATAATGGTGCATACGAGTCAAGAGGAATGAAAGAAACAATTGTGGCAAGAACAACAACAATCGACAGGTTTTCCGCCCTTCAGTGTTTTAATCATAACTATGGATGTGGTTATCGGATTGGGACAAATTTTATGGCGTTTCGAAGCTAAGACATAGGCCTACAACTTTCATGAAGAGGTCAGATATCAATTCATGCTTATTCAGGGTCAAAATGGAAAATCTCAGAGAGGCAAGAAATCTGTCGGAATAATTTCAGGCTGGTCGAACAGTCTCGGGAAAACAGTCATAACTGGACGTAGAAAAATCGAAATCAAGCTCCGTCAGCGGCGTTTAAAACTAGGTTCATAGATATTTCTAACGGTATAAGTCTCGGGCCCTAATTCATTTTCTACAGTGAACAGTAACCTCGGGAAGTGGACTGATTTTCATTTCTGATTTCCTGCAAAAATTTCCAGCTTTGACACAATCCTTCAATTAATCCTTTAAAGTCATTTCCATCATTTGCCAAGGTATTTAACATGCTAAAACAGCAATTAACTCCATCATCAAAGCATCACATATTAACAAACAATTCATCAAACACTTGGTGGCCAACAAATAAAACCCAAACTCTATTTATCAAACACAAGATTTCCTTCCATCATCAATCCTTCTAAGCAACCATAAACACCTTAATATCATCTAACTAGCATCCCCTTTGAATTTTAAAGATCAATAAAGCATGGATAATTGGTGAGTTACCTTGGGAGATGAGAGAGAAAATCCACCCACAAGCTTCAACTCTTCCAACCAATCTTGATAACCAAGTAGTAATCAAACTAGGGTTTCACTTGGAGTAATTTTTCCACCACTAAAATGGCTAAATCAAGCTTAGGGTTTTATGGTTTCTTGCTCCTTGAGGTTCAGCCAAAGAGAGAGAAAAAGAGAGGGAATTTGTTTGAATTTTTTGAAGACAAGAGTTTAAATAGAAAAGCTTAAATCAAGGGTTGTGTTGGTTAGTTGACAAGTGTCAACTTCTTGGCCAAAAATAGGATAATATCTTTGCAAATTAACATCAAATCCCTTAATGTAAAATGTGATCCACTTAATACCATATAAGTTTATGTATTTGGCTACATGAAATATGAAAAATACAATTCCAAATTAATTTCGTACAATACATACAAAATAGTGTACTTAAGGAGAATAATGCACTTAATGAAAATTGTATGCTACCAATGTTTAAAGAAAATGATTTGCACTTAAATGAATACAATGAAAAATAATTCATGAAAAATTTAGGGTTTCTCGCAAGAAATATAAGTAAATAATTCACGAAATTTCGGGTGTATAATTCAAGAAATTCTGGGTCCTCACAAATCACATGAGAGAGAGGACTAGGGCGATAAAGTACACCCTAACCTCATTAACTAGCAAATACAAGAAACATTTCATTTAAACACTTAACATGCACTTGACACTCACCAATGGTCGAGTGTGAGAGAGAAAGTCAAGTAGTTAAACGAGTTTCTCAGAGTCCTTGTAATTACCTGAGACATGTATGATCACGATCATTTAAGTGCACAATCAAGGCCAAGCAAAATTTTCAAGTCACTTTCAAGTTTATTGCAATATGAAGAAACTTTCGGGGTTTATGGGCAGAATTCTTTGAAAAATTGTAACTTGAGTTATATAAGTCCATAATTTACATGGTTGGTACCTTTGGAAACCTTATTAAAAGTTCTAAAACTTTGTAGAAGGCACCAAGATAAAATTATGGACAAAAACTGCCCAGAATTTCGATTAAGAAACTGCTACAGTACAAAAGAGAACATAACAGGTTGGTTTTTCAGCGAACTTTGAAAATTCACCAAAAATTGTGGAAAATGAATTGGCCTTTGAAATTTATACAGTTTAAATTCCTATGTATGAAGTTTTAAACGCCACTGACGGTACTCAATTCCAACGCTCGAGCAAGAAAATATAGCTGCCCAAACAGAACAGGTCAGAATTTCTGATATTTCTGGAATTCCAGATTTGCAGGGCCATTTTTAGAACACCATTTGAATGACAAATTCTTACTCAAATATCACCAAATTTGGTATAATAACTCTACTATATATAGGTTATGTTCACACCAAAATTCAACCAAAAACTCTCATGGGAAGACAGTTTTATTAACGCCCAAAGCGCACTCAGCAAACTTGATCCAAACCTGTGAAGTTTTGTCCTCTTCATTTATGAGCTTCTAAGTTATCCAAATCTCCACCAATTACCCTAATTTATCAAACCAAGCTAGTATTAATCTTCCTAGGCCTAATGATGGTCAAGAGTGATGCAAGGTTAGATTAAAACATAGCACTAATTCAGCCCAAAAATTTAGACAGCCTACCCCTGCCAAATTCCAGATTTTTGCCCCAACTAAGCAACCAATTTTGCATCAACTCTTGAAGGGATTTGTGTGGGACAAATTAACATCTTAAACTTCAACATTTAAGCATCACATTTAGTCTTCAAGCTGGCAAAAACTCAGCCACAAAACAGAAATAAGACAGCAAGATTTTCGGCCATCACTAAAGCTTCCAAAACAGAATTTTCTCCTACCACTCTTGCTATAACTTTTGTAGGCCTTTTTGTGGGGAAAATTAATAACTTAACACTCAACATTTAAGCATTACAATCAGCCCTTAAGCCTTCAAAAATGAAGCTATGAAAACAGCAAAGTTTCAACTTTAGTTCATCAATCTTCACATGCTTTTGTTAAACGTTTTCATGCACCAAAATGCTCATTTTTGAAAAGAGTCTAGCCCTCATCTAGACCATCACCATAGCAGTGAATAATCATGAAATAATGGTGTTAAAACAGGAAAAAATGACCCCAAAAGACAAATGGCAGTTTTGAACATTCAAACTCCCAATTTTAAGCTTTCTTGGAAAAAGTTTCAGTTTTGAGCAGTATTTTTTCAAAAATCATAACTTGAGTTCTACAAGTCCAAAATTTTCGAATCTTATACCGTTGGAAAATATATTCAATGAACTAAAACTCTCAAGAAGAAACTTTTACAAGATTCGAATTGAAACCTAATCAAATTTCAGCTTAAAGCTGCTGTCACAGTGTGAACAAAGCATATCAGTTTTGATTTTCAGTCAACTTTGAAAATTCACCAAAATTCACTGAATTCGAACTAGCCCTTGAAATTTATACAGCTAAAAGATCTCAGATTCTAGTTTCAAATGTAACAAATAAAACTCAATTCAGACCTTCCTACACCAAGTTACAATAGTTGAAAGGAGGCTGCAAAACCAACCTGATTTCCAAAAATTCCAGATTTGAAGAACAAATTTGAGACATTATTTGAGCAATGAATTGATACTAGAAAAACACCAAATTTTGCAGGCACAAACTTCAATATGTAAGATACATTTTCACCAAATTTCATCTAAAAATTCGAATGGAAAGGCTGTGATCAAAACAACCAAAAACAGGGCAGCAACCTTTCCTCTCTTTTCAGTTTTCCTCTTCTTTTCCCTCTTTCATTTCTAGCAACTAAACACCTCACACACACACAATAGATCATCAACAGCCCCAAGTTCATACATAATGGGATTTCATAGAGCCCATTTTTCATCAATCAACAATAAAATCTACATAAGGAGCTTCAAGCTCTCTTAGCCAAATAAGTGAAAGAAATGAGCAAGGGTTTTGGGGTTTTGCCAACTTACCTCTACTCAACAATCGGTCTAGCTTTTGGTGGATGAACTAGCTCACACAACCCTCAATCTTCTAAGCTCAAAACCAGCTTCTCCTCTTCCTAGCTGGACCGAAGCTTGCCCCAAGAAACTAGCACCAACCTCAAGCTTTTTGTTGGCTTCAATGGTGGGTTTGTGTTGGTGTTTTTTGAAGTATCAAGAAGAGGAAGAGCAAGAGAGAGGGGCGGCTGTTTTTGGATGAAATTTGGGGAAGGAAAATGAAGAGAATGAACCGGCCAAGAGGGAAGAAAGAAAGAAAAATGAGGGGTGGTGGTTAGTTTGACTTTTGGGGCTTTTGTGGAAAATGGAAGAAATGAGGGGAAAATGAGTAATTTGACGTAAAACCACTTTTGTCGTATCGGATCAATTTACACGACACGAAACTACGATCCCAGTTTCTCTCATTTATATATCCCGAATACATACTCTAACATTCGAAACTTAGATCTAGTAATCGATTCTAGACCCGAGTACGAAATTTAAGCATTCTAATAGTTTAAATCGAAAACGTAGTTTAAACGTGTAAAAATGCATTTTAAAACTTTTCGTACTGTTACAATTGATAAATGACATTCAAATAATTCAAACTAATTTAATGAAGTAAATTTATGAAAATATGAAATTTTGCAATTTTATAAATTAAATTAATGGTGAAACAAGGTTTTAAAATAAAAGGAAGTAACATATGGCATATTTGTAATTAAAATGATCTAAATTAATTATTCAGAAAAAATAAATAATTAATTAAATAAATAAGCTGAATAAAATAAATTTTTGGGTCCTCACAAAGAGTACATTATTCTGGTATACCATTCAAACATCTGCTGAGATCTTTGAATCATTGTATTCCAATATTTTTTACCAATTTCTCAAACGTTGCAGTCAGTAATGCATTGATAAATAAATCTACAAATTATCATTTGATCGGATTTATTACACACCAATTTCACCATTCTTTTATAAATTATGAGTAAAGAAAAATTTTAGTAAAATATATTTTGTCTTATTTCCTTTAATATATCATCTTTCCAATTGAATCATAAAAGTTGCATTATCCTCATATAATACAGTCAGAGGATTTTTTTTTTTTTCAGAGGATAACCCACAACTCTTTCGGATGTAAGGGGTCAATGATCTTAGCCATACACATTCCCGACTGGACTCATGAATTGCTATTATTTTAGCATGATTTGAGGAAGTGATAGCTATTGATTGTTTTGTAGATCGCCATAAAATAGCTGTACGCCCACATGTATATAGATAACCAATCTGAGATCTTACTACATGTGGGTCAGATAAATACCCAACATCACTATAACTAATTAATTTAGATCTTGATTTATTCGAATAAAATAAGTCAAGATCAATTGTTCCTTAGAAATAGCAAAAAATATGTTTAATACCATTCCAATGTCGTCTAGTCGGTGAGGAACTAAATATTGCTAATAAATTCATTACAAATGATATATCTCTGGCCGTGTACAATTAGTAAGATATATTAATGCTCCAATTGTACTGAGATATGGTATTTAGAACCAAGTATCTCATCATCTTCCTCTCCTGATCTAAAAGGATTCTTATTAGGATCAAGTGATCTAACGATCATTGGGGATATGTGTTTTATTTATATAAAACCGCTTTAATACCTCCTAGATATAAGTAGTTTGGTGAACAAAAATTTCATCTTCCAAATGCTCAATTTGTAAACTAAAGCAAAATTTTCTCTTACAAAAATCTTTAATTTCAAATTCTTTCTTCAAATATTCAACAATTTTCTAGATCTTTTCAGGAGTTCCAATCAGATTAAGATCATCAACATATACAGTAATGATTATAAAATCAGATCCATCTTTCTTTATAAAAACACATGGATATATTGGGTCATTGGTATAACATTCTTTAATCAAACATTCAATGAGTCGGTTATACTACATACGTGCAGACTGTTTAAACCCATACAAAGATCTCTATAATTTAATAGAATAAATATCTTTAAGATTTGATTTACATGCTTCAGGCATGTTGAATCCTTTAGAGATTCTCATGTAAATATCATTATCAAGATTTCCATATAAATAAGCATTGACTACGTCCATTAGATGCATATCTAATTTTTCATACACTACTAAACTCACAAAATATCTAAATGTGATCACATCCAATACAAGTGAATATATTTCATCATAATTAAATCCAAATTTTTGTGAAAATCCTTAGGTTACAAGTCTTGCTTTATATCTCACAATTTCATTTTTCACATTTCTCTTTCTTTCAAATAACCATTTATATCCCATTGGCTTTACACCTTCAACTATTTAGACTACAGGTCAAAAAACTTAACCAGTAAATCTAATTTATATCGGATTGCAATTTTCCATTTTGGCCACTCATTTTTTCTCTTACATTCATCAATCCATATACTTTCATGATTCTCATTTTCTTTTATAATATCAAGTGCTACACAATATGTAACTTCTTTTTATTTAGATTCCAATTTTAAATTTTCTATAATTGATTCTTTTCAGGAGTAAATTCTTCAGGAGTTAACTCTTCAGGAGGTTGAATTTTGTCAGGACATCTATTTCATCTTTGGAGATATTTGAAATCAAAATGCCTTATTTTAGTAGGCCGGCCTTAAATTCATTTTTGGAACTTGTACTTGTCCTTCAGGGATATCAATTTTAATCATAGTATTTCTTGCAGGAATGTTTGAATAGCTCTTTTGGAGTCGGTAAATATATCTGACAATTGATTTGCAACTTTCTGCAAATAAATGATCTATTTAACTTCTAGTTCATATTATTTTGTATGAGAATCAAGGAAATTCAATAATATTTTTCCTTTCGATTGATCATTTCCTTTCCTTAATGTCGGAAAGTGTATAAAATCAATAAATTATTCCATAAATAAATCACTAATCATTATTCACAATATTTAATTATAAAGAGTGATTCATATCCGACATATATAAATTTCTATTGGAACCACAGATAGTACAAGAGAGTATGTATGAATACACGTCGGCTCTTAAAATCATGCAAATTCTTAATTTTGACAAATCATAAATTCATTGGGACTAGTAAACTTCTAATTTACTATAAGTGTTGATATTAATTATAAACTAAATGAGAATGAAGACAACTATATCAATAACCATTTCTTTCTCGAATGGTTTTGATAATATAGTCAACCTTTATCTCATCTGATATCTAAATATGATATTTATTATTGTCTTGTTTAGTGTCTCAATATGATATCCATTTCGACAGATATCATTAAAATTCAATAATTTTTTTCAAAACTTGGAGAGAATAGTGCATTATTTATGATAAACTTTTCTCTTTTAGGGGGAAATATAGCAGTAACTCTTCCGGAGTTTTTAATTAATTTAGGACTACTAGTAATTGTGTTTGTCTCTTCTATTTCCAAATAGGAATATAGAATGTGTAACAACACTATCAATAAGACATATATTATCATCACCATAATTTAGTCCCAACTATTTGATTTTCATTTCTTCTTTAGGAAAAATGATAAAGAGGCCTTTCTTCTTCAGGAAGAAATAATAAAGAGATTTTTTTTGTTTAAGAAGAAAATAATAAAGAAAATATTCTTCTTCAAAAAGAAACAGTAATGAAGCTTAGTAAATAAATGACATAACTTATAAAGGAAATTACATAAAAGATGCAAAAATAACAAAAAAACAAAAATTCTAAATAACTATTGACCATTTGGCATCAATTTCTTCTTCAGAAAGAAAATATGGGTATTATCATTATCAATCACACCATTAATTTGCACCTTGAGGGTGCTTGATAAAGATCAATAAAATATTTAGCCATACGATATATTATAGACTAACGAGTAATGAACTTTCATGCTATACAAATAGTGTTTATTTCTAGGATCCTTCTTTTTTTATTCATTCTTATCATCATCCCACTTCATGTGGTGATTTTATTGTATTCATGACAAATATTTACCTTGGTTAAATTCACAATCACGATTATGGTCAGAATTTAGTCACGCTCACTTTAGGGAATGGACTAGAGCCATTAGATCAGATTCAATAATTCATTATTTTATTAGCCAAAGAAGAGATGCAATGAGTTCAGAATACTTTTCAAATCCATTCTCTTGTGTTGAATGATTGCTTCATGAAAAATACTTGAAAATAAAGGTTAGTTATAAGAAAAGTTAAATGAATTAAAAGTGAGAAATATTACCTTAAAAGTTTGCCAAAAATTGCCCAAGAAAGTGTCCAACGGTTGATCCAACTCCGATAAAGTCTCGTGCTTTTCTTTTCTCTAAAAGTAGAATTTCGTACATCATAATTACATAATAATAGTAGCCATTTTATCTTTATTCAAGAATAGAGACTCATGATTCATGTTTACGCAATGGTAAAGACTCGTATTGATAACGTATTATAAAACTAATGATATAAACTATCAAAAATAGAGATTGAAATAATACAATAGAGACAAGAAGTACAGAGAATAGAATTAAGAGGTATAACAGAAAGTTATTTTATTATTAATCAACTGTTCAGAAGTTGATATTGTTACAAGAGATGTTAGCATACCTCCAATTATAGGTAAACCAAAAACTATGATACATGAATTTATTACTTCAAGTACATTAATTTAACAGTTCTATAAATGAACTAACGTACTATGAGAGGATACATCTGTGAGGGCCTCAAAATTCAGATTTTATTTTAAAATGTAAAATATTGTTTATATTGTGTTTATTCATTGAAATATGAGTGAATTTATGTTTACAGTGAATATTTTCTAATTTAGAGAATTTTCAAAATTATTTGCGGTGCGGTTTGATCAATTAAGCGTTAAATTTTGTTCCGAAGTGTGAATAATGACTTCGAATTGAAATCGAGCATATGTAGTGATATTACTGAGATATTATTAAGATTGGACAGTGTTGGAATAAAATAAAATAATGTAAGTTAGACTGTCGCGCTCGATGCGACATAAAGTGGCCATAAAGCCACTTTTCCTCAAATCAGGGGATTTCCACCTTTTTATCTCTTAGAGTTTGACTTCTTGGCTTCTTGTTACTTCATTTTTCAGCTGCCATTTTAGAGCATAGAGAGAGAGGGAGGCCGAGAGAGTGAAATGAGGAGAGAGAGAGAAAATCTTGCACTTTGTCTTCCATTTCTTCTTCCTTCCTATCTTGAAGCCTCAAACCACCATTGAAGACACCCATTTCCTTGCTTGGAGCAGCCGTGAGAGAGGGAATGAGAGAGAGGGGTTGGTCTGAAAATTTGAGGGAGAAAAGAGAGGGAAAATCGTAGCTTGTCATCCATTTTCTTCTTCCTCAAATTTCTTGAAGGTGTGAGACTTGATTAAAGGACTTTAGCTTGTTTCTTCTTCCTCACTTCTTGGCAACCGTGTGGGTGTGAGAGAGAGGAAGTGGTCCGAATCTTGAGGGAGAGAAGAGTGAAGAAATAAAGCTTGTTTGAATTGTGTGTTGCTTGCTCTTGAGCATGTTGTGGGAAATCACCACCAAAGCAAGAGGATCTCGAGTTAAGGTTGGATCTTTTTGGAGATATCAAGCTTGGAGTATCATTTCCGAGAAGTGCACACGAGATCTTGAGTGATCTTGTTAGATCCGCTTAGATCTTAAGGTATATGACTTGAATCTTGTAAATCTAGCTTGAGTAGAGTTCAATGAGACAGATCTACAGCTTATTTTGTTAGAAATGATAATGTTTGAAATGATTGAGTTGGGCTCTTGAATTCCCAACCTAGGTAGTGGATTTGAGGACCTGATTGTCTGATTGTGGATATGTTTGAATTTCGTGAAATAAGTTTATATTGTGGTTAGAAATTAGTTGTGTTGCTGAAAATTTCGAAAGAAAAGAGGTGTGATGACCGAACCATTACCTGGCAAATTATGAAGTGTGATTTCGAAACTTTATGATGTTTCTTGAAGTGATTGTGCCTAAGCATATATGTGTTACGTTTATTTGTGAGTGTATGTTTGAATAGAGTGAAGTCACAAATTTTAAATGACAAAAAAAACAGAAGTGAAGTTTTCTTAAACATTTGGATAAAAGTGTTGTTTAGACGAATTCGAGGGTTTTACAATATTGTGGTTAATTTCTATGAATTTTGAATGTAAAGACTTGATGAGAATTGTTTAAACTTGTGCTAAAGTTTTGATTAAGAGTAAGTGTTAAGTAATTGTGAAAAGAGTGATTTTGAGGTAAGAGACCTCACATAAATTTCGTAATAAAAAGGATTTGAAAAGTGATGGTTTGGAAGTACATTGATGGAGTGTTATATTTGAAATAATATAGTGACTCTAAAAAGAAAAAAGATCCATTTGAGACATTGTATCGTGTGAAATGAATGCTTTTCCTTGAGGGAAGTTTGGGAAAAATATTGATTGAAAATAAGAAGTGAAAGTGAATTGTTTTAATTAACAAGTGGGGATGTGAAACTCAACTATTGTTTTTATTTGTTTTAGGGGGTGTGGAAGGAAGTGAAATCGATTCTAACTTGGAAGCCGAACTTTACTATTTCGGTGAGTTTCCATGCTTATTATGTGTTTATGTGAAAATGATTGCAATTGTGTTTAGTGAAGTGATTTTGAAGTGAAACATAGTTTTCGAACCCTCCGATGGGGTGGTGTGTACTTTATCGCACTTACCCTCATTTGAGTGAAAATAATTGTGAAAGTGTAGTGTAATGATTTATTGTGAGAATGCAGTGTAATGATTGATTGTAAAAGTGTTGTGCAATGACTTATATGGATATGTGAAATGTCGGGAATTCCTGAGACCTATCGGTAAGACTTTCAACTCGAGTCGGAGGTTAGACCTAGGTCGAGGAGAAAGATCGAGCCATAGGGTTCTTAAAGTGAAATGAAATATACTCTGGACTTGGTGTCGCGCCCCATTTTTTGTGGAAAAGGGAAGATTGATTTTTTGAAAAAAAAGAAATGGAAACGGGTCATGGGACTACAAAAATGCGACGATTTGGATCCAAAACAAAAGTCTAGAAAAAGGGTTTTTTAGAAAAGTTTGGAGTCGCCACTTGGTATGGAGTTTAGGTGTACCAAGTCACCAAAAAATTTAATTAATGAAAATAAACTAGGAAAACCCTTTTTAGACGACTCCATGTCCTTGAAAACTAGAGAAAAGGTTCTGGGTTGAAAGAAGGGAAGGCAAAGATTCATGTTACTCTCTAAGGCACCTTCTAACCTAGCCTAAAGCTAGTTGCATGATTTAGTTAAAATTTCTTAATTCTAACTTTAAAATTTATCACATTTGGATGTTATCTATATGGATGCAAAAACCTAAATCTAATGTTGGATCGAGAGGGGCAAAATGTCTCCTTGAGGTTTGATTGGAATTGATCACATTAGTTGTGTCATCCAAGTTTGATCCCTCGAGGAGGTCACGAAGAATGCAAATGATGAGACTCGAAAAGACGGAGAATTAGGGTTTTCAAAGAAGTGCAATTTTATAAAATCTCGAGGGAAAAGAAATTGGATTCTTGAAAAGATCAATTTTAAGTGCAAAGAGGAACTTGAATTTTCAAAAGATGCAATTTTAAGAAGAAAGCGGTTTTGACTTGAATTGCTAAACATGAAGAAAGAAACTTGACTTTTTAAAAGAATGATTTCGATAGCATTTAAAATAATGCACATGTATGTCCTAAGGAGGGATAATGCAATCATAACGGGTGCGGGAAACTAAATTCGTGACTTTAAATCTTCCTTTTCATAGAAGGAAATGAAAGCGTGCTAAGGCTAAGAAGTCATACTCGCTCTCTTCTCTGATTCAAAGGGTAATGCCCTAAATGCACTAATCTATTTCTTGACAAAAAAGAAAACTAAATGTGATGTCTCGCATACGGGATGGGGGAATAGTAACATGCAAAAATGGAAAAGAAACTCTAAAAGTGAAAAGTGTGTGAAATTTGTATCTAATACATGGACGGTATTAAGGGTCTAGCATTGGACTAGCCCTCATTTAAAGTTCTCACTAACATTGGATTACTGAGAAAATCGAAAGAAAAGGCCACAACTAGCGTTGAACTAGTGTGGTGACGTCAATATATTTACACAATAAACATGTAGACATGATAATAAAGCAAGTAAACACATAAAACACATAAACACATAACACATAGGCATAATATCTAGATGCAAGACCCTAGGAAAGCAAGTAAACACATAATCATGCAAGCATGCAAAATAAGCATATAAAACTTAATTATTACATTGGGGGAACCTAAATACATTCTAAAGGGAAAAAATTCGGAATAATAATCTAACTATTACATTTTCTAGAATAAATACACTTTTTGCAAAATTAAACCTATCTATTACAACTTGGCATCCAAGGCCTCCAAATGATTTACCCAAAAATTAAATGACATAAATAAAGACTAGACATGAATAAGAGCAAAGGAAAAACTTAATTTAAAACATGCAAGATCATGCAAAAACACACAAGAGCACATAATAGGAGAAAGAAGTTACCATCCCTTGATGTGATGCCTTAACTGAATCCTTAAATGAGGGGAATGGTTATCTAAGACTCAATATCAACAAAAGGGATCAAGGTACCAATTTAAAGGAAAAATCAATCAAAATTCAAAGAAAGGGTGTCTAAGCAGATCGCAAGCAACATAGACAAGACTAGGAAATAGAGTAAGATTCTGGAACAAAAGAGCAGGAAATATCAACAGAATACAGAAACAGAGAGGTTACGCGGAGTAGAAACGCGGGCAGAGCCGCGCAACTAGGTCCGCGTTACAAGCAAAAATCAAAGTCCAGAGGGGAAACGCGGACGAGGACTCACCAGAATCGTCTCTCTTCCCATCTTCAAAACATCAGGAAGATTGCTTCCAGTTTTTCAGACAATAACATAAAACAAAAATCTTCAGAGGCAAGGGGATCTATTTAAAGCATTAAACATCATCATTCAGATCATCAAAACAAGCTAAAACCGAAGAAGGCCAAATCTTAAGCATCGACATCATCAAATAGACAAAAAAAAAAAGGGAAGGGAAGAAGCGCTAGAAGCGGAGGTTTTGCATGTATCAGCGTTTCTTCATATCTTCAAACATTCAAGCAGAAACGCGGAATGATACGCGAACCAACCTGCGCAAGAGGTCCGC
Organism: Gardenia jasminoides; assembly: GCA_013103745.1. Lineage (NCBI taxonomy): Eukaryota > Viridiplantae > Streptophyta > Magnoliopsida > Gentianales > Rubiaceae > Gardenia > Gardenia jasminoides. The sequence goes on along the minus strand of CM023103.1, from coordinate 47,778,003 downwards.
GTTTCTTCACATCTTCAAACATTCAAGAGGAAACGCGGAACGTTACGCGGAGAATTCCACGCAAGTGGTCCGCGTTTCTTCACATCTTCAAAACGTGAAGAACATTTTTCTAGAAATTTCTCAGAAATCACAACAGCATCATCACAGAAGCATCAAACGTCTGATTTTAAACGTAAAAACAAATCTAATAGCCTTACCAAGGCTATCTAAACGTAACATACTCATATAACAACAAATAAACATCATCAAATATTATAAAACATCAAAAAACATAGCCAAGACCTTGGTTCCACCAAAAGGTCGATTTCTAGCAATTTTCGACCGGAAAACAATAGATAGAGTATAGAAAGGCTACCTGATTCAGAAGCTTGAGAAAAACGACAAGGAATCACCAAAATTCCCGAAAATCTTCACTAAAAAGAAACCCTAGTTCTTTCTTTTCTCTTCTTTTCTCTTTTTTCTTTGATTTTCAATCGTTTTTCTCTCCTTTTTCTCTCTCTCAGCCTCCCTCTTCTCTCTTTTCTCTCTCAGATTTCAACCCCTTCTTCCAGAAAACCCTAACATGGGTGATTTATAGACATTAAAACCTACAACCAAGGGCTTGGATACTTTGAGGGTTTTCTTGGGTTAATTTTGATCATTGGATGCGTTTTATTTGTGTCTTAAGGATCAAGGGTGATTTGGGCATTAACTAAAACGATTACTTGATGCCAAAGACACAAAAAATACAGCTGGAAATGAGGAAGGAAGGTTGGAAGAAGCTAATTTTTTTTTTCGCCGATTAAAGTTACCTTGCTGACTAGTTACTGGACCTATCCGGGTCGCGTTTTTACTTTTCTCCTTTTTTTTTTTTTGAAAAACCTACAAAAATGAGAAAAATGTGTTAGAAAATTCAAAAATAAATAACTAAACATTAATAGTTAAAAAACATAGGAAAACAAATGAAATAGTCAAAATTTGGTGTTCATACTTGCTCTTTGTCCTGAAGTTTCAAGAAACTCTAGACAAAGACGTAGACACCAAGTGCTTACCTGATTTCGCTGGTTGTATCTGAACCATTGTAAACAACAGGAATGTTATATTGCCAATTTTCAAACTAAAATGCCTAATGTGACCGAACTCGTGTAGAGTTGCCTACGTATCTCGACATGAGAATCAGGTCAAACGTAGTTCCAATGCAAATGAACTATAATGAAATGAATCGAATCTTGTAAAATCGAGAGGGAGATAGAAGGGTGCTCGTGAGGTGAGACTCACCAACAGAATTTAAATTTGAAGAAGGGGATAGAAGGTGAGGTCGAGACTCACCAACGTAAATTTAAATTTGAAGAAGGGGATAGAGAGGAGGTCGAGACTCACCAACAGAAATTTAAATTGAAGAGGGGATAGAAGGGTCTGGAGGTTGAGACAACCAACGTAAATTTAAATTGAAGAAGGGGATAGAAGGGTGGAGGTCGAGACAACAAACAAGTAAATTTAAATTGAAGAGGGATAGAAGGGTGAGATTGAGACAGCAACCAACAGAAATTTAAATTGAAGAGGGGATAGAAGGGTGCTGGAGGTTGAGACAAAGAACCATAAATTTAAATTGAAGTAGGGGATAGAAGGGTGCCAGGTGAGACAAGAACCAACAGAAATTTAAATTCTTTACAAATTTAGACTATTCAGTGGGATTGGACCCAAGCCTGAATGACTAGATGGAAAAATGTAAAAAATGCCCAAGGTCTAAATTGCTGGTGGGATTGGACCCAAATCTAGACACTAGTGGGAGAGATGAAAACATAAATGTTGGATTGCCAGACTTTGAAAAATAAAACACAAGTTGTTCAAACATGATAAATGTAAAATGCAAGTAATGATGCACTCGATGAAATGGTGCAATTCTGATTTTTGATTTTTCTTGACTTGAAAAGTAAGTGATTGATAGGAACAATGACTTTTTTCTTTTTCTTCTTTTCCTTTCTTTTTTTTCTTTTTTTTTTTTTTTCTTTTTTTTCCTTTTTTTTCTTTTTTTTTCTTTCTTTTTTTTCTTTTTTTCAATAATTGATGGATTTTGAAAAATTAAAAAGTGTAACTGAAACCTTTCCTCTGCAGGGTTGAAACAAATACACATATGTTGCCATCCTCTTGACCTGCAAACTTTTTCCGGTAAAAATTAATTTTGAATGCATTATCCAAAATTGGAGATCACTTCTCTCAAAATAAATTTGCCCCAGTGTCAAATGGATCGTTAATCCTGCAGAAGTCATGAAATATTAACCAATTAGTCCATGGCAATTCAATTTCTCTTTTTTTTTTTCATAAAGTGCAAATTCTTTTGGGATCACAACTGTTAGCCATTAAAATGACTAAAATGTATCAGAACCATGCTATAAAATGCATTCATGATGTATTTATGTTCATGAAACATTGCTCGTTCTCAAATGGTAGGAAGCGTTCATCAAACACAAGTTATGGGATTGAAATAAACCATGCGATCTTGGAAATCCAAATCCTCATAAACCAGGCAAAACATTATTATGCAATTATTCAATTTGCATCAAGTACTCATAATATCAAGTAAAAGAGAGACAATTATACCTCAATTTTAACAATTCAAGCTTGATTTCTCACTTTCACCAAATTTTGCAATCAAACGACTCACATAGTCAATTCAAACTTGCCTTTTCCATATTTTTCTCAGATTTTATTGCTAAAAAGGATTTACTGAAACACATCCTCTTATTCAAATTGCAATAATGCCTTTTGACGCGAAAATCAACACTTTTAGGTGAAGAGTCCCGGTTACTCGACATATGCCTTCTTGCTCAAACAGTAAAGATGTCTTTTGACGCGAAAATCAACACTTTTAGGTGAAGATCCCCGGTTACTCAACATTTTACTTGTTCAAACTGCTTTGCATACTCGTAATTCAAGCACCGTTTTACACGAAAGTTAACATTTGTAGATGCTAAACCTCCGGTTATTTAGTACTAGAATCATTGGAATAGGATTTCAATTCTCACTTTGCTACTTTTCTTTTCCTCTCTTTTTTTTTTATAATATCAATTGAAAAAGGATCATTTGCCAACTATATCAATCATTTTCTTGTAAAATCCAATAAAAGAAGAAATCTCATTTAGTAGGAAAACAACTGAGGCATAATTTTCCCTATTTTACAAAACATACTTTCTAAAATGCCAATGTCTTAATCACATAACAATTATTTCCAAGTAAGATGGAAAAAGGATTTTTCGCATCACACGGGCTCTTTTTTTTTCAGAAGGATGAAAGCAATTGCAACCAAAATTGGACATTTGCACCCCTTTTGAATCAAATTTTGAAAAACAAATCAATTTGTGAGGCAAATGTGCAATTTAGATTAAATTTTTTGTTTTGTTTTATTTTTTTTTGTTTTTTTTTTGTTTTTTTTTTTGAAAAAATTTTGAAAAAATTTTCGCAGAGTTTCCCCTATAACTGTATGAAAACTCCCTGCCAGCAACCCAATTTTTCAAAACACATTCAACACATATAAGCACATAAAAGCTAAATTTAAACAAATATACACATCCTGATGCAAGCAAATTAATCGAAAGTATTTCTAACAGTTAAACCTATGTCTAAAAATCAGAACAAAAGATCAAACATAAAAAAAGAAATAAAGCAAGAATAGAATAAACTGCCAATCAGGGGGCGGATCTATCGCCCTCCTCAACTCCACCATCGCCTCCGGTGGCCTCAGGATATCGGCAAATGCCGAGATGTGCCTCTATACGGCCTAGTCGAGTGCTCAAAGCCCCGATCTGCGCCTCCATACGCCCCCATCGAGAGTCGAACTGTGTCTCCATATGATCCCATCTCTCGAGCATCTGGGTCTGAAATCCGCCCAGAGTGTCCATAACAGCCTGCCACCTAGACCGTGGTGGCTGTGGTGGTGGTGCAGCAGACGATGAGCCAGCCTCTCCTCCCTCACGTCTAGTAGCTCTCTGGACCGGCTCTCGTCGGGGCTGAGTGATGTCTGATACATCTATGTGTAGATCCTTTAGCAAGGCGATGCTAAGCTCAACTACTGGCCTCAGGGGAGTAGGTGGGATACCAGGTGGAATCACCCTCACCCTGTGAAGAAGAAGCGAAATAAGTCGGGGAAACCCGAAGTGGAATGATGTGGAAGTCCTCGCCGTTGTCCTAATATGACTAATAATAATGTTCGGCAGAGGAATCTGGGCGAATGGTGAGTCCTGACCGTGGAACATACGATCTAAAAAGTATAGATCGCTATTCCTCAGCTCCCCCTAGCCGCTCTTCTTTGGGATGACGTTGTGGGCCAGGGTGTACAAAATAGCACGGTGGCGTGCTAGAAAAGATCGAGCCAGCTTCGTCTGGCTTTGGGACCCTCGGAACTCCTCGTATGCAACTCCGAACCATGCCATGGCGTGTCAGGGATCCCACTCCCGGTTAGGTGACGAGAAGTCCTTTTTCAAATCAATAGCTGGACCCTCGTCACTGCATCCCAGAGTCTGAGCTATAGTGCTCCGGGTAATCACTAATCGAACCCCTCTAACAGAGGACTCAATCCTCTCTCCACTGTGCCCCTTCTTGTCCTTGATGTTCGCATAGAACTCGCGAACCAAGTCAGGGAAGATCTGGTAGGAAAATGTCAGAATCGGGGCCCACCCCAGTGCTGTGAAAGTGGTAGTAATCTGGTGGGCAGCGTCCACCTCCGGAGCTATGTGTAGCTCATATACAAAATCAATGCTCTCTCGAGCCTGATACCACTCCTGGTTCTCTTTAGAGGAGAACCGGGTGATGTCAAAATCTGGCGGCGGAGGCTGTCTCGGTCGCCGTCTCTTTCTCACCAATGGCGTCTCCGGCTCACTCTCCTCACTCTGCGGAGGCGGCTCGACCACTGCTTTGCCACGTGCTCATGACATAGTACCTGAAAGATAATTTTTTGGACGATTAATTTGAGATTAATTTCAAACAATTTTGACAAAGTGATGGGTAAATATATAAACAAATTAGAAACTCTTGGAAAATACCCTAAAACAAAATTCCTAAAAACCTGAAATTCAAACAACTTCTACAAAGTCCTAAAAATTCAAAATTCTAAAAGATTTCAATCAAATTTACAAAAGTGTAGGAATTTCAAAATTCCTTTGAAATTCAACAAAAGTGCACAGAACAAAGAGTGCAATAATTCAACAAACTTTCCAAAATTTTCAAGAACTTTAACAAGACCTGTGAAAAATCTCAGGAATTTTACAAACAAAAAATACCAACCAAAAAATCCAAAGTTTCTAAAAAATTCAATAAATTTCACAAAATCATTTAAATTCCTAAAAATCTAAGAACTCAACAAAAATCTGAAAATTCAACAATTCCTATAAATTACAAAGACTTCAAAAATTCAATTGATTGTGACAAAATTCAAAACTCCCAATCTTTCCATAAATTTCCACAAAAAATCAACAATTCACAAATTTTATCGAACTCAACGAAATTCCACACAAAAATCCGAAAATTCAACAATTCCTATAAATTACAAAGACTTCAACAATTCAATTGATTGTGACAAAATTCAAAACTCCCAATCTTTCCATAAATTTCCACAAAAAATCAACAATTCACAAATTTTATCCAAATTTCTATAAAAGTACAAAAATCAAAGAATTCAAGATTTCTAGTTTTCACATTAATTCTACAACAGTGCAAAAATTCCCACAAAATTCCAAACAGGACTAGAAATTTCAACAAGTTCCAAATTATTCTAAAAAAACAAAAATTCTACAATTTCTACATTTGACCACTCAAACGTGCTCAATTTTAATCTAACAATCATACCAAAGCCTATTAACAACAATACAAAAATTAAATTCAGAAATTGACAAAAATTACACAATTCAAATAAATAATAAATAAACAAATGAAATAAAATAAATAAAATAGATAAACGACTCATCGCATCTTTTAATCACATAAACGAGTCTAATAAACATAAGAAACAACAACAATGATCATTATAATTAAAAACAGAAAATTCGCAGAAAAAGGAAAAAAAAACAAATTTTTAGAATTTTACAAGAGGTAATTTCGTTAGGATTTCTTACCGTAATCACGTAGTGGAGTGTTTGAGGAGTGAAATGATGCTAGAAGCCCCAAAAAACAAGCTCGAATCGACCCCCAATCGACCGGTTTTAGTTTCGGAAAAACTACCCTCAATCCCGAGCTTTTGATGCGTTTTCGTGATGTTTTGTTCGGATAAAAAGGTTCTAAGAGGCCTAGGGAGTGTTCTGGTGGAGAAATATGGAAGAAAAAATGGGTTTCTGAGGATTTGGGGTGAGTTGCGTGGAGGGGGAAGTGAAGAACCGGTGAAGAAGACGTCGCGCTTCCGCGCTTTTGAGCTTCTGGGAAATGGAACGCTGGACCGAGACGGACTACTCACATACGGGTCCGCTACCATATGAACACTAAACTTTGTCGATAAGAAACGCTGGATGAAGGGAGTGACTCAGCGAATACGCCGCTTTTCGAAATATGAAAATGCAAAGAGTCGAGGAAAACGCTGAACAATCCATGTAAGACTCAAGCACCCGTAAGATATGAATTTCAAAGAAACGCGGGACGAAACGCTGACTATTCCATGCAACAACCCGCGTTGCTTCTCAGAGGATATGAATTGTAAAGAAACGCGAGTGAAACGCGGACTGGTCCACGCAACCTCGCGCGTCACTTGTCAAAAAATTTTTTTTTTCTTTTTTCTTCTTTTTTTTTGGAAAATTATTATTTTAAAATAAGGGCTATAACGCCTGGTAGTGTACGTAAGAAACCTTGCTTTCCAAAATTTTCCCAAAGAATTTATCCTTTCTTGATTTTTCAAAACATCTATCTTTATTTATTTTTATATGCATGCTTCAAAATGGTCTAATCATGCATTCTAAACATTTACTCAAAATAAAGCTGACTTCCTCGATCGGACCGATTGGTCACTTGTCCCTGCTTCTCTGCAAAAGAAAAGAAATGGTGAAAATAATGATAACGCCGCCACCATTCTACCCTTTATCTCGAAAGCAGCTGTAAACATGAGTTCTTGACGCCGACGAAGTGTCGCCTGAATTCCTTTTGTTTTACCGATGCAGACTGCTCATCATTCCGCTTGCTTCTGAACCCATATCACCCATACCTTCATGGTAATCTAAGAGGATTGCCCTTTGATGAAAGTGCCCTTTTGATGAAAATATGTGCAAAAATTTGTGCAAAGGGAAAAAAATTTATTTTGACATCATAACCATAGAATGAATGCTAAGCATGACATTTTAAATCAATAAAAGCCAAACGCCAGGAAAATTATTTAAAACAAAAGCGCCGACTTGACCCCTTTGATATCATCTCCTTGAATTTATTGACAAGGAGTGTTTGATATAAGGTAAACCCTGATAAACGTAATCACCGGCTTCCCTTGTCCCATGAACTTTTCCTTTCTGCTTGCACTATTGTTTTTCAAAACTTGCCTTAGTACCCTTTCAGATTTGCACTGAAATTGACTGATAAGGTAGTATAATGAAATGGACAGACTTAAACCCCAATTTTGTCAACTTAAACATGTTTGTTAAAATGGTGGCATCAGTGAGACAATCCCTTTTGACAAAAATTCAGAGGGAATGTATTTGCATCATTTGCCTTTTGATTGAGAAAGTTCCTTTCGTAAATTTTTTTTTGCAAAAGGTGGGGGTCTATAACACTAGGCTTTTGCAAGGGGTTTGAGTGTGGTGTAGGGGCAGGTTTAAACTTGAATGCAAATTTTTGTAAAAAATTTGCCCCAGTTTAATTTTAATCAAAGGTCTCTCTCTCCCCCTTTTTTTTTTTAAATAAAGTTGCCCCAGCTTTGGGGTTTATGATTCTCGAGGGTTTTGCTAAATGATTAACCGTTTTTTATAGGCTCAAATGGGAGAATTGGGGTTGAAGTGTTTAAACAAAAAGGAAGAAGGTCGGCTTTTCAGACCACCCTTTTGCAGCAATTTCTAAAGAAAACTTTGCTCAATCATATGAAAAATCTTTTACACATGTCTGAATTGATTGGTTGAGGAAAAATCTGTCCATCCATCTCCATGAGAACCAATACTCCTCCGTAGCACCTTTGAATAATGAACGCCCTTGCCAATTGCAAATTTCCTTTAGCCTCCTCTTGTATCTAAGGATTCGCTTTCAAAACCTTGTCCCCCACTTCGAACCTGCGAGGTCTAACTTTCTTGTTATAAGCCCGAGCCATCCTCTACTGGTAACATTGCCCATGACAAATGGCATTCAACCTTCTTTCATCGATCAAAGACAGTTGCTCGTGACGTTGCTTGGTCCATTCAGCTTCTTCCAACTAAGCTTCCATTAGAATACGCAAAGATGAGATTTTAACTTCAACAGGTAATACCGCTTCCATCCCATACATGAGAGAGTAAGGTGTTGCCCCAGTAGAAGTTCGGATTGCAGTCCTATATGCCATCAAGGCAAAAGGTAACTTTTCATGCCAATCGCGGTGGGTTTCGATCATCTTACAAATGATGACATCCAAGTTCATGAGATATCAGAATTTTCATCCACCAAATTCCAAAATGGCGACATCCAAGGGTCAAAGGTTTTTATTTGTGGTCATCTAAGAGCAAATAAAATAAATGTGCGAAAGTAAAATGAGTGGTACATAACTGAAGGACAAAAGAGAAATTCCATTTCATTTGGCAAAGAGCAAGATAACAGATAATACCATGGAAGCACAATTAAAGGCATAATTTTAAACAAGCAAAAAGTGAAATAACAAGTGCATTGTTTTTTGAAGAAATGATTGATATTAAAGCATGATTCATTTTTTAAGGACAACCCCCTCAGATTTTCCAAAACCTCCTCCGAGCAGGCAGACAATCGGTAGCCCAATTTTACATGGCTTCTTGAGGAATCAAAGGGAACTCCACGTTCTCCGTAGGATTGACATCAAAGGTGACCCCGACAATCAGTTGAGATAACCCTGTCTCTATATGATCATCAGACATTTCTTTAAATGATCCACCACCATCCTCATCTTCTTCCTTAATGAACTAAGCATGGTCAACAAATTCCTCCTCCACACTGATCATTCCAACGACATTTTTATGTTCTGAAAGAGGGTTTCTATTGACGTTCGGCTCTTGCTCATTCTTTCTTTTCAGAACTATATCCCCGACATCCACCATGTCTTGAATTTTATGCTTCAAGGCCCAACAATTAATCGTCAAATGTCCCGGACTTCCAAAATGGTAAGTGCAAATAGCATGGGGATCATACCCAGTAGGGAGTCCTCGGGGATACAGTTTGGGAGGGACAGTGCCAATTTTCCCAGCGGCCTTCAATTGCTCATACAATGGTCAATGGGCGCCCAGATTGGTGAAAGTCCAAAAGGTTTTCTGATTTTGCATTTCGCTATGTCAAAAGAATTTTGGACAGGATTTTGGGGTGTCTAGGAGTATAGTTCGACGGGGGTGGGAGATAGGTTGGGAAGTTGAAAACAAAGGTTAGGGGTCCAAATGAATAGGTCGGGGGTGAGGCATTTGGGCGGCAGTGTGATAAACAGGCTGATAGTAAGGATAAGGTAAGTATGAGCTTCAATTGATGGGGTGACTCCGAACTCTAGGCCTGAGAGGTGGGTTCTGATCCCACACAAAAGCAACTTCTCCTTCATTCTTTTTAAACGGGAGTTTGCTCCCACTGCCATTTTGCCCTTACAATGCTTCTAATTGCTGTTTCAGGGCGGTCACATTGACAATTTTTCCATCTTTAACAAACTCATCATACTCTTCTAGTTTATTGACAATTGCAGCAAAAGAACTCCCGCCATGCTAAAAAATCTCTTCAAAATATGGATCATGTGCCTTGATGAAAGTAACAACAATCTCTTCTTCCTCATGGAAGGCTCAACTTTAGCGTGCCCAACTTTCTCCATCGCTTGGCATATGATTTATGATCTTCTCGAGGGTCTCCTTGATTCCTTCCAATGTTGTTCGTGTCGCCGCTCACAATTGAATTCATACCGCTTCACAAAAGTCGTTGACAAATCCAACCAAGTTTTGATCTCTTGAGATTTCGTGTTCGAAAATTAATCCAAAGCATCCCCTTCTAGGCTCTCTGGGAATAGACGATAGGCAAGTTCTCATCATCCACTGGTTTACCAAGTTTGTTGGCAAACATTTTAAGGTGCCTTAGGTTCCTGCACTCATCATACTTGCTGAACTTAGGGTCTTAAAACCCATTGGTAGCTGGACGTGAAATAGACACGATCATCATAATCCAATCCACCATGTCGGTTCGCACCTTGATTCTTCTTTATAAACTCCTCAAACCTGTCCAATCTCTTCATCGATCTTTGTCGATCGGCATGACAGCTCATCCATCTCTGCTTTCCTTGGGAGGCAATGTCCCATATAAAGGGTTCCGTATGAAGATGAGGCTTGGTATGACCGGGAGGTATGTTTAAGGTGAACTGGGTTGAGTATAATGGTTTGCCTTTTGGTTGGGCTCAAAGATATAGTCGTGAGTGTATGGCAAACCGGTGTTGTGGTGAGAAAAAGTAATCTCATGAAGGTTAGGAATAGGTGGAACAAGAGTGGTTTGAATATTGGTTGAGAAAGGGTGGATTACTTGTCACGGGAATGTTAACAACACGCTCATGGTCATTCGAGGTACCACCTCCACCAAGGCCACCAACGATCAATTACACGCCTTTGCGCCATCTCTCAAGGCCATCTCATTAAACCTTCCCGACTTCACTTAACTGAGCTCCTGTGGCAGCAAAGTCAAGTGACCAAAGCATTCCTATCTCGAGCCTTCGCGTAACTCATGTTTACGGCTGCTTTGAGCTTTTGCTTTAGATCGGTAACGATGGGGCTTGTGAAGCTATTTTAAAATTACCCGAGCGGGAAAGGAAACACACTTTAGAGCTTATTCCAAAGGGGAGCTGGAGATTTATTTGAAAGAAAAAAAGGAAAAAGAACGAAGTTAGTGATCGCTTATATAATTCGGATGCATGTCCTAGAGGGGAGCCCTTTTATGCCAAGGGTAGGCCTAGCGTGAAAAATGCAATCCTCTGGGGTATGCACCATACAATACCTGATGGGTCCGATCACTCCGTTGATATGCGATTAGTAATCGATCCACAGGGTTGACCAAAAGAATATGCACTGTTTGGCCCATTATGAGGACGAAGTTCGAATGGATTCATTACTTTAATTGATATGTGAAGAGATGTTAAAGGTTAAAAAGGACTATTCTTAAAATAATCGTAGGGCCTTGACTTATTTTTGAGGGAAATATGGATCGGACGGGATTGATGGTTTACTCAAAAATCAGCTGGGTTTGTTGCTTACTTGTAACTCCACATCTCAATTTTATTTGCAACACACTAGCTCATAAGCTTTCTAAAATCAAGATTTGGCCTTGACAAAAATCATTATCTCATCAATGAGAAATTATTTGTGCATTGATTTAGTGTCCTTATGCATGGGATTTTACCAACTTTGATAAAATGGCCAAAAAGTGATTATTAGGGGCTTATATTCTAGCATACGAAGGTCACTCCATATCTTTGGATGCCATCATAGAAGGGATCGGACCCTACCTTACCTTGTGCACTACCCCTTTGGATGTTACTGAAAACATAAACATGCAAGTCTCATTGGATTATATATCCGAGACACAATGGTGGTTTATTCCTAATATGGGATTCCCTATGCGGCATTCCCTCTATGGCTTATGCATGATGCCATTTTATTAAAGCAAGTAAAGGTGTAAAATGAAACATGGCCTATAGGAGCCCCATTTGAATGCCGGGGTAAGCCTAAAAGTGATATGCAATTACAACTTAAATGCAATAAACGTAAATTCAAACGTGTAATAGCCTATCTAGAAGGATGGCTTGTCTTAAAAGAGTGCCAAGACTCTTATTTTCTAGAGTTTGTGAAATGCAAGAAAAGGGAAAACAACAAAAGATTAGTTTAATCGACAGATATCACATAACACGTTGGAGCAACAAATTGCACAAAAATAAAGAGGGGTGGAATCCCTCCTCTCGTGTTTAGTGATCCTTAATAGGGTAAGGTGGACTCTACCCTAGGCAATTCTAACATGGATGCATGAGGTTGAGCTCACTAATGCATCTAGACTCGATAAAAGTTACAGGCTCCCAAACCTTCAGACCAAAAGGCAAAAGGTCATCAATCCAAATGCCTCAAGTCGGTGGTTCAAGTGATCCCCTAGACATTGCTACGTACACGTCGTGCCACGGCCACATGTCCAAGTGGATCAATCCTAATCCTAATAGGGAAGAGTGGCGTGACAAGCCACTAGAAGTTAAAAAAGTAGGGTCAAAGTAAAATATATATGCACGTATGAAAGTGATTCCCTTTGAGAGGAAGGATTCAAATACCAAACATTCTCGAGGCTTTAGGATAGATGCACGCCCACCCCAAATGCAAAGCACGATACAAGTAAATATCAATAAATAAATAAACAATAATTCATTCATCATGTACGCGATGTGTAAAGAGCGATTGCACGGGCATGAAATCCTAAAAAAAGAAAAGGAAAAGAAAAAGAAATGCAACCTAAAACTTCCAAATGTGATATATAAGAAAGTTAGAAAAACGAAATAGTCAACTAAATCAAGTGCTCGGACCCTCTTAGGAAAATCCCCAGTGGAGTCGCCAAACTGTCGAGCCCCATTTTTTGTGGAAAAGGGAAGATTGATTTTTTGAAAAAAAAGAAATGGAAACGGGTCATGGGACTACAAAAATGCGACGATTTGGACCCAAAACAAAAGTCTAGAAAAAGGGTTTTTTAGAAAAGTTTGGAGTCGCCACTTGGTATGGAGTTTAGGTGTACCAAGTCACCAAAAAATTTAATTAATGAAAATAAACTAGGAAAACCCTTTTTTAGACGACTCCAGGTCCTTGAAAACTAGAGAAAAAGGTTCGGGGGTCACAGTTGAAAGAAGGGAAGGCAAAGATTCGATGTTACTCGTCTCTAAGGCACCATTCTAACCTAGCCTAAAGCTAGTTGCATGATTTAGTTAAAAATTTCTTAATTCTAACTTTAAAATTTATCACATTTGGATGTTATCTATATGGATACAAAAACCTAAATCTAATGTTGGATCGAGAGGGGCAAAATGTCTCCTTGAGGTTTGATTGGAATTGATCACATTAGTTGTGTCATCCAAGTTTGATCCCTCGAGGAGGTCACGAAGAATGCAAATGATGAGACTCGAAAAAGACGGGAGAATTAGGGTTTTCAAAAGAAGTGCAATTTTATAAAATCTCGAGGGAAAAGAAATTGGATTCTTGAAAAGATCAATTTTAAGTGCAAAGAGGAACTTGAATTTTCAAAAGATGCAATTTTAAGAAGAAACGGTTTTTTGACTTGAAATTGCTAAACATGAAGAAAGAAACTTGACTTTTTAAAAGAATGATTTCGATAGCATTTAAAATAATGCACATGTACATCCTAAGGAGGGATAATGCAATCATAACGGGTACGGGGAACTAAATTCGTGACTTTAAATCTTCCTTTTCATAGAAGGAAATGAAAGCGTGCTAAGGCTAAGAAGCCATACTCGCTCTCTTCCCTAATTCAAAGGGTAATGCCCTAAATGCACTAATCTATTTCTTGACGAAAAAGAAAACAAAATGTGATGTCTCGCATACGGAATGGGGGAATAGTAACATGCAAAAATGGAAAAGAAACTCTAAAAGTGAAAAGTGTGTGAAATTTGTATCTAATGCATGGACGGTATTAAGGGTCTAGCATTGGACTAGCCCTCATTTAAAGTTCTCACTAACATTGGATTAGTGAGAAATCGAAAGGAAAGGCCACAACTAGCGTTGGACTAGTGTGGTGACGTCAATATATTTACACAATAAACATGTAGACATGATAATAAAACAAGTAAACACATAAAACACATAAACACATAACACATAGGCATAATATCTAGATGCAAGACCCTAGGAAAGCAAGTAAACACATAATCATGCAAGCATGCAAAATAAGCATATAAAACCTAATTATTACATTGGGGGAACCTAAATACATTCTAAAGGGAAAAAATTCGGAATAATAATCTAACTATTACATTTTCTAGAATAAATACACTTTTTGCAAAATTAAACCTATCTATTACAACTTGGCATCCAAGGCCTCCAAATGATTTACCCAAAAATTAAATGACATAAATAAAGACTAGACATGAATAAGAGCAAAGGAAAAACTTAATTTAAAACATGCAAGATCATGCAAAAACACACAAGAGCACATAATAGGAGAAAGAAGTTACCATCCCTTGATGTGATGCCTTAACTGAATCCTTAAATGAGGGGAATGGTTATCTAAGACTCAATATCAACAAAAGGGATCAAGGTACCAATTTAAAGGAAAAATCAATCAAAAATTCAAAGAAAGGGTGTCTAAACAGATTCTGCAAGCAACATAGACAAGACTAGGAAATAGAGTAAGATTCTGGAACAAAAGAGCAGGAAATATCAATGTAATACGTAAATGAGGTTACTGCTGAGGTAGAACGCAGCAGCGCAACTAGGTCCGTTACAAGCAAAATCAAAGTCCGGAGGGAAACGCTGACCGTAACGGACTCACCAGAATCGTCTCTCTTCCCATCTTCAAAACATCGGAAGATTGCTTCAGCTTTTCGCACAATAACATAAAACAAAAATCTTCGTGAGGCAAGGGGATCTATTTAAAGCATTAAACATCATCATTCGATCATCAAACAAGCTAAAACCGAAGAAAGCCAAATCTTAAGCATCGACATCATCAAATAGACAAAAAAAAAGGGAAGGGAAGAACTGCTAGAAGCTGGAGGTTACTGGATCGGATCGTAACCCCGCGTTTCTTCATATCTTCAAACATTCAAGCAGAAACGCGGAGTGATACGCGAACCAACCCGCGCAAGAGGTCCGCGTTTCTTCACATCTTCAAACATTCAAGAGGAAACGCGGAAGCGCATGGAGAATTCGCAAGTGGTCCGCTGCTTTCTTCACATCTTCAAAACGTGAAGAACATTTTTCCGAAATTTCTAAATCACAACAAAGATCATCACGTAAGCATCAAACGTCTGATTTTAAACGTAAAAACAAATCTTATAGCCTTACCAAGGCTATCTAAATGTAACATACTCATATAACAACAAATAAACATCATCAAATATTATAAAACATCAAAAAACATAGCCAAGACCTTGGTTCCACCAAAAGGTCTGATTTCTAGCAATTTTCGACCAGGAAAAACAATAGATAGAGTATAGAAAGGCTACCTGATTCAGAAGCTTGAGAAAAACGACAAGGAATCACCAAAATTCCCGAAAATCTTCACTGAAAAGAAACCCTAATTCTTTCTTTTCTCTCCTTTTCTCTCCTTTTCTCTTTTTTCTTTGATTTTCAATCGTTTTTCTCTCCTTTTTCTCTCTCTCAGCCTCCCTCTTCTCTCTTTTCTCTCTCAGATTTCAACCCCTTCTTCCAGAAAACCCTAACATGGGTGATTTATAGGCATTAAAACCTACAACCAAGGGCTTGGATACTTTGAGGGTTTTCTTGGGTTAATTTTGATCATTGGATGCGTTTTATTTGTGTCTTAAGGATCATAGGTGATTTGGGCATTAACTAAAACGATTACTTAATGCCAAAGACACAAAAATACAATTGGAAATGAGGAAGGAAAGAAACGCTAATTTTTTTTTTTTTTTCGCCGATCAGTTACGTGGACTAGTTACTGTGGACCTATCCGCAGAACGGTCCATTTTGACTTTTCTCCTTTTTTTTTTTTGAAAAACCTACAAAAATGAGAAAAATGTGTTAGAAAATTTAAAAATAAATAACTAAACATTAATAGATAAAAACATAAGAAAACAAATGAAATAGTCAAAATTTGGTGTCTACACTTGGTATTTGGACTCGTCCTTAATATTGGAGAGTACACAAAAATTAAGTGAAGTGAAGTGTTATAAAGTGTTAAGTGTTTGGAGTCGGGCCCAGTGGGGGTTTTGGTGGAGTAAGGAGTAAGTGAAGATCTACATGGATTGCGTGTATGAAAGTTGACGGAGTGTCAACTACTTGGTTCGTGGACAAGTTTTGTGGATCTTGGCTCCTGAGAGCCCTCGTATCCTACCTTGTTTTGTTAATTATTTTCTTATCTAGTTTAATTCCAAGTATGGCTTGTGAAGTGAAATTCTTTATGTGTTAAGTGAATTGCATATTTTGAGAACTCACGGGGCTTTTAACTCACACTTTCCAATTTGTTTTCCTTAGCAGGGACTGAGAACCTAAGTGAAGGAGCAAATCCTTAGATTTAGGGTTTGCTTTTGAGACTTGTATGACAAACTTGAATTGTGATATTGAGGGATTTTGTTTTATGAGAACTGAATATTTCTCTAAGTATGAAATGTAATTTGGGATTGTAAGAATGGCGTAATGTATTTGTATATTATTGTTGAGTTTAGACTTGTGAATGGAATGTTAGTGGTTTTAGTGATAATTATATGAGTAAGTCCTGATGAGAGTTAAGCTGGCAGTCCACTGATCCCTTTGGTTAACCTTAGGGGAAGGTGGGGTCGTCACAACATCAATGGACCAATGAATCTTGTGAAGAATTCATGTATAAATCTTCTAGAGAATACAAATAAACATCCACATTAATACATATAATTATTTCATAACAGGTGGCAAATATTTAACCCTTTTTTAATATTAGCCTGTCTCCTTGAGCCTATACTTGTTAATTTTGCATGACGCCTATCAGGTTTCTTAAATTACATTTCCCTTTCCTTGACGTCTGTGGTCCATGTCAATTATATATTAATTCTAAGGACAAGTTAACTAATGCACTATCGAATTTGCTCTTGCCATCCTCTAAGGCACAAAATAAAAAAGGTTATATATATAATTTACATATAGCACAATGGCGATGGACAAACAATGGCCCAAAGCAAAAGGTACCAAATTTACGCAGGCCAAAGCACGTTTGACAATGCTCAGAAATGAACGAAATATGCTAATCATCTAATGACAATACTAGGAATGCAATGGAAATCATAACTAGTACCCTCATTAAAAAATTTTATCATAGGGTCTGCGGTCACAGTAACACCACAGTTTAGCTACTAATACCATCAAATATGTTAAACAAAATTCCATCGAGACCAAAGCAACCATCAGTACAAGCATGGTGAACACAAGTTCCCTAAAAGTCACTTGCTCAGGTTTCAACCATAGGATCAGGACCAGAAGACTTTGTTTGAGATCTGTTTGATTGACGAACAGTGTTGAAAAGAATGTCCTTAATGACCTACAACAATGCAACAAAAAAGTTTATCAAAGTCGAGAAAAAGACGTAAAGTATTATATGCAGTAGTTACCCAATTAAAGTTAAAAAGCATCAGAGGAAGACCTGAGACATCAAACCATGAACTTGCTCAACAGTGATCTTCGCACTATCACGAGTAATTTTAGCAAGTTGAGATTCCTCCTGCAAGAAAATTTGCATACATTAAAAATACTTTTATACTAGCAAAAGCCAATTCTCAAAGCAAGCACAACATTTACACTCCCAAAGAACATTTAAAAAAAAAGAAGAAGAAGAAGAAGAAGAAGAAGAAAATACCAATACAGACAAATTATTCCACCAGCAAATGCTACTTTTTTTTTTTTTTGGGACAAAATGACAACAAAGTTCAACGTGCAGACCATACAAATGAAGAAAGTCTCTTATGCTAAATATTTGTCATTTGTTACTCATCGTCAAAGACGTAAAATGAAGACTAACAGAAAGAAAAGGAGATCCAGGTATTGTAAAAGGAAAGAGAATTAGTGATGAGTCTTCGTCCACAGGACTTCCAATAAACCAAATAAGAAAATCGTAAGTAAAACCCGCCATTATAGCTTTCCTCCAAAATTTTTGTTAAAGCCATTTCATTTCCACTGAAAGGGCGCTAACTGCATACAATTATTCCACATGCTTGAAAACAGAATGAAGATAATAGACTGAAGAGTGTACGTTATAACTTTCTGCTCTGTTAGTTGACTGGAATGTCAAAACGGTAGCTGAAGTTTTCCCAAAGTTCATGAACAACAAAACAAAACAAAAAAGGTTTTCCATATAACAGCTTATTTTTGAAAAAAACTCACTCCTTAATTTTCTCCAGACAACTAACCCAAGTGATCACCATCATAACAAACAAATAAAGATTAACATAAAGCATGTAGAAAATAAAGATAAGAGCTAGAAGGCCAGGTGCTTTAAGGCCGTGAACATTAAAGAATATGTATCTTACGTGGATATAATATTAAAGAAGAATGTTAAATGTCATTTTTTCCTATTTAAAACACATCAATGCACACCATGCCAGGGAAGGGGAAATCAACTCGCACATAGCCTTAAAACTCGAGGTTCATGATCCAGTCCACATTACTCAACTAAGATTTACAATCGGTACACTTGCAGAAATTAAACCATGATATTTGCGGTCCTAACTGTCAAATTATGCTCTTCTTAAATTAAACCATGATATTTGCGGTCCTAACTGTCAAATTATGCTCTTCTTAATTGAGGAACGGATGACAAGCACCATCATATGAAATTGTTTATAATTGTCATCCAAATAATGTCATATCATTGTGGAATGTATCAAAAGGAATACCAATACTTCATGAGCTCGCGCCGGATAATTCCAGGAATGGTAAGGATAAAATTGAATCATGCTACAACTCAGGCAAACAAAACAAAGATAATGTTGAAATTAAGTTGCCAACAGTAAAAAGAAAAAAAGTTGCGAACAGTGAATGTTTGAGGTACCATTACAGGTACTACTGCAAAAAAGAATGCTTGACTATACCCTTGAAAGGGAAGGCCTGAAGTAAGACACAAACTAGGGACGAAAATGGGGAAAAAGATCTAAAAACAATATGACACAAATATAATGTCCTTAGAAAATTTCACTCAATTTTTTCTCGGGGATCTTGATAATGGTTGAAGTACTACAACAAACACCTGCCAGCAATATTACATTTGTGAAGGACCAGCAACGCATGGAAAATAATAAAACAAGCATGTCACATTCCTTCTTTTTTTTTTTTTTTTTGCAGCTCAACTAAGAAAAGGTCAAAAAAATACATTAGACCCAATCTATGGGCTCACTTGAAGCCGATATAGTGGATTCAAGAGCTAGATAGTCATGTTGATGTATGATGATCAAAGAAAAGCGATGGTGACTGATATATGTTAATGCAAAGAAAACCAATGTGGCTCCTCAATATACCACCTGGACTACAAGTAAGGCTATAGACCAAGTCTGCCTAACTATTTCCCTGAAACTAAAGCAGCAAAAGGTATTTCCTAAACTTTATTACATTTTCTGATCAATCATTTGCAAGTATTTCAATTAGCATGTAATCCATGCATAACATAACAAAGGGTCCTGAAATGAGGTGCTTAGTGCACCACAAAAACATTACCTTTTCCGTCAGATGATATAAGAAAAGAGTCTCCTCAGTTCAGCATATAGCCATTTCCATAGGCAATATGGCCAAGCACTTTGCATTACTAATGCTACCACATGTTCATGAACAATGGAATTGCCAAACACACTCAAGGAAACAGCATCAAAATAACAAATGCATCTACATGATGTAATAATAATATCCAGATCCCGAGAAAGGAAACATTAAGCTCCTTTGTACAAATTTCTTGCATTCTAACAATTTGGAGAAAAATGATTATAGCTTCCCTACTATTGCCAATTATGCAAATCAAAACAAAAGCATTAGTTGACTAATAAGTAACCAGATATATACCACACCATTTTCTTAAAGGCATCAGCCTTAAATTTCAAAGAATGCAAGTAAGAGGAGAAACTAATTCAAATTCATTATATGAGAATCCATTACTGGGAAAATTAAACTACCTCTTTCTTCCTCTGAGGCGGTGCCATCAAGTGTCCAAAACGGGCATGAGCCAATTGATTTTCAGCTTGCTCCAGCTTTTCGGCTGCATGAAATTAGGTAAGCTGGTTGATATCCTCAGAAGGAACATGATCCATTTAATTACTGTTCGGAGTAACATTTTAGATGACCAACAAACATGTCTAAGCATAAAATACCTAAATCTGAGATTTGTCCAGCCACATAATCCCCATTCCCAAGCAAAGGAGAAGAAGATAGTGTGTTGACCCAATACTTGTTCCATAGTAGATCCAAGAGATGGCAATCAAGGGAGGATTTAAAGTATGTGATATCTAACGCATAATACTGCACATCCAAACGAGAAGACATCAAGCATAGGATGAGGAACAAATGGCTAAAATTTTTTGAAAGAGCAAGGAAAAAAAAGAATTAAAAAAAGCCATAGAATATCACTAACCTGTTTACAATGCACACCGAAGTCTTCAATTTTGTTCAAGGGAATGGTTTGGTACTCAGAAACAGGCTCATCCGGAGGCTTATATCCTTCTGGGTAGGTCCTGAATGCACCAATTTCCACTTTTCCAGCCGACACTGTCCTTGTAGGATCGATAACAACTGCCAAGAAAGGCTCCTGATATTGCTGGTTAAGCATTTGCGTCGAAACATCAATACCAGAGAGCCAGCAGCCATAACCAGGATGGGAATGATACCACCCAACAACATTCTCCAGTCTACCAGCCTACAGCAAAAATAATACATGCCAATTATCTATGTTGTCATAGTCCTAACCATGAAAAGAATAAGATAAAATCTCAAGCATATGCCACAAAGTTTGGAGTTTTCCACTCAGATTTAAGAAGCTCCAACCAACAGAGGGCCATACATAGGATTTAAAGAAAAAAAATATGAGATAAAATGTATTCATTAAGAATAACAGAAACTGAAACAAGAGAAGGATATAATTGATCTTTAAAAAGCCAGGAAATTTGACTGGTAACAGTAACGAAAAACATCCATTAACATGTAGAGCAGAATGAAAAGATTCATTTTTTGTTTCAGAGTGTGCTCAACTCCAATCATGAAAAGCTTTGACAACAAAGCTTAAACATTTAATTAGCTTAGCGCAAGACTTTCAGATTCTTTTAGAGTGTGATATGTGAAATTATTTCTGCTGCTCATTCCCTAACTTCACACTAACTAACTAAAAGCAGCAGATACTTAACAAAAAATACTGCACCAAGGTAAAGGCAAGAACACCAAATAAATAAATAGCATCACCAATTCTTAGATCACATTCTTTTATTTCATCTACTCTCACTACAAACATCACAGAGGAAAATTGAAAAGCTCTTAAAAAATGTTAGCACAAATATTCCAATAAAAGTGCAACATTTTTTGCACTTTTTTCACAGATAGATAGGACAAACAGTTGTCTCTTGTATGCATACAGTTCCAGAAACAGTCTAAGAAATCACCATATATGTAGCCCATCATCTGGCCCAATTATTCCTATAATAGATTAAAGAATACAGTCCCAGCACACAGAGATGAAAAAAAGCATCACCAGGGTTTTAGGAAACCACATAATTGTTGTACACTAAGCTTCCTGAGTTATACATTACAATTCCCCCAATAAAGAGTATAACTTTTGCCTAACAAAAAGGAAAAGAAACCAGAAAAGGGGGGGGGGGGAAAGCAGCAGTACCTGCTTGTTGGTCTGCGAATAATCGACCATGTACTCATAGGCATCGGCCTGGGCATTGACGCGAGTCTCGGTGCCCTCAACGGGGAGGGCAAAAGCGTCCATAACAATAATAGCGTCGCCGTCGGTCTTGCCCTGCATAAGTCCCATGACCTCAATAGTGCCGCCGGAGCGTGCGTGGACAACCATTTTGAGAAGGGCAAGAGCGGAGATCTTCACGCGCTTAAAGTAGTGAGGATCATGAACCCACGGCTTCTCCTGCTGAAACTTGGTCTGCGCAGCCTCGTCGTAGTAGAAAATCACGTCCGACGAGGGGTCAGTGGCGGTCGACGATGGTGGTGACGACGACGTCGAATTCGCTCCTTGTAGGGGTGCCGCCTCCATCGAGACGATGTTGTTCTCGAGCTCCCATGTTTGCCGAGCAATGGCGGACGATGAATAGGAGGGATCCATTGTGGAATTTAATTGATTCTTCTTGGAATTGGGGGATGGGGAGCCAGAAGAATTCTTTTATTTATTGAGTGAGGCTAAAACGCTAAAACCCCACTATATGATATTCGCTCCGTATTTAGTGAACAGCCGGGTCGGGGCAAACGTCTAGCCCACATCCATAGCCCAGGTTTTCCTTTTTTATTTTATTTTTTTTTTAACGTTTATAAAATCTGGATTGAAGGTGACCAGATTGGAGGCAAATTTCTCAAAATATTACTAATTTCAAAAAATTCCCCGTTTGATGCTATTTTTTTTGGTTTCTCCATCTATCGGTGCCACACATCGGCACCAGGGAAGAAATTTTTTTTTTTTAAAAACAATTGTCGGAGGGCGAAATTGCAAGGCCTTTTTTGCAAAATTAAAAAAAGTTCATTGGGCCATACAGGTGTCGGGACGAATTTCATGGTGTGCCGCACATCCAATGAACTTTTCTTTTAATTTTGCAAAAAGGGCTGAGACATTTTACCGGACAAAATTTTATAAAAATTGCTTAGAGGGGCCCCGGAAATTTATATGATTTAGTAAACAATTTTAGTAGTAAATATGTCATATATATTTATATGTATATATAGCTATATATATATACACACACATATATATATATATATATATGTTACATATATTTATATATATGCATATATTTATATACTTATTATGTATGTATACATTTATATATATTTGTATGTATGTTTATGTGAGGCCCCGATTTTTTTCCCAAATTTTTGGAAAATATTAAATAATGTTAATTATAATGATTATAGTTTGCCAAGGTGTTTATATGGTTTATTTTCCTTATTAAAGTATTTTGTTTTAACTATGTTACAAGTCTAAAAACCCTAATTTGACCTTTAAACCCTAGTTTGCTTTGAAAATCCTAATTTTTGATAAAACCCTAATTTGAGTGTGAAAAAACCCTAGTTTGATTTCGTAAAACCCTAGTTTTGAAAATGAATTTAAGTTTTACGTTTAACTACGAGTTTGTGATCTCTTTGATTTTATGTGTGTTAATGCATGATCAACAGGAGGGATTACGATTCCTAGGTGATTAGTGATTAAGTTTTGATAGGCTAGGTTAAATTGAATACCTATGGACTAATTTGATAGGAAAAGAAATCATGTGGGCAAGAGTGGAAAATAGCCTAAGTTGTTGGGTTGAATTGGCATGACAATTTTTACCAACCTTTGACTAACACTAAATATCTACATGGTCTCATCTCTTAGCCATTTTATAGCTTGAGGGAGCCGGCCAAGCAAGGAAGAAAAGAAGAAGGGAAAAACCGTGGGAAAAAGAAGGAAAAGAAGAAAGAAAAGAGAGGAAAAAAAAAGAGAGAGAAAAACAAGAGAAATCTTGTGTTCCAACCATCCAATCTTGAAGTTGAGCTAGGAGGGTAAGTGGACTAACTTGGGAGCTTGCAATTGCATCAAGAACATAAGCCAAGAAGGTATTTTTCTTCTTATATGTAAGCTGGAATTTTGATGAGAATTATGAAATTGTTGGATTTTGTGGTTCTTTTGGCTTGATTCATGCTTATACTTAGCTTATGGGATGATTCTACGGATTAGATTGGTTGATTTCGATGTATTTATACCTAGCCATGATTTTGAGTTAGGGTTTTGATTTCAAGTTCTAATGTTAGAAGTTAATGCTTGGATTGTTGGTTAACTAGCATGTTGGTTTAAGTTGTTGTGTGGGCTCTTGAATTCCCACTAGCATGTTGATTTAAGTTGTTTTGTGAGCTCTTGGATTCCCACTAACAAGCTCATGATGTATGGTGTGTGATTATATGGAATTGGTTGACTGAAATGGACACATAAACCCCAAAGGGGGGAAACCGGCTTGAGGGAGGAATTTGGGGCGAATTTTTCTGTTTTGTTTAATTTATTGGACTGTTATATGTGTGTGTTTGTGTGTGTCGAGGGCAATATGGGATGTGTAAGGTCTGCATTTGCATGTTTGTTATCGCAATCGAGTCAATGGATTTGCATGCGTGCGATTTAGTTGCATTTGGGAGTAAAACAGAAAAACAGGGTTGATCGGGCAGCAAATTTGGCTTCATTTTTCGTGTCGATCCTTTGTGATTTGGCTTTTGGCCAAAACGCGAAAGTTATAACCCTTCGTTCTAGCTTTCCAACGGATCTGGAATTTCTTGATTTCGATTTGTGAGCACTGAGTTATGATCGTTTGAATCGAGCTTGTCGGGAATTCTGACATTAAAATTTCTGGAACTGTTTCCACATTTTTGACCTAGAAAGAGTGAATCTAGGCAGAAGTTGTCTCATGAAAGTTATAGCTTGTTCTCTTAGCTTCGAAACGGAACATCGTGCACTTCAATTGGACACTCGTACCATGAGTTATGATCAAAATAGCTCAAGGTGTCAAATCTGCCTTTCACACCTTCTAGTGTGTGTTTTCCGTTTTGAATTTTATCTCGTCCGTTTTTCGTTTAACGCCCATGCATGTGCTCCTTTTGCTATTTTAAGTGTTTATAAATGTTTCTCGAGATTTTTAGCATTGAGTATATGCATGTCGCGTCATTTCACGTTTGAAAATGGATTTTCATATCTCGGTGATCACGCGGAGAGGCGCTTGTATGACCTCCGAATTTTCTCTTCTCTCGGTTATTTGGTGAGTGTCAAGTGCATGATTTTTTGACTTGCTTGACCTGTTACCTGTTTAAATTGATCGTAGTATTAAACTTGTCGGGCGTGTACTTTATCTCGTCCGACCTCTCTGACCTAACTTGCTTTGCTTATACTTGTTGCACTTGAAATGACTTGCGACTGTACATGTATTGTTTGATGATTGAGCGTTGTCTCATCATCTTACTTACTATTTAAACCTGTTGGGGATGCCCAAAACCTCATTGATAAACCTTTTACCTCGGGCGGCAAGGGCTTGGCGAGGATTCAAATCATGGGTCTTTACATATTTTCGTCGGTTGGAGTACGCCGCCGACTACTTACACCGGATATACTCGTATTACCAAATTTTCTATTTTGACGAAGGCCCACCAGGCTGGGGTGAAACGGTGGACTGGAGATGGTTGACAAGTGGAGCTCTACTTGGATAAAAAAGTTGACGGAGTGTCAACTATTTGGAATGTGATCAAAATTAGGTGGAACTTGGCTCCCGAGCCTGTATCCTTTATTTAATGTGTAATTAAATCAGTATTTGTATTCTTGTTCAAAGTTCAGTTACTTATCTTGTTTAATAAAGGTGTAATTTTCTTGAGCCTGCATGTTTGCATGTTTTCTTGGCCTCACTGAACGTTTTCTTAACAGGTTTGAGGTGTAGCGTGAATCGAGGAAGCTAGTATTTTGTGGATTTCCTTTTGTATAAGATTAAATTAATAGATGCATTTGATGGTTTATGGTAATTTGAGAGTTTGAGTTGTAAATTGAATTTAGTAATGTTATTATTTGTGGTTTGGATTGAAATGGTTAATTACTTTCACTTTCGAAGGGTTATTAGTCATTCGAGTGGAGTGAATCCTGGCGAATAGCGGTCAGAACCCTGGTTCTACACACCGGTTATATATATATATATATTTAGATATATATTTATCTATGTATATATTAATGTATGTATATATATTTGCATACATACACATATGTATATATATATATATGTATATATCAATATATATTCATATATATATATTTAATATATATATATACGTATATATGTATATGTATATATAATAATATATATGTTATATATATTTATATATATATATATATATATATATATATATATAATATTTATGTATATATATCATATATTATATATATATAATGGTTATATATATATCATATATAGCGGTACATACATGGTATATATTACTGTATAATGTATTGATTATACATTATAATACATATTCCATATTATATACCTACATATATGTACGCCATATATTACTATATTCATCTATATGTATACATGTTAAATGGTTTATGTATATTTATTATTCATGTATACGTCTATATTGTTATATTGATGTATATATGCCATCATACATTATATCTATATCAATATATATTTTTCTATTCCAAGTTGTTTACATACGTTTTTCATATGTATACAAATTTGTTTATTACATATATTAAAATTATGTATATATATATTCCATGTATATATATGTATGTATATTACTATATATGTTCATGTATATATATTTATATATACATATGTTATATATATTGACATATATTGATATATATATATATATATATATATATGTTTATATATTACTTATCAACGCATATATTTATATATACATATGGGATATTTTATGTATGTACATATATATGATATATATGTAATGCATATTTTATATATACATTTATATATTTATATATATTTATCTGTGATATATATTTATATACATATCTGATATTTTATTATGTACATATTTATATATATATTTATGTAACGATATTTATATATACATTTTATATATTTATATATGTATTTATGTATATACCCATTTACATATATATATATATTTTTTAAATGTGTTGGACTTAACAAATAAGTGCAAGAAGGTTATAGTAATTATAGGGAATATAACGTAAACTTGTGGTAAAAGCGTAAATAGTAATTCTCGAGCCGAGTTTTATGGGTTTTAGAGCCTTTAGGGTTTAGGGTCATTTAAGGATTTCTAGAGTATTAGAACTGAGAGTTGTAAGGGTTTTTAGAACTTACGGTTTAGGGTTGCACAAAGATAGTATATAAAAAAATAAACCATTGAAGGGTAAAAAAATGGCACTCATAGTAATAAATTAAATTTAAGAGGAGAAAATTTTACTGGAAAACACCTAATTTAAATCCACCTGGTTGGGTTTAGGGTTCGAGGGCCTTTATGGTTTGGAGTTTAGGGTTTACCATTCTTCCAGGCTTAAGGGTTTGGCCCACTTTAGGGTCTAATCGTTCACATTAGGGCTTAACCCAAAGCGTTTTAGTGTTTAGGGTTTTAGTAGGGTTTAGCATTTTGGGTGGTTGTTAATAGGTTTTAAGCACTCCAGGACATCACAAACCTTCTGTCACTAGCTGGGAAGTTTAGTGTTTGGGGTTTAGGTTTACTCACTCATAGGGTTTAGGCCTTTTAGGGTCTGTGGCACTGGGTTTATAGGGCTATAGGTGGGTTCCACCTATACCACCGTCTCTGGGTTCCAAGGTCCCAGGCTCTGTGTTTGCCAGGCGTATTGTTTTTTGGCCTAGTGTTTTTTATGGTTTAGGGTTTGGGGTTTAGGGTTCAGGGTTCAGCCTTTTATTTAGGCTTGGCCTGGGTTTAGGATTTACTTATATTACAGTTTAGGGTTTAGGATTTAAGGTTTAGGGATTAGGGTTTACTTATATTAGGGTTTAGGTTCTATGGTCTTGTGTTTAGGGTTTAGAGTTTTTGGGTTTAGTGTTTTTAAGGTTTAGGTTTAGGGTTTTTAGTTGGTTTAGGATTTAGGGTTTACTTATATTAGGGTTTAGGTTCTAAAAACAAATTTTAATTGAATACTAAACACCAAAACCAAAAATCATAACCAAATTTACAAAAACACAAATTTACTTTTTATTTACAAAATTTGAAACAATTCCCGGAGGCCCCTTTTTGCAAATTTAAAAAAAGTTTGTGAGGGCCTCAAAAATTTATTTCTAATATTGTTAATATTTATTATTTTAAATATTGTTAATATTATTATTTATCCGTTTGATTATTTTAATGTCGTTCTCAAACATATTTTTTAGAAAATTTAAATGAAAATCTATTTTAATTTAATTTTACACTTACTTTTCTTGTAGATTTTCAATATTCCATTCATCTTATCTAAAAATTCACCTTTTTTGTATCAATTAGACAGAAAATGAGAAAAACACGTTTTACGAATTAAAATTTTGGGCCGTAAGTGAAGTAGCTATGGAGTGTAAGGATGAACACCCGCAGGTTAGGAATGTAATCAAGTGACTAGAGGTGAATTAAAAAGAGAGTGATTATAGTTAGAGATTTGTAATCTTAGTTTAAGCTGAATTAACCTTCTTGAAATTAGAATTTTATTTAGCCATTGTTTCTTCCACTTAATTCACCCTAATTCACTCCCATTTTATTCCTTTTCATTTCTCCCTCCTAACCAAGATTAACCCTTTAATCTTTAACTAAGTGAGGTAATTATTTTTCCCTCCAAAATTGTTAGCAAGAGATCACTATTCATTAGTTGACTTTTTGTCACAAGACAAGCTTTATGTCTTGTCTTCTTTTTCTTCCATTAATTCACTCAAAATTAACACAAAACACCTCTCTCTTTCTTCCTCCCTTGGCCGAACTCCCTTCCCCCTCTTCCCTCGAAATTTCATCAAATTCTTCCTCCAATTCCTCTCTAAAATCACCTACAAACTTCCATTAATCTTGGCCTGAGCTTGGGTTTGTGGTGAGGAATATTGAAGAAGAGCATTTAGGAGTTGAGTCTAGCAATTCTTGGGTGAATTTTGCTCACTTCTTGGAAGAGGTAATGATCTAAAGCTTCCACCTTTGTTTATTGATTTCATTTTTAAGCATGACATTAGGTTTGGGAGCTTGAGAGGTTGCTAGAACCTTGATGTGTGTTGATGAAATTGAGCCTTGTGTTAGTTTGCAATTTTAAGATGTTAAATTCCTTTAAATTGCCTTTCTTGAGTTTGGTTGATTGAGTGGGCTCTTGGACTCCCACAAGGATGAGAATGTAATTTCTAGTATGATTAATGATGCAATGTATGTATATATGTTGGAAATTGTGGCTGAAAATTTCAGGAAATATCTCAAGGAAAACCGGTTAGGAGAAGGAAGAAAATGAGGAAGAAAAATTGTTGTTTTCCTTTTAATTGTGAGGCTGTGATTTCGGCAAGATTAAAGGTTAATTGTGAGGCTTAAATGTGAGGGTTAGGTTGTTAATTTGTCCCACACAAATCCCTCCAAAGGTTAAGCCAAATTGGTGGTTTAGTTGGAACAAGGAAAACTGGAAAATTGAGCAAGCTTGCTGTCCGATTTTTGAGGTTGTTTTAGTGCTAAGTTTTGAGCTAAACTTGTATCAATTTTGACCATTATTAGGTTAAGGAAGATCAATACTATCTTAGGTTCGAAAATGAGGTCAATTGATGGTAGTTTAGGTAGGTTAGGAGTGTTAGGAAGAAGAAGAGTAAAACTTCACTGGTTTGAGACAATTTGCTGAGTGAACTTTGGACGATTAGAAAGCAGACTTCCCATTATATTTTTTGGTTTAATTTTGGTATGAACCTAGCCTATATATGATAGTATTGGTATACCAAATTTGGTAATTTTTGGGTAATAAATCGATATTCAAATGAGGCCTTGACTCATGCCCTGTAAATCTGGAAATCAGAAAACTCAGAATTTCGAACCTGTCTTGTTTGAACTGCTATAATTTCTTGCTCGACAGTCAGAATTGAGTGCCGTTGGTGGAATTTGAAACTTCATACATAGAAATTTAAACTGTGTAAATTTCAAAGGCCAATTCGTTTCCTACAATTTTTGGTGAATTTTCAAAGTTAGCTGGAAAACCAACTTGTTATGTTCTGTTTTTGTACTGTAGCTGTTTCTTAATCGAAATCCTGGCAGTTTTGTCCATAATTTTATCTTGGTGCCTTCTACAAAGTTTTAGAAATTTAAATGGGGTTTCCAACGGTACCAAGTTTGTAAAATTTGGACTTATATAACTCAAGTTACGATTTTTTAAAAATTTCTGCTCAAGTAGGAAGTTTTTGAACTTGATTTTTCTTGAACGAGATTTGATTGGTGAACTAGAAACATATTTTCGTTGTTCTTTAAATATTTTAGGAAGTGATGCTGAATTACGAAGTGATTCAAATTTGAACTCCGAGACCTACTTTGTCGGTAAGTTTCCAATGCATGTTACTCGCTTTAATTGAATGTCCCACGCGGATTGTGTGAAATGCGTGGAACTTGAGTGCTATACCACCACTCACTTAAGAGGGTATATACTTTATTGCCCTTTAAGTAGAGTAGGTGAATTAATTATTTTGCATGAATATATACACACTAGTGGGGAAATGTATGTGGCAGTTTACCTACGCGCCCTGAGTAGTGTAAGTGCGTTTCTATGTTAGATTACCGGGCCCGGTACAAGGTTGTTCGCGGGAAGGAATTGGTAAAGAGTCACCACATAGAATTGGAAAGTCGGCTGAGTACCTTCCACTACTTGAATTGATCGTATGAAGGAATTTTGAGCTCCCAGCATTCCCCGCATCCCTCCCTTGTGTATTTTGTGTTAATTAATTTGTTTTAATTATGTTATTTATCAGCTTTTACGTCTGCATGACTTTTGAAATTCACGAAGCTTTAACCTCACCCCTCAATATTTATTTTTCCCTTAACAGACGAGAATCTAGAAACCTGTTAGGGTCTAGCACTCATATATTTTGCTTTGTCTCGAGTATGGAGAAACGAATTGTATATTCTTTTGGTTTTACTATTTTGAATTTATGGAACACAATCAATGGTTCTGGGTATTATAAGTGTATTCTTAAGTTTGTAATTGTATTTTAAGCTAGTTATTTCTACAATTCGATCTCATGAAAGTTATGAATTTTAGATTTGTCTTTGGTTAAAAAATTTCGAACGCCGCACTTGCTAGTGGAGCTAAAACTGCCTCAACCCTTGCTTTTGTACCTCCTTGCGTATTGTCACAGTTAACCTGACTCTGGCTGCATCTAACCAGAGTTGCATTGTCTCTCTCACACACATTGAATATGCGGAAAGCATCATCTCCCCATATTTGAATGCTGAGCTCCGCCATTTTTTTTTAATTTACAAAGGGTCTGGTGTTTAAAAGTTCAGGCCGCATATCCAACGCTACGGGTAACTGAGCATGGGGAAACCAAAAAAAGAATAAACGGGGAGTCAGGAACAAATCATCATGTCTTGAAAATTGCCCTGCATTGATCACCCCCCCAAGTTCCAACCACTCTGTACTGATAATTTCGGAAACCTCCTCTGAGCAGTTTCACCTAACACTCTCATCCTTTTAAAAATCTCACTTGCTTCTCTTATTATATTTGGAACCATTTCAAATATAATGTTAAAAAACCTATTTTGGGTTAAAAAATATAATTCCATCCAAGTTTGCCCTTTTCTTATGATTTCTTAATTACTAAAATACACCAAATTTATCTCTTAATTTTTATGAATAGATGGACGTAATTTCTTGATGAATATTTGTGTTTGATAAAAATAAAAAAACCTTGCAGTTTGTCATTGGTTTGAACAAGAAAATGTTAAATTTACCTAAAATTTCATGAATAATTTATACATCATAAATAAATTTATAATAATTTATAAACCACGTATACACCTTCAGACTAATTTAAAACACATAGATAATGAGGTTATACTTTTAGTATGTTATGCATCTTTAGCTTTCAAAACCATCAATTTGGACAAAAGTAGAAAATTCAAAATATGTGTTGATTTGTAAACTTTTAAGTTAACTCAAACACTTTGGTACAAAGAAAATATCTTTAGTAACTGGTGTAATTCAAATATTAATGCTTATCGATAAAATGACTATATTTTTTTCCAATCAACATAAACTTTCTATTATTTTAGAGCATATTAATATATTTAGGCAATAAAAAGTGACAACAAAAGGGTAATTTTGAAACCAGACCTCGGCTGGCGGTGAACCGTGGACTTGCCGAATTGGACTTGCCGCCTTTGGACGAATTGAACCGAACGACTGGCCCAAACCAAACGGGATCTACTCCCCCTGATAACCCGCCAAGTTAGAAGTAGCCATTGCAGGTCAAGCGAATAGAAGCAAAAAGAGTGAAGCATATGTCGCACTTTATGTCAAGATATTCTGTATATTTATAGGCAATAATGGGATAAGGGATTAGGAGTTCTTGTTGATCTCAAATGTTATTCTAAATAGCGAGCAAGAGTTGTCCCTTGATTTGGGTGACATGGCAATTTACGTGAGTTCATGACTTCCATGACCAACAATTCCATTGCTCAGTAATTCGCCAGCTCGAATTCTGATCACACCGACCGGGCCGCTCTTACGCCCAAACAAACTGATGTAGTTGGGTGCCACGCTGTACGTAATTCATTCGCCAGGTACTTAGTCTCTAAAGACCAGGTCCATTTCCAATGAATTCAGTCTGCTCTTTACACGCAGGCATCGATCTATCGGATGTAAATCATTCGGAATTCTTCAATTCTCGGCCGCTGAGTATTTCATCGTGTCACTTCTTAACCACTTCACTAAATGCGCCATGATCACACTAGTTCAAAATTTAAAAAATAACCATTCAGTCCCCACCCTCGCTCGCCTATAAATAGGAGGGACTACGGTCATTTTCAAGATCTGCCTCATTCCTTCAGCCACTTTACGTGTCGAGTCTCCACCCAGCCTTCCCTAGCTTGTTTTATCTGTAGCTCAACTTCCCCTTCTCCACTAGTAAGTTATCATTTCTCAAGGTTGATAGATTTTTGGGATAATTTGTTGAAAAAGATACTGTAGCACTTTTTTAATGTAATGTATATGAGATAAAAAGATAATTGTAATTTGTGTCGATGATGCAAGTACAAATTTTTAACCCAAAAAAAGCAATCCAAACAAAATATTTTGTGAGTATCTTCTCCAGCACTCGAGTATCACCTACTTTGGCACCTAAGCGAGAAAAAAACTGCATGAAAATGCCGTAAGAAATAGTTCCCTTTAGTTCTTCCCTCCTGTATGACATCTTTCAAGTTCGTAGTACTCCCCTTCACCCCCTCGGGATAGAGGTGTCGAAGCGCCCTCCCGATCTCCCTCTGCCTCTCGGCAGGTTCCCTCCTGCCTGTGCAGAGCCTAGTTGGCCACCAAGTAGTCCCGCCTAGGTCAATCCCCAGCCTCCAACCCTTAAATAGGACGCTAGCATGCTGACACCCTTTGGGGAGGCCTAGGCATCCTCACCCCATCGAGTATGGATAGGATAGTTCAACCTCATTCCATCTTTCTCAATACGTAGGCTCGAAAGTTACTTAAATGAGCTTATAAGGACTAGTAGTCTCCCGAGGGGTATGTAGCCATCTATAAAGATCAAATCTGCCATTTAACTGGGAGACTCTATCAAGTACTGCTCAACATCCCGACTCCTTTTAGTCTATTCAAATCATTTAGGTGATCCCGAATGCAATTCGTCCATTGGCTCTTCATCTTGTAAATTTTACTCCATACCCTTAAAATTCTTCTGTTACCTTATTTCTTGACAAAACTTTCTGTGTCATGTCCTGAGTGGTTTTGTAATTTCACTCTGTCAAGGGAGAGGAGACATCATACCTTGTGATCTTTTGGCAAGTCTTTCTTTCCATTGGCACAGTAATTTTCTTCATGAAAAATCTGAACTTTCCTCCTCTCTTTTGGAAGCAAGGTACTTATGTGTTGGATCATTATCCTGAGATCGTTCCTTAGGTCAAACTGGATAGAATTCTCGCCTGCATCTTATGTTAATGCAGATTCTCTCGACCTTCTCCAATGGCTGACCCATGATTTGCTCTGCTCGAGGAAAACGATCCCTCACACTTGAAAAAAAAAGTTAGGGTGGTCTTATACCCATTCTATTCAGTAGCGGCACTCTATTTTCCATTCTGACTTGGGCTCTTTTTTTTCTGAAGCAGTGAAAAAGTTTACAACCATTTAACCTTGATCGGGCCTAGCTCTCACCCCAGTTTGACCAACCTCCGTGCTCGGCTCCACTACCGCATTCTCCTCCCAAAGATCCCTTCCGTCTGTGCCACGAAGCACAAGAGGGAAGAAGAAGAGTAAGACTACGGCCAAGAGAAGGCTCAAGAATCAAAATTGGCAAGTTAATCCAAGAGAAGGTCGCTATTCCTGGGGTCCTGTTGCCTAGTTCGTGCACCCATCACTGGGCTCCTCCACACCACGGGTCAACACCATGGGAGTAGACCCAAGGGATGTTCTCACTGATGTCGGAGTCAGATGAGCATGGCCCTTCATCCTATGAAGAGTCTTCAACACCACTCATACTCCACGCCACTCTCTACGGAGATTACATATCAATGATCGAGTTCCGCTTCCTAAGGCTGTCAGAGTTATTCCAGTATATATCCTATCTCTCGTAATCGGGATTTCAATCAAGTGGCCTCCTTATTCGCCAGAGTTGTTGATTTCCTATTACAATCGAAAGGCCTGTGTGAGTCTCATCTCTGCTCAATTTCCTTCCCTTCATTTTACCCACCTCCTTTAATCAACCACTTTCCCCTATTCTCGCTCCAGCACGCATCTGCTGGAAGTGGAACTGCCAAGAGAGAGATTTGAAGACACATCTCACTTTGCCAATACCATCACTCACGGATAACTGCTGATAAAGTGGAAGAGTTGGAGAAAGAGGCTCAACCCAGCTCCAGCCGACCGGCAATGTAGGACGGTTTCTACCAAAGTGCTAGAGACTCAGAAAGAAATGGATCGTGGTCGGACCTAGTTAAATGAAAGTCGCTTGCCTTCTTAATGGTGCAAATTATTAGCTGGGTGAATTGTCAAATCGCCGCTGGGACTAACTTGGCTGTTCAATGACCCCGTGTCTTGTACAACTATACCTGCTCCTCTCATCGCTCGCATAATCAACCTCCTTGATTTTATCTGTCACTCAACTACATTCCCCCCTGCATTGAAGGTCAAAATGGAACGCCTCGTGGAGGGATACAATTAAGTGGTTTTGATCTCGACATCTCAATAACCCTCTAATGAGTATCTTTGAAATTCCGTTGGAACCTGAGAGTCGTAGAAATGTTCAGCCTGAAGAGAACCCAATCCATCGGAGCACCGAACAAGTCGCTTAACTAGTCCTTTATTCCGTATCAAGTTGTAAATATTTTTATAATTAATGAAAAAGACTGAATTTTCCTTGCTTCTCTCTTTCTCTGCTTGCCTATGTTACTTTCTTCCATGTTGTTTTACCCCCCCAAGTATACTAGTAATTGCTAAGTATATATTCAGCTGTAAATCATTCTATTTAGGTTACTTCTTCGTTCGGCTCAATGAATTTGATAGTTAACATCCATCCGATTGGGCGGTTTGTCCTTGGTTTACTTAAATAGTCCGTATTCAGTAAATAAAGAACAATTTTGCCGACGAGATTAAATAAAATAGTCTTATAACTGGCTAATAGAACAAACAGAGCAATTACTAGAGTAACAAAACTGAACAGAGTAAATAACTCCATACAAAACCAAATAGAACAGAACCTTAACTACTCTCAAGATGCCAAACAGAATAACTAGAAAGAGTGATCGACATAAAAAAAAAAATTTTGAATTGTATATGCTAAGTAACGACAACCTGCTCCTCATCTAAATGGAGCCGCTTACGTAAGCCGCTTTCCTCGTCACTTACTACCTTGTAAATCTCCCACCTGGCTAAACTTGTTTTAATTCAAACCCTCCTACTAACTGAGTTCCTTCGTAACCCCAAGTCTCCAAATTTGAAATAGACGTGCTTGACTTTAGAGTTGTAATACCAAACTAGTTGGTTTTGCACTCGAGCCATCTCCTTGATTGCGCTTGTCTCTTAGCCCAAATGCATCCCAGTTACACCCTACCTTCCTGTATTGGCCTGAAGGATGAAATTTTGAGTTTTAAAAAGTTAGAACTCACTTATTGGTGTATTGCCTGCCCAGCCCCTATAAGTTAAGGTGCGGTTTTCTCAAGGTGGAAGAAGTATGATCTAAACCCACAGGATGGTTGGGGTGGTCTATCCACCCATGCCTGCTTTGAATATATTCTAGTCTAGTCCTTTAGACTCATGTGATTGTTCGACATCCCCAACAACATACCCATTAGTTTGGGGATGCTCACCGCTGCTAGATTCCTAACTCCTTCCACTAGTCTCTAAAAAGATTCTCAATGAGCTGCCTCTACTGGGAGATTAGGGTAAATGTTTTATGCCCAACGACATATAAGATTTCTCTTAGAAAAACTTTTGAATTGTTCTATACTTATCGGCTTAAAGGCCTGACCTCCCAATCCAAGTAAATATGGCAATCACGGTCACCACTCAGGGGATTCTAGCCCTAGATGCCTCTAGGAGACCAAGTCAATCTCCATTGCACAAAGATCATGGACTTGAGTGGAAACCAGGCGGGGCGTGTCGAACTAAAGCATTGGCGAGGCCACTTTTACATTTTTTGCAAGCAATACGTAACAAATGAGTCAAGAAAGATGGTAGGCCAGTAATCTGCACAACAAGCAATTTTTTTGGCTGACCTAGGGTTTACATGATTTCATATAAATTCTCTCGCTTATCTCCTGGGCACGTGAATTTCCTTCCCTCCTGGTGTACTTTAACTAGGAGGATAAATAAGACTTCCCAGAGTATTATAGATAGAAGGTAAAAATCAATCTGCTGCACTGCAACCTTTTCATATTCTTATTCAGAGGTAGTTCTCCACTATCAAGAGTTCACCTTTGAGGATAATGGTTCACCCCTTATTACCTAATCTCTGTCACCACCTCCACCCAATACCCTCCTCCTTATTTAGGTGCTGAAGTACCAAAGCTAGCTGAATATTGGGAAGGACGATGGAAATAAGAACATGCAGAGAAAATCAGTCACGAAAGCAAGTATGTGGGGCGAGAAACTGAAAATATGACGGGGGGTTGAAAATTTGCACAATAAGCTTGAGAAGATATAGCCGCTACTCAAAGCTGAACCTTAGTAGCCAACTTGAAGATGCATGGCAAGCTCCTGGATGCTAACAAGAAACGTGAAGAGATGGCGGATGTATTGCAATGCGTGTATGATGAAGAAGAGCGTTACCTGCAGGACGCTTTGTTTCAGCTATACGCTGGAATATGTCATGTGATAACTCCGGCAATTTAAATGCGGCAAACTTGGGATATCAAGTAAAGTATTGCCCAACCAAGTGCTTAGGTTGATGCCAATTTGTGAATAATTAAAGTTTCATAATTTGTGGTAGAAATGGATTAATTATATCTTTGTAAATGGATGTAACTTTGGAAGCCTGGTATGAACACTAAAAGTAGTACATAAAATCATGGTAAAATCATTAACTCGGTATTTGATGTTTCCAAAAGGTATCAAATGTTGGTTTTTATTGAAGTCAATGATTACTAATTGGTAGTTGGGTAAAATTAAGCCCAGTTCGCTTCATAATTATTTTTGTTCTTAAGTGATTAAATTATTCAGAAAGAGTTTGAGGGATGCATAGGATGTGAGGACCGTATTTATTTTATTTGACCTACTTATTTAATATTTTTGTTTAAATTTTCACATCGATTCTCACACAAAAAAATATGTTACTTATAGTCATTATTGTTTACCAAAGTATTATATGGTTTAGGCCACAAAAATGTTTTGTTTTAGTTGCTATTTTGTTTTACAAGTCTAAAAAACCCTCAATTTGAAATTTAAACCCTGGTTTGTTTTGAAAACCCTAAATTTCGGCCAAAACCCTAATTTGTTTGCACACCAAACCTTAAAACCTCTAATATATTTTCTCAAACCCTAATTATATGTACAAAATCAAACGCTTGTTATTTCATGAATTTATTATGAATTTGTACTACAAGACAGAGTTATTGGGTAATTGGGTGATTAGTGGCCCAAGCAAGCATGGATTAAGTTTTGATAAAGCTAGGTTAAATTGAGCACCGGCTAATTAATTTGATATAAAAAAGAATTATAGAGAAGAAAACTAAACCTGTTGATATTTTTTTATATTTTGACCAAGTTTTGACCAGAAAATATCTACTTGGCATTATCTTTTGAGCTATTATTAGCTTGTGTTTCCGCAAAAGCAAGAATAAATTGTTGGGTTGAATTTTTTGTCCATTTTTCTTTCCGAATTTGTTTGCTATTTTCTTTGAAAATGATGGGGATGAATTAGTTTTAGCACAAAGCTATGAAAGTTGTAGAGAGTTAGAGAGGATTCTGTAAATTTTCAGGAATCACTGGAGCTTGTGGTGATGTGTAGAAATGACTAAAATGCCTGATGCCCTGTTTCTGTCTGAACTGCTATTTTGCTGCTGTAATGGGCCATTTTGACCAGGAAGATGACTGTTTTGTTTTGAGGTCTCTTGCGGTATGGTAGGCCTTATGTGTTAGCTTTCTGGCTTTGAATCGTTTTGATTTGAGCTGTGGGTGTTAGTTACGGCCATTTAGTCATTCAAATCTCTCTGGTAGAAAGCCATTGTTTTGATTATTTTCACCTAGTTCAGATGAACACTCAACTTCTTCATGGAATTAGAGGTAATGTGAACGGTAAGGGTTGCATTTGTTTGATTGTTATTGCATTTGAGTCATGAGTTTGTATGTGTGATTTAGTTGATTGTAGGTCGGTTTGGCGAAAACAGAAAAAACAGTATCGGAGAATTTGGCTTTCTGTTTGGTTGAGTGATTTCTTTGCCAAAACACTAAAGAGTAGCCGTTTCTGTAAATTTTCCAACGCATCTAATTTCTTGATTTCGATCATGAGCTACCAGCATGTCCGCTTAAGTGAGCTCTATTCATTCTTCGACGGCAAAATTCTCTGAAACTGTTTCTGATTTTTGACCTAGAAGGAGTAAATCTGGGCTAACGCTCATTGTGTTGTTGTATCTTGTTCTCTTTATCTTCAAACGGCACTCAGACGCCTCAACCGAATTTGTAGCCTGAGATATGGTAATGGAGCAAGGGTAAAACTTATTTCTTTTCACCTCAAGCAGGTTTTCCTGCTTTTCATTTTATTGTCCTTTTCCCATTCAACGCCCATGTATGTATATTTTGCTATTTTGGGTGATTATAAGTGATTTTGAGAGCTTGTCATTGAGTATTTGTTTGTCACGTTATTTCTACATTTGAAAATGATTCTTTACAAACCTTTTCGCTTGAACTAAAAGTAAGTTGTTTGCACTTACCGCCCGTGTGTGCTCGTGGACGGTAAAGACTGTGGTTTAACCGCTTGTTGTTTTTCTGCTTGCGCTCAACCAGTTGGTGAGGTTCGCGCTTGTTGTTTTCATGCTTGGATGTCGGATTTGATGAATTCATTTGAAAGCATGTTTGTTTGACTTATGAGCTGTACTTTATCTGCTTCACCCTTTGCTTGAATTTGCTTGCTTAAGTCGCTAAATGCTTGTACTTTGTGCTTGTTCTTGACGTTGATAAGACCAAATGGTTGTATGTACCACACCTCGGAGAGAGAGGTACCTCCGCTTAGTCTGATGTTGATTAAGTCGACAAAATGTAGTCTGGCTGAACACTCAGTTTACCATGTATAAACACGCCGGGCGGGAGCGTACGCTTCATCCCGACTTGGTTTGATGTTAATTACCAGCTGTAGTATGTACCATCTTCCATGGAGTTGGGAGGTGCCACCATCATCCTAACTTGGTTTGATGTTAATACTATTTTGACGGCAGCCGGGCCCCGCATGTAAGTAGACGGGCGAGAGTAAAGGATTTCTTTACTGTCGGTGAGATAGTGGTTGACCTGAGTGTTACCTCGCTGAAACTACGCTTGGGACTGACCTAGATGTGGTGGCGGTAAAGATGGAACGATCAGATTCCTTATTGTGATTACATAATATTGTCTTATATGATTTCCAAGTTTTCATCATATTGGTTGTCATGAATTGTTACCGCCACTGCCAGGCATGTATTCTGACTCATCGGCTTTGTTTGTTTTCTTAATGTGTCAGCAAAGTAACAGAATCGAGGAACCTAGTAACCTATGATTACCTCTTAGTATTTTGTAGGATTTCTTTGTATAAGATTTGAACCATTTGATTTGATGTGGTTGTATTTGGAGTTATTATCAATGTCTCCTTGAAGAAATGTCGGGTCTGTATTTTGTAATGATTTGTCGGCCATTTGGCAAAGACTTTATCTAAGCCATAAACGAATGTTTTCCGGAGATTGGTAAAACCTGGCTACCCTCCGGTCTCTTTTGTGTTGTCAGCTGGTAATGAGCCTCAAGGTTGTATTTGGGATACTTTAAGGATATTATTCTTGAAATAGAATTGGGATAGCTTTCCTAGGTTTTAGGTGTGTTATTTAAAGTGAAATAATGGACTTAAGTTCTAAGCTCTTAAGACCACTAGCTTTGCTATACTGGTGTGTAGGGTTTTGAATTCTCCAAATAGACGAAGTTGTGTTGAGATCTCTTGAATGTGTAGTTAAGTAAGTACACGACTGTAGATCTCACAAGTCAATATAGCCCCTTATTGGATTTCCTTAGAGTTGGATTTTAAAATGGTTAGAGTTTCATAATATTAACTGGGGATTTTGATTTCATATAGTCAACTTCTAAGTAAAGGAATTATGCGACATGGCAAACTTGGTATCCAGGCAATGCTATGTAAGTTCCCAAAGGAGTTAGAGTTTCAGATGTCTCATAAATATCGGAAACTGGAACAAGAATATAAGAAAAGTTATTGAGCTAAGGAGCAAGCCATGGAAATGAAGAAGAAATACAGCCATTCTAAAAAGCGAGATGCATGGAAAGTTTGAACTAGGCTATACCACGAAATTGAATTCTTATGATACCCTAGCACCTAAGTTAGAAATCGTAGGCAGAAGCTCCACGTTAAAAAGAAAAGAGATTAGCAAAGATGATCTGCTACTCAAAAATAAGGGAAAAAACTAGCCATTGGTGGACTGCTATGCCGCAACCTAAGTTGCTAAGTGTGACTTTGTAACCAACCCCATCCACGGCAGGCAGAAGATGGGTGCAGTTTAAGGTGTGGAGCTTTGAACACCGGCAAAGAACTGCCCTAAAAATCTAGAGTTGAATCTGAGGTCTTGCCTTTTCACTTGTAAATGGGTTACCAAGTGGCTTCTATGAGGTCCATGAACAGAATCGCATGATCATTTGTATTTTGTGGTATTTGTAAGTATATGTATTGTGTTTTCCAACATCCCGTGATTTTCTAATTATGTGTGAACTTGTTAATGTAATATATGCAAGTGTTTCCTATTTCAAATATGTTCACCGCCGACTTTTGTAATTCTTAAATTACCAGTTTACAAATCAGTAGCTGGATGTAATTGAGGATTATAGATGGTTGGAGACGGATGGTTGTACATATACTTGAGATGGTTGAGATGGATGGTTGGCATGTAAGCAATGGCCACTAATTGAAGGTTGATTGATATTTTAGAATATGTGATAAAGTGTCAACTTCTTACACTATGAACCGGATAAGAGAAAAGAGGGATAAAGTTTTGTAAGAGGTGAACCAATCATGTTTAGATTGTAAGGTAAATTAATGGTTTGTGATAGTTTATAGGTCAGCTAGATATTAGTGCGGGATGATTGATTATACATGGTTCTGCATATAGCCGTAAGTAAGACAAGTTATTGGGTTTAATGGTCGTGAATTTTGGCCCTATGATGTAGGAAAGATTATGCCCACGATTAGTGAGTAAGATTCAACGATCCATGAATCATGGGGAAATGGTTCTTTTCTGTTCGTTTTAGATATAAGCTAAATAGCTTATGGACATTTAATCCACCTTGATACACAGAACCTGGTTTGACTTTGAAAAGAAAATGAATCCACACCTCAACTTTCTAGACGCGATATTGAGGTTTCATATAAAGGCTGACGCAATTTAGTATTTACCTACATTGTTTTGTATTGTTTTAAATTTTTAAATTTTAGACATTTGTTTGCTAAAGTTTTCAGAAATTTGAGTTCTTAGAGTGATTTCCTTAAAAAAGAGAGAAGAAATGTAAGAATGACCAAGTCTTTGTAAGTCCTAATTTACTTCTTTCCTATTTAAAGATAATTGAGAGTGCCTTTTCAACCATTACTTGGAACCATCTCCTTAAAAGTTTTAACAATTTGATTGACAAAGCTTTCTATTTCATTCTTATTAAAAGGGAATGAACCTGGTGAGCTCTAATAATGCCGCAGATTTGAATCTGATAGGAGTAAGTTACCATTAGTGGTAGGTCAGCAGTTTCTGTTGCTCTGTGGTTTTAAAAATGTGAGGTGGTGTACGCAGCATCATAAGAAGGGCTGATTCAACAACGATTAGGTTCCCATACCCCTTGTCAAGTATCAATTAAGGCCCTTGAATTAAATGGTACAATGAAGGACGAAGAGATGAACATACATATTTGAAATGATTAAATTTCGTGGATTTTATAGGTGATTCAACTTGTGTAAACCACCCAAGTGAATAAATTTCAAAGAACCAAGCCGGAAAAGAATCGAGGGGATCGTCGTAATTTCTATTGAAGATACAAAACCAAAGTGTTTAGAAAGTAACTTGAGGGTTGGCCAGAGGAAGGAAATCTAAGTAAACAATCTAGAATATTTCT
This sequence comes from Gardenia jasminoides, assembly GCA_013103745.1. Taxonomy (NCBI): domain Eukaryota; kingdom Viridiplantae; phylum Streptophyta; class Magnoliopsida; order Gentianales; family Rubiaceae; genus Gardenia; species Gardenia jasminoides. Next base: position 47,735,526 of record CM023103.1, on the reverse strand, counting down.
AATGGTTGTTTATGAATTTCTTTATGACGCAAATTCTTTAAGCATCAGAGGACCCCAAAATTTATTTTGCCTTGACCTACTTATTAATATTTTTGTTTAAATTTTCACATCGACTTTCTCACAATGTTACTTATAATAATATTGTTACCACAAAGTGTTTATATGGTTTGTGTTACTCAGCCAAAATGTTTGTTTTAGCTGCCTGAGCCTTACAAGTCTAAAACCCCATTCTGAAATTTAAACCCCTGGTTGTTTTGAAAAACCCTAATACCTCACAAAACCTCTAATTTGTTCAAGACACTAACCCAGAATCGACCAACTTGTCCCCCCAATTATATGCACAAATCAAACGCTTATACATGAATTGGTGAACAAACAACATGCATATAAATTGGGTGATTAGTGGCCTGGCAAGTGCTGAAGCCAGTTTCAGTGCTTATATAAATCGGAGTAACCTATAATTCAATTGACAGAAAAAGAAATGGAGAGGAAATAAACCTAAGTTGATAGGAGCAGGCTAGATATTTTTGACTGTTTTGACTAAGGAAAATATCTATTGGGATTATCTTGCCATTTAGACAATAAGTTCTACCAGAATAAATGAAAGAAGCGAATTTTTTTATCCATTTTTCATCCGAATTATTAAGTATTTTCGAAAATGATGGGATAGAATTAGCTTTAGCACAGCATGAAAGTTGGGGAATATAGCATTCTACCTGTAAATTTTCAGGTGAAACTGAGCGCTGTAAAAGATGAATGACCCAAAATGCCCCCTGATGCCCCGCTTTCCATCTCTGGAACTGCTATTTGCTGCTGCACAATACTAATCAGAAGAGGATCTGTTTTGTTTTTGAGGTCTTCAAGGTGTATGGTAGCCTTTATGTGTTAGCTTTCACTGGCTTTGAACGCTTTTGATTTGAGCTAAAAGAGCAAAATACTTTGAAGCCCTTAAATCGCGACAGGGTAGAAAAGCCATTGTTTTGATTATTTCACCCAGTTCGTGATGGAATTGGATTTCAACTTTCATGGAAATTAGAGCGTGGAACGTAAAAGTTGCATTGATTGTTATCGCATTCGAAATAATGGAAGCCAGACGCTACAAAGGATGGCTGATTGTAAATGTACTCATGCTAAAAAAAATGTAAAATGGTTGGGTGGATCATACCCTAGTTTATTGTTGATCCAGATTTGGCTTTTGGCCAAAACACGAAAAGTTATATAGCCCTTGTTCTAGTCAACGCATCTGGAATTTCTCGATTTCGATTTGTGAGTTATGTCCGCTTGAAGTGAGCCTGTTTGACATTCTGACGGGCAAATTTCTGAAACTGTTTCTGCATTTTGACCTAGAAGGAGTAACTGGGTTGATGTTTCCTTCATGCTACATTTGTCTTCTCTTTATCTCGGAACGGCACCTCGTGACCAAACTGGCTAACTCTAGAGCCTGAGATATAAGTGGCAATGGAGTACAAGGTGTCAAAAACTATTTTTTTCTAATCTTCAGCAGTGTGTTTCTCATGCCATTTTGTCATTGTCCGCTCATTCAACGCCTACATGTATGCTTTATTTTGCGATTACAGCGATTTTGAGAGCTTAGTCTTGCTTGAGTATTTGTTTTGTCACGTTATTTTGGCACATTTGAGACTTTGCCAAACCTGCTTGAACTCAAAAGTAGTTGTTTAAATCTCATCGCCCTCAAAAGCTCGCTGGATCGTAAAGATCGTGTTTAACCGGGCCATTACTTTGTTTGTTTGCTTTAACAGTGCTGGTGAGTGTCTGCGTTTGTTGCCTCATGCTTGATGTCGGATTTGATGGAAATTCATTTGAAAGTATTGCTTGTTTGACTTATGAGCTGTACTTATCGCTACCACCCTTGCTTGAATTTCTGTTTGAGTTGAAGTCGCCGCAATGCTTGTACTTGTGCTTGTTCTTGACGTGATAAGACCAAATGGTTGTACAGACTCGGGGAGTGGAGGGCCCTCCTCGCTTAATGATGTTGATTAAGTCGACATGTCCTCGCTTCTCGACTCATTTACCGCCGTAGGTATGTACCACGCCGCATGGGCGGGAGCGCCGTCATCCCGAATTCTGCTTGATGTTAATTACCGTTGTGGTATAAAATTATCGCCCATGGTGCTGGAGGTGCCGGCCATCCGGAATTTGGCGATGTTAACACGATTTTGACGAGCGCGCCCGCATTGTAAGGGGTGTAAGTGACGGGCGAGAGTAAAGTGATTCTACCGTCGCGAGATAAGGTTGACCTGGAGTGTCAACATTCGGCCAAACTACCGTTTGGGACCGACCGTTAGATGTGGGAAAATGGCGGAAAGATGGAACGGCGACCGATTCCTTTTATTGTGATTAAGCATAATATTGTCTTATATATGATTTCCAAGTTTTCTAATCGTTATTGGTTAATGAATTGTTACCGCTTTCACCGCTTGTGCATGTATATTTGACCTCACCGGGTTTTGGTGGTTTCACCCTATAAGCTTTATTTTCCAATGTGTCTCAGTAGGCACGAATCGTAGGAACCTAGTACTGCAGGATACCTTAGTATTTTTTGTAGGATTTTTGTATAAGATTGAACCATTTGGATGATTTGATAGTTGTGGTAATGGAAGTTATCAATGTCTCCTGAAGAAATGTCAATCAGATTGTATGAGTTTGTCGGCGACGGCACCTTTTAATGGTTTCATAAATGAATGTTTGAGTCCCGATGGTGTTTTGGGTGAAGTAAATCATTACCTCTCACCGCTTTAGGGTGTAATGCCAAGGTAACCTGAACGGAAGTAATGA